>JAVIAB010000024.1:17974315-18574315 GCA_032433765.1 Megaustenia siamemsis | reverse complement strand
TTTAAATTTAATTGTTTGGTATTGTTGATATCACAATAATGAGAACAAAGCAGCGGCGACAACGAGCGTGCACTAAATAGGGGCCCCTTATAACAACTGGAAGTTAAAACGCCCTTGCCCCGCCTCATGCCGGCAGAAAGCTCATTTTGTTCTTAAATGGGAAATTGCAGAAGAATCATTTTCTCTCTCACTCCCCCCCCCACCCCCCTCTCTCTCTCTCTCTCTCTCTCTCTCTCTCTCTCTCTCTCTGTCCTCTCCTTGTCGTTTCTAGCTGCTTTTCCAGGCATCCGGCAAATTGGTTTTATTACTATCCAGAGAGCAGAAAATTGTCAGGGCTGATCTGTGCTACGCTAGCGACTGCGTGCTCCTGTGATTACTTTGAGCGGATAACCGCTAATGCTTCTGTTGTCCGAGTTGGGACATAATCCCATCTGGTTTGTGTTGTAGAGCACCGAGTTTGGCCAGCTCTGACACATCCAAGGTCATTGCTTCATTGTCAACGAACTGGCGTTTACTTCTAACTTGTTCATTGTCATGATGTTTAATTGTATTTTTGTTTTCTTTAACCTGACGCTTATGTCTAATTTGTTTCTTGACCTGACGTTTACTCGTAATTTGCTCTTTGTCCTGACGCTTATGTCTAATTTGTTTTTTGCCCTGACGTTTGCTTCTAATGTGTTCTTTGGCCTGACGTTTCCTTCTAATTTGTTCCCCTGATTTGAGGTTTACTTCTGATTTGTTCCTTGATCTGACGTCTCCTAATTAGTTCCATGACCTGACGTTTGCTTCTAATGTGTTCTTTGGCCTGACGTTTCCTTCTAATTTGTTCCCCTGATTTGAGGTTTACTTCTGATTTGTTCCTTGATCTGACGTCTCCTAATTAGTTCCATGACCTGACGTTTGCTTCTAATGTGTTCTTTGGCCTGACGTTTCCTTCTAATTTGTTCCCCTGATTTGAGGTTTACTTCTGATTTGTTTCTTGATCTGACGCCTCCTTCTAATTAGTTCCATGACATGATGTTTACTTATTTTTTTTCTTGAACTTAGTTTTGAATCTAAAACTTACAATTTAATTTAAAATTTATTTTTTTCCTTGGCCTGACGTTTACTTCTAATTTGCTCATTAACCGGACGTTTACTTCAAATTTGTTCCTTGATTTGACGTCTTCTTCTAATTCGTTCCATGACCTGACGCTTGCTTTTAATTTGTTCTTTAACCTGAAGTTTACTTCTAATTTGCTCCTTTAATCTGACGTTTGCTTCTAATTTTTCCTTGATCTGACGTCTCCTCCTAATTTGTTCCTTGATCTGGCGTCTCCTTCTAATTTGTTCCATGACAGGACGTTTACTTCTAATTTGTTCCATGACAGGACGTTAACTTCAAATGTGTTCCTTGACCTGACGTTAACTTCTAATTTGTTCCTTGACCTGACGCTTGCTTCTAATTTATTCATTAACCTGATCGACGGCTTCCGGGTTCACCCAGCCTTAAATGGTACCGGATTTTTTTCTAGGAAAGTAAAGTGGCACGGGCGTAATACCGAACACATTACCCTAAAAATCATGTGCCGAAGGTCTGTAAAATGTATGGTCACTAACACCATATTCCCTATATGCATCTTAGCGTGTCGGGGCTCTTTACTTTTTATTTGAAATCTGTTTCTTTTTATCTACAATTAAGTTGTTTAACGAGCAGTCAAATAAAGAAGGGGTCGAGAAAAATATGAAGCTCTAAGTAAAAACATCCGCAAAATTCCAGTAAATAATTGCATGAAACATTGAATAATTAAATGATTGGTACATCTGACCAGAGTGAAACTAGCCCGCAGGGAGAACATCAATCAAACGAATTATTTCCTTCAGGCTTCTTTTGGAAATATAGGCTACGGTCAAGGTCATTCCACTCTCCTTGGTTATGTTCTCTATTCATTCTAGTTAAGGCCACATGCCCTTGAACACTTTTTGTTTCTATTCTCCATAGATTTTATTGGGTCTTCCTTATTTTCTCTGTTCAGATTGGTCTCATGACAAACCCTGTCTTGCTATCTTCTTCTTCTACCTTTTTAGCTCACAGTGGAGCATAGGTCTTCAACAAACACTTTCCAAGTCGCTGTGTCTCTTGCCATTCTTTTAAGATCATTCTAACAACACAATACTGACGTTTCGGCCTATGACCTTCTTCAGAATACAAGGACAACGACAACAAACGGTGACGCACAATTATCTTTAACTACATGTTGGATGATCAATTATAGGGAGAGGTGGACAGAGATAGGAGAAGTTAGATGGTAAGATAAGAAAAGAGAGAAATGTGCTACATGAGGGGAGGTAGGATGGGTGTAGAGATATATAAAATCATAAGATTAGAAAATGAGGTTTATGTCCTATACATACCTGCTCTCTTCTACATCTCAAGGTAATAGAGCAATATAACCCAATGTGGTAACAACTGAAGCTACACAAACAGTGATGTCCATACAACTATACATACCTGTTCTCTGCTACAACTCACAGTACGACAAACGAAGCACTAAGTGTTTTAAAAGCGTTAGTGCATAATACGTGACAACACTGTTGACGACAGCTCACAACTGATATGAATGTTGACGTGTAATGTTTATTTATTCATATCATGATTCTTTTGGTCTTTCATTTTCTTGTTTCCTTTGACAGCTGATCGATAATGCAGACAGTGGTCATGTGACATATCGTATGACGACAATAAAAGTTCCCAGCCCTGTAAAGTTCATGGCCAAATTTTTAGATTTGCAACCAGGTTTCAGCCTACATGTGCATCCCAGTCCTAATTGTTCTCCATTAAGTTGCCCTTCTGCACAGCCCTCGTGCACTCCTCCCGAACTTCCCTGCACAAAGACCCTATTATTATTATTCCTGTCCTCTATTAAATGCGTGACCTATCCAGCTCTAGAGTACTCCTATTATCACAGTGTTCATTTCCTAATGTCTATGAGGTTAGTGACTTTGCTTGTTTCGTGGCTTGCTTTATTCCATAATTTGCATTCATCGTGTATTGTTGCTCCAATGTGGTTCACTAAAACAAGTAAACACGGGCTCAAATTACTTTCCTGACTGTTTTCTTACTCTTTTGCCTTTTAACATCGAGGGAAAGTGGAGTGTTTCGGTCATTGCTCTGTCATGTGTCTCCTGAGTGGTTGCTCATTGTCATGTCTGATATTTCATTAATACATCGTTAATCATTCAAGATCTATAGTTTCCTCCCTTTTTCGACTGTTTCCGAGTTTTAACACTTTCTGAGGGGCGTGGTCTGGTGATGATTGTATTAAATACCGAAACCATGCCATCTGTTGTTTTCTAGTTTGGTTTAGTTTATTGGGGGGTAGCCTGGTTGGGAAAACCAACCGACTGGGCTACCGACGTTCGGACAACCGGTGTTCGATTCCCGCTGGAAGCAGTATGAGTTGTACTCGTGGTTGTAAAAAAAATACCCCCGTGGTCGACCCAGCCGCTGGCAGAAATGGGTACCAGTGTAGTTCTCTGGGAAGGTAAGAAATGCCGCCTCGCATCGTGAGTTTCGATGCTTTAAACCAGTGGTGGCCAACTTGAGGTTGCCCGAGGGCCGGATTAAAGCCAAGGCCAAGACCCGCGGGCCACACTTAAGAATATCGTCAAAAATGACAGTAGGGACCTATGCGATATAGTAATATATAAATAATGCTTGCACTTTGACTACATATTGATTTGTAACAAATCCATTAATTATTCATTTTAAAATTACCTTTAATGTCTCAGTGCGACGATTGTGACTTGTCACAGCTTTCCACCAGAGATTTGAAGTCCACTTCCATTTTTGACGTGACGATTCGGAGAGTATGGACAATGTCGAATCGGTCATTCTGTTCCTGGTCTTAGATTTAATTAACTTCATGGAAGAGAATGTTGTCTCGCAGAGATATTTGCTGCCGAATATAGAGCACATCTTTAGTGCCCATTTTCTCAGACACGGGTAACGTTCATTTGGTAGCAATTTCCAGAAGTCAGCTCCTAATGCCTTTACAGTACTGAGGGTCACACTGAAGGTCACACAATTCTAGTTGAAGATCTGATGGCTGGCACGCCACTGTGCACTTAATTGGGTTATTAAAAAGTTCCGTTTGCGGACGAAACATTTCAAAATCTTGAAATCGTCGATCAAATTCACAAATCAAATGTTCAATGTCAGCTGCGTACTTACTGAAGTTTGCACTTTCTATCTCTGACAACAACTGCTTACAACTTGAAAAATGGAACAGATCATTTTTTTGCAAAGAAAGTCTAAATAGATTCAGCTTCTTTTTAAAACCATCAACATATCCCATCAATTGAAAAATGGTTTGCTTTTCCCCTTGTAGCTGCAAATTCAATATGTTCAAATGTTGTGTGATGTCTGTGAGATATGCCAGATTATGAAGGAAATTAATGTCTTTGAGTGCATGTTGAAGATCAATGGAGCATGGTAAGTTCTCTCGCAGGAAGTCATAAATGTCATTCTTCAGTTCAAAAAATATTATTAAACATTTCCCTCGACTAAGCCACCTTACTTCTGTATAAAGCAGGAGATCACCGTAGCTAGAATCTACTTCCTCTAAAAATGATAAAAACTTCCTGTGATTTAAAGACTGGTGTCCTCCTCTTATCAAATTTGTTATTTTCACAACAGTAGCCATGGTGTCTTTTAGATTTATGGACTTTGCACAAAGGGCCTCTTGATGAATTATGCAATGCAATGTAGGTACGTTAATTTTGTTTTGCTTTAGAAGTCCAACAAAACCAGTATTTGAACCAATAAAAGCTTTGCAACCATCAGTACACACTGCAGACAACTTTCCAAAACCACCTACTTCATCTACGGCACTATGAACTGCAGAAAATATGTCTGTCCCTCTACAAGTGTCATGCAAAGAGCAAACTTTCAACAATTCTTCAATAACAGTAAAATCCTCCTGGATAACTTTAACAAAAATAAGAAGCTGGCAAGTGTCAGTGATGTCAGTACTTTCATCAATCGCGAGCGAAAAATATGAGCAGTTTTCAATACAAGATTTTAAACTTTGAGACAGTTGCAGACTGATGTCTTCTGTTCTTCTGGCTACAGTTTGTTTTGAAAGAGGCACAGATTCAAATTCTTTAGCTATTTTTTCTTGACCGAATGCCTTTGCCATTTGAATCGCACATTTCTTCACAAAATTTCCGTCAGTAAAGGGTTTTTTAGATTTTGCAAGCTCATAGGTAACTGTATATGATGCAATGATCGATGACTCTTTAATTTTATTGCCCTTTGTATACATACTTTGCTGTTGATTCAACTTTGTCTTCAGCTGTTCAACCAAAAGCTTCCTAGCTTCAATGCTATGTTTCTCATACATGTTTGATGATGTGTGGCATAGTGCCGTTTTAAATTATATTCCTTCAAAACGGCTAACACTTGAACGCAGATTAAGCACTGAGGTTTACTATCCTTATTGAAGATGAACAAATAATCTAATTCCCATTCAGGTTTAAATATGCGATTTTCACAATCAACTTTTCTACGTTTTAACATGATTTAATACAAAATCTCACATCAAAGTTAAAAGTCACAGAATGTTGGTCCACTATCGAAAATAAGTCCAGATTTGACAGTTATACACAGACTTGTGTTTGACAATGAAATCAAAAGATTGTGACCAAATAAACACGTTGCAGTCATTTTATGGACAAGACAAGACGATGGGATCAAAGGGAATGAAGGCGAACAGTGAAACATTTTGAATGTAACTTCAAAGACAGAATTAGAGCTACGAAGTCCCCTCACCCCTGTCCCTCCCAACCTCATTAACCCCTTACCGCGAAATGAAAGAGCCACCACAAGTCCAGACGACAAATGTTGAGCCAAAGATCTGACGCTATCACCGCACTGACAATAAAGCAACTTTGCGGTACCAACTCGAAGCAAAGACTTTGAATATTGTCGGCACCATTAGTTGTGCAGTGTGTGTGTGTGTGTGTGTGTGTGTGTGTGTGTGTGTGTGTGTGTGTGTGTGTGTGTGTGTGTGTGTGTGTGTGTGTGTGTGTGTGTGTGTGTGTGTGTGTGTGTGTGTGTGTGTGTGTGTGTGTGTGTGTGTGTGTGTGTGTGTGTGTGTGTGTGTGTGTGTGTGTGTGTGTGTGTGTGTGTGTGTGTGTGTGTGTGTGTGTGTGTGTGTGTTATTTGAGATTATGTTGCCAATCTAGCTGTTGCGAGAAATTGACAGAGATTTTCAAATTGTGTATTCTTGAACGATAGAAGAGTTAACTCCGACACGGATTAAAACCAGGAGAAATCCGCTATTAGGGGTAAAAAATGAAGTAAGTCCGTGGAGCTTCGCGGGCCAAGAAAACTAGGCTGACGGGCCGGCCCGCGGGCCGCCATTTGGCCACCCCTGCTTTAAACATCAAGATTTCCTATCCAGAAGTTTCCAAACATTTCTGGATAGGCGGCCGAGCACATAAGGGAGAAAACTCGCGTGCTAAGACGCCGACTTAAGTCTCATAATTGCCTTTAGTTTAGTTTAAGATAGTTTAGTGTAGCTTACTTTAGTTTAGTTTAAGATAGTTTAGTGTAGCTTACTTTAGTTTAGTTTAAGATAGTTTAGTGTAGCTTACTTTAGTTTAGTTTAAGATAGTTTAGTGTAGCTTACTTTAGTTTAGTTTAAGATAGTTTAGTGTAGCTTACTTTAGTTTAGTTTAAGATAGTTTAGTGTAGCTTACTTTAGTTTAGTTTAAGATAGTTTAGTGTAGCTTACTTTAGTTTAGTTTAAGATAGTTTAGTGTAGCTTACTTTAGTTTAGTTTAAGATAGTTTAGTGTAGCTTACTTTAGTTTAGTTTAAGATAGTTTAGTGTAGCTTACTTTAGTTTAGTTTAAGATAGTTTAGTGTAGCTTACTTTAGTTTAGTTTAAGATAGTTTAGTGTAGCTTACTTTAGTTTAGTTTAAGATAGTTTAGTGTAGCTTACTTTAGTTTAGTTTAAGATAGTTTAGTGTAGCTTACTTTAGTTTAGTTTAAGATAGTTTAGTGTAGCTTACTTTAGTTTAGTTTAAGATAGTTTAGTGTAGCTTACTTTAGTTTAGTTTAAGATAGTTTAGTGTAGCTTACTTTAGTTAGTTTAGATAGTTTAGTGTAGCTTACTTTAGTTTAGTTAAGATAGTTTAGTGTAGCTACTTTAGTTTAGTTTAGATAGTTTAGTGTAGCTTACTTTAGTTTAGTTAGTTTAGTCGCTTAATTTAGCTCGGTTCAGTTTAGTTTAGTCTAGCTTATTTAGTTTAGTTTAGTTTAGTTTACCTTAGTCTAGTTTATTAGTTTAGATTAGTTTAGTTTACCCAATCTAGTTTATCTAGTTTAGATTAGTTTAGTTTACTAAGTCTAGTTTATCTAGTTTAGATTAGTTTAGTTTACCTAAGTCTAGTTTATTTAGTTTAGATTAGTTTAGTTTACCTAAGTCTAGTTTAGATTAGTTTAGTTTACATAAGGCTAGATTATTTAGTTTAGATTAGTTTAGTATACCTAGGGATAGTTTATTTAGATTAGTTTAGTCGACAGATCATCTTCATTTAACTGCGGACAACTCCAACGTGCCCAAATTCCCTCCTCATCACATTCCTCAGTGCGAAGCACACTCACGGTGTACAGGCGAACGCACTGAAGATGGCTTCAGCTCAGATGTACGAACTCCGTATCATATATGAGACCTTGTCTGCTGTTTGATAATAGTATCTGGCAGTGATTGTGCTATAACCCCATTACACTTGTCTGCTGTTTGATAATAGTATCTCGCATTGATTGTGCTATAACCCCATTACACTTGTCTGCTGTTTGATAATAGTATCTGGCATTGATTGTGCTATAACCCCATTACACTTGTCTGCTGTTTGATAATAGTATCTGGCATTGATTGTGCTATAACCCCATTACACTTGTCTGCTGTTTGATAATAGTATCTGGCATTGATTGTGCTATAACCCCATTACACTTGTCTGCTGTTTGATAATAGTATCTGGCATTGATTGTGCTATAACCCCATTACACTTGTCTGCTGTTTGATAATAGTATCTGGCATTGATTGTGCTATAACCCCATTACATTTGTCTACTGTTTGATAATAGTATCTGGCATTGATTGTGCTATAACCCCATTACACTTGTCTGCTGTTTGATAATAGTATCTGGCATTGATTGTGTTATAACCCCATTACACTTGTCTGTTGTTTGATAATAGTATCTGGCATTGATTGTGCTATAACCCCATTACACGTATCTGATTATCTTGTCTTGGACCAATATAACGTCTCCAAATAATTGTTTTCCTTCCTCAATGGGCAAAAAAAAAAAAAAGATCCGGACGCCCCGCAGCGACTGCACTGGGTTTGCGACTTATTCTCCAGCCCTCTCCCACACACACACACACCCCAGACAAACTCTAGAAAAGAGATTAATGTCGTGGTGGTGTTTGTTTATTGTCTTTTACACTTTGTTATTATAGTTGACATCACAGCGCTCTGGCAACAGAGGAAGTGCTTGCTCACTAATAATTAAAGTATATCGCCGGTAATACACAAACCTAACTCGCTCATGTTTGTTATATGTGTTATTGAGTTATTGAGTTATTGAGTTATTTGCGGGTCATCATCATTGCATTCTGAACATGTCCATATGTGTTCAGATCCCCTTCCTCTGCAAGTCTGTTAGTCCTCAAGTTTCTCGTTTCTGGCTGTGCCCATCTTAACCCCCATCTCTTTCATCCGAAGAAGTGACGTGGACACATGGTTGTTGAAGTCCTGTGTCCTTCTCACTTTCCGAAAGGCATTGATGATGTCCGTCCGATCCATTGGTTAACCGTCCTCAACAATAACACAGCTAGCCAACCTGTCCGCTCTTTCATTTCCCTGTACTCCTGCATGTCCTGAGACGTAGAGAAAGGTGACATTACGTATTTTTGACTTCTGCAATGACTCTACTCATTGCATACGTACAAAACCCGCCTCCACATTTTTTATCATGCTCATCGAATCATTCAGTATACAGGCGTGGGTGTAGTCTTGTGACTCTAACCAGATGAATGCCTTAGTCACTGCCATCACTTCCATCGTCATGTTTGTTATATTTGTCCGATGTAGAACGCTAAATTGTTGGAGACTCATAACGCATGCTCTCATTGGATGCAACACTACCACCTCATTAACATAACCAAACTAATCATAAACTTCAACAGGAAGTCCTATAGGTGAGGGAGGTCCTATAGATGGGCATGGGGGAAAACAGGGAGAGAACTCTTAATACATGGCAAGGTCAAACTCGCAAGACAGTATGGCGACAGGCGGCATGAACCATTGAGGCTCTCTGAAAGTGTTCCTTGTTGCAGTTTCCTCATATTTCAAGTACGGCTTGCTGCCAGAGCTACTGAGTTTAGTGCTCTGTGCACACCGAGAGCTCTTTTTTTAAATCCGGATAGTGTTTCGACATTTCGATTGCTTACGATGAATAATTATATCGTTTGAGTTATTGTGAGTTATTGAGTTATTTGCGGGTCATCATCATTGCACTCCGAACATGTCCATAGGTGCTCAGATGTTGGTTGATAAGTCTTCTTACACGGCCACTAAGTTTCTCATTTCTGGCTGTGCCCATCTTAACTCCCATTTCCATCATCCGAAGAAGTGACGGTGATCTGTGTTTGTCGAAGTCCTGTGCCCTTCCCACATCTCGGAGGGCATTGATGATGTCCGCCCGATCCATTGGTTGCCCGTCCTCAACGACAGCGCAGCTAGCCAACCTGTCCGCTCTTACATTTCCCCGTACTCCCGCATGTCCAGGGACATAGACAAAAGTGACCTTACGTATTTTGGATTTCTGCAACGACTCTACCCATTGCATGTGTACAAAACTTGCCTCCACTTTTTTATCATGCTCATCGAATCACTCAGTATACATGCGTGGGTGTAGTCTTGTGACTCTAGCCATTTGCATGCCTTGGTCACTGCCATCACCTCCATTGTCATGCTACTCGTTGTCACGACGTATGCACCACTGTCTTCGTAGACTATTCTGCCTGCTGAGCGTGCTGTAAATGCCCATGCACTTCTTTGGTGTCGTCTTACAGATCCGTCTGTATAGATGACTGCATCTTTCTCATCGGTGTTATCGCAGATGAGACCGTTACCTCAGCATTAACCACGACCGGGTTATGTTCCCTACTTTTCCTGTCGAGTGTGACAATACACGAGAAAGTCCCCTTGAATGACGTAGGAGCCGGTATCCACTCCTCACCAACGCTGATATTGGTAAGCCCACAGACCTGTTTGATGACATCTGCTCGGTCCACCCATGATTTGCCTCTTTTTAGCCTGTCACCTTTCTCTGTGTTGAGAACGTGATGCAATGGATGCTCTGTATCTGTACTAATCTTCAGGTATGCTCGTGCTCTCCAGATATTGATTCTGTCATCCATGGTTGAAAAGTCAAGAAGATACCTCATTGCTACACAGGGAGTGTCCCTCGTACATCCCAGGATAATGCGCATGGCTTCATTCTGTATTTTCTCCAGCCTATCAATTTGAGTCGTACTGACAGTAAGAATTGCCAGGGCATACTCGATTGGTGCGAGGACTAATGCCTGGAACAGAAGAGTAGCCTCTGCTCGATGTTGGCAGCTGCCATGACCTTCAAGGCGGCTAATCCTTTGCGGGATTTTGTTATCACATGGTCGACGTGGTCCCGAAAACACAGGCTGCGATCAAACTTAACTCCAAGGTATGTCATCAACTTGTCCCTGGTCACCTCATCAGCTCCCATTCGTACTACCGGTGTGGTCGTATTAACGATATGATTCTTAAGGGAGAACCATGAATCTGATGCTTTATTAGGATTAACCACGGCACCTGATATCCCACACCATATATCGTTTGAATGACAGTTCAGCTGCGTTCACTTTCGGTGTCGCTTGGCCTTAGGTCTTATGGCGTGTGCTGTAGCGGCTATGATGGGGACTGCAGATAGCTTTCTTTGTTTTGATTCTTCAATGAGATAAATTTTAATTCGGATGATTCCACTGGTACGGGCGGTTGGCAATTATGGATTTTAATTCGTTTGTAGGGATACCGGGGCTCAATCATAACCATAATAAAAGAAACCATCATCTTGAGAAGTGATCACGTACAACTGAACAACCATAAGCCAATAGAATACAAAGAAATCAATCTCTGGCATGTCTGCTCTACGAACTTCCTCTTTCCTTCCTCATTTACCGTCCAGCATCGAGGGAATATAGTTTGTAGACTTTTGCTCTTATCTTATTCTCTGCTGCTGTTGTTTCCTAGCATTTCTAATATTCCATCAATTCATCTTCATCGTGGTCAACTTTGAATCTAATATTTCTAATATTCCATCAATTCATCTTGCTCGTGGTCAACTTTTGAATCTAATATATTCCATCAATTCATCTTGCTCGTGGTCAACTTTTGAGACTAGTGTTCCCGCAACGTTTATTATAGGCTCATTGTGTTGAGTTTGAGTTTTGGTATTTTTGTATTATCGCGTGACCAAACCATTTTATTTGTTGTTTCTTTATGTAATATATGGCGGGAATTATTCCGAGCTTTTTATTTCCGCTCTTCACTTCTGATCGTATCTATCAGGATGTTTCCTGTCATTCATCTGTCACAATTAACCTCGACATTGGTTACTTTTATTTTTATTGTTCTTGAGTTTAGGGTCTAGGTCTGGCATTGGTAATACAGCGTTGGAATGATGATGAATGTGTTGTGAAGTGATCGTTTTGCCTCTTGTGTTATGAGTGATCGTTTTGCCTCTTGTGTTAGTTCCTTGTTGGACAAAATTGGTGATAACTGTCCGATGGATTTGACATGCTTTGTTGCAACCCTGGGTCTTAATCTGCTGGTTGTGAATTGTAGTTTGTCACTAGACATCCAAAGGGAGCCGCGATAGCTCAGTGGTTAGTGAACTGGACTACAAAGGACAAGAGGTAGAGTTCGATCCCAACCGACGACTTCAGGGTTCACCCAGCCTTTAATGGGTACGGGATATCTTTTCTGGGAAAGTAAAGCGGCACGGGCGTAATTTCGACCACATTACCCCAAAAATCATGTGCTGAAGGTCTGTAAAATGTATGGTCACTAACATCATATTCTCTATACGCCACTTGGCGTGACGGGGGTACTTTACGGTTTTTTTTTACTAGACTTCCAAAATATTTAAATTTCTCCACGTGGTTTAATGACTGTCGTTTATTGTTATGTTGATGTTAAACACCCACATGATCGAATCATCTTACTTCGCCTACGCACTGGCCACAACCGAATGAGAATCCACATGCTCACCAAACTGAAAATAGGAACTGCCAGCCAATGCCACTGTACACTGGATAACATGACAACAAAACATGTTCTACAGGATTGTTCCCAGTACATAGACATGACAAGGACAATGTGGTCCACACTCACCTCTCTGAAAGAGAAACCATATGGGGCAACCGAATCACTTAAACAGACAGCTGCCTTCATAAGAGAGTCCGGAATCCAAATCTGAATGAGCCATGATCACAGAAGAAGCAGAGAAGAATACCCACATGAAATATAAAAGAACAACCCTGTGGCTGTCCAAATCTCACCGATATCTACTTCCTCAAAGACTTGATAAATGGAATACTTTGTACTAAACGACAAACGTACTCATCAAGTACCTGGAGATATCATAACATGGGAGGTGGGGTGGGGGGGGGCCCTCGGTAGCCTACTTGGGAAAGTCACCTGATTGCGCTACCGACATTCGGACAACCCGTGTTCGATTCCCGCTGGAAGCAGTGTGGGTTGTACTCGTAAAAAAAAAAAATACCCCCCCGCGGTCGACCCAGCCGCTGGCAGAAATGGGTACCAGGGTAGTACTTTGGGGAAGGTGAGAAATTCGCCCTCGCATCGTGAGTTTCGATGCTTGAAGCGACACTATCGAGAAGTCTCCGAACAATTCTTGATAACCGGTCGAGCACATATGGGTGAAAACTGGCGTGCTAAGAAGCCCATTCAAGTCTTGCACTTTATCTTTACCTTTTATCCTTACATGGCGTTGTGTCGATGGCCGTCAGATGGGCGTTGGATTCATATCAACAACAAATAACCGTTGATTTTCAACTTAAATCGCTGGGGGGGGGGGGGGGGGCGCTTCAAGACTTGTGCGTGTCTATCATACCACCATAGGTAAATCTATTAGCCGCAATTTTATCGTGAATCTTCGCGTGACTCGAATAGTATGTTTCTGTTCATACGATTTTATTTATTTGAAGTTTTCAAGGCTCTTATGTTATCTATGCCGTAGACATCGGCTCTGAAACATTTGAGGCCAATTTTGCGTGCCGGAAATAATCACTATTTCCGGAGATTTTGTTAACCCATTAATCTCCCCGTTGTCTACGCCGTTGGTCTATAATATGAAGATTTAAAGTGCCAGAGATTTTTAAGTATTTACCGCTACGTTTTAAAGATGGGTTGTATAGTGCCCCCTCTCCCCTTGCAGTCATACAGTAATAGAGATTTTAAAAATAATAAAACTTAATATGTTGAGAGTAATTTTGTCAACTTTACACAACTACCGTCTTTCTTTCAGAGGAAACAGAAGAAAAAAAATAAATAAAGTAAACACTGTACCCATTTATAGAAAGGTTACCTTAACAACAGTCAAATATGATCGAACTTTATCACTTATCCCTTTTTTATTCTGACCACGGTCCGGGACACAGGGAAGTCACTTTTATTTTCTTTAACCAATTTCGATTATTTTTGTTTTGGATATTTCGTTACTGGTTAGCTATGTAGGATTAGTTTTATTTACTTACATATCTGTGTGTGTGTTTTTTGTTTGTTCCTGCTGAAGGCCTATTGGGCCGAAACGTCGTTCAAATCTCTGTCGTCTACTAATCACGTAAAGCTTCTAACATACCATTTTTTCTTTTTTTTCAATTTTCCCTCACTTATCCTCAGGAGGTCAACTCACTAACCAATACCGCTGTTTTCTTTTACGAATAATAACAGTAGCATGTATAATCAGTGATGGAAAATGTACATCTGAAATAAACAAAAGAATAGGAATGGCAAAAAGTAATTTTAATGCCATGAAGAACATACTAACATCAAAACAAATAACACCAGGGTTAGAACTAAGAATAACAAAATGTTACATCTTCTCAATATTCCTGTATGGTGCAGAAACATGGACATTAGACAAGAAAACAGAACAGAAGATTGCAGCCTTTGAAATGTGGATATATAAAAGAATAGATAGAATTGGATGGAAAGAAAAGAAAACAAACGAGAAAAGTTTTAAAACAACTAAAAATGAAATGAGAACTACTAAGCACAATTAGTACAAGACAAATGAAATTTTTGGGGCATGCTAAAAGACACAACAGCCTAATAAACGTAATATTGCAAGGGAAAATACAAGATCAAGATTAGGGGTAGCAATTGTAGGTATATCAAGAGTAGAGGTGACTATTGTAGGTATATCAAGAGTAGATGTAGCAATTGTAGGTATATCAAGAGTAGATGTAGCAATTGTAGGTACATCAAGAGTAGATGTAGCAATTGTAGGTATATCAAGAGTAGATGTAGCAATTGTAGGTATGTCAAGAAAAGAGTAGAGGTGACAATTGTAGGTATATCAAGAGTAGAGGTGACAATTGTAGGTATATCAAGAGTAGAGGTGACAATTGTAGGTATATCAAGAGTAGAGGTGACTATTGTAGGTATATCAAGTGTAGAGGTAGTGTTTACTTTGTGGAAATGATAGTAATGGAAAGTGAATGATCACATCGAAAACTTGTCCTGATACAAACCAGGAGAACGCGGGTTCGATTCACGGAACTGTCAACAGTTTTATATATATATATTCTTCTACATCTTATAACGCTAGTGGTCGTTAGGGCAATGCTGACAGACTTCGTCAACCTTCTCCAATTTACCACCATCTTCAGATAGTCATTGGGACTCTGCCTGTCCTTTCTTTGATGTTATCATCCCATCTCTTTCTAATTGTCCTTCTAATTCCTTTCACAGTTATATATATATATATATTTCATCATCATCATCAAGCACCATGCCTGCTGGCGTAGGCGATCATGTCTCTCCACAACATTCGATCTCGACAGTTATTTATCATTTCTGTTGTAGACCTTCTGCCAAACCATTCTCTTAAGCTGTCTGGTATCTTTTCTCTTTGCTTCTCTCTATCTCTTCTTCCCTCAAATGTCCTAGTTGATAAAATATATTCCCTCTGTTCCCTTCACATTACATGGCCAAAAAGTGATGATTGTTTCTTACTAATATTGGAAATTAGCTCTCTTTTTGCTTTGGCCTCTTTCAGAAGGTTTTCATTACTCTTCTTAGCTGTCCATGGTATTCTCAACATTCTTCTGTAAAACCACATTTCTACAGCCTCCAGTGATTTTCAATGATTTGATACATCACCCAAAAATGTGCCGTGGTGATAGAAAAATCTGGTCACTAACACCTTATTCCCCATACGCCTAGCAAGGCAAGGAAGGAAAACTTTAATTTTTACTTTTTACTTAATAGCAAAAAGACAGAAGTAAATAAAAGCAACAAAGAAAATGACATCACGGCTATGCACAATAAAATCAAGTGGAACAATATTAAAATAGGTACATGAATTTAAATATCTGGGATATATATATAATATACATATTATATATATATATATATCCGTGTATAATATAAATTCGAACCGGAATAACTGAACATGCGGCCTTAATTCTCTTGTCCTATGAGATCACCTAACAGATCTCAATCATAGTATAATGTCATAAAACGTTTGTTCTTTGTAATAGTAATAATAGCCCTTACAGTAAAAGTAATAGTGGCAGCAATATCTAAAGAGTAACTGTAGAATTAATAGTAGCTGCAGAAGGTTAGTAGTAATGGTAGAAATAGCATTAATGTAATGGCTAAAGACGAAGTAACTGTATAATAGTTGTAGTGGCAATAGTAATGGTTATATCGAAGAAACAATCATCACCATCTTGCAGCATAAAAATAAACGAGACAAATCTGAAACAAGTGCAACGTTTCAAATACTTGGGTACAATAGTATCTTCAGATGGGAGATGCACCACAGAAATAAAAAGCAGAATAGCTCAGGCCGAAATAGCATTTCAGAAAATGAAAAATATATTATGCAACAAATCTATGTAATTAAAAATGAGAAAGAGAGTTCATCGGTGCTATATAGAACCAATTCTGACCTATGGAAGCGAATCATGGACAATAGACAAACAAATGAAAAGACGATTAGAGGCTACAGAGATGGGATTTCTCAGAAGAATGTTTAAAGTTCCCCGGAAAGCTAAAAAGACCAATGAGGAAGTTCTCAAAGAGGCCAAACAAAAAGGGAGCTCTTAAAAAACATCAGAAAGAAGCAATCAACATTTTTCGGGCACATCATGAGAAGATGAAAATTGGAATACTTGGTTACAACTGGCAAAATAAAAGGAAAGAGAGATCGCGGGCGACAAAGAGAGAAAATACTGGATAGCTTGGTGTCATGGCATGGAAAACAGTCAACAACTGAACTGATACGATGCACTGTAGATAGAAGATTGTCGAGGGACATGATCGCCTACGCCAAACTTTATGGCACATGATGATGACCAAGTGGACATAGTAGTAAAATAGTAGCAGTAATATTATTTAGAATTATTAACAGCATTATTTGTATAAAGATAATGGAAGTAATACAGAGGTAGCTGCTACTGCAGTTGTAGTAAAGTAGTTGTATCTGTAGTAGTAGTAGTAGTAGCAGCAGCAGTTGTAGCATATAATAACAGTAGTAGTAATTCTAGTAGTAGTAGTCGTAGTAATAGTAGTAGTAGTAGCAGCAGTTGTAACATATAATAACAGTAGTAGTAATTCTAGTAGTAGTAGTAGTAGTAGTAGTAGTAATAGTAGTAGTAGTAGCAGCAGTAGTAGTAGTAGTAATTCTAGTAGTAGTAGTAGTAGTAATAGTAGTAGTAGTAGTAGTAGTAGTAGCAGCAGTTGTAGCATATAATAACAGTAGTAGTAATTCTAGTAGTAGTAGTAGTAGTAGTAGTAACAGTAGCAGCAGTAGTAGTAATTCTAGTAGTAGTAGTAGTAGTAGTAGTAACAGTAGCAGCAGTAGTAGTAGTAGCAGTAGTAGTAACAATAATAGCAGTAGTAGTAGTAAAAGTAGTTGTAGCTGTAGTAGTAGTAGCAGTATTAGCAGTTTTAGCAGTTTTATCAGTAGTAGTAGTAATAGAAGTATTAGCAGTAGTAGTAGTAATAGCAGTATTAGCAGTAGTAGTAGTAATAGCAGTAGCAGTAGTAGTAGTAATAGCAGTATTAACAGTAGTAGTAGTAATAGCAGTAGCAGTAGTAGTAAAAGTAGTTGTAGCTGTAGTAGTAGTAGCAATAGTAGTAGTAGCAATAGTAAAAGTAGTTGTAGCTGTAGTAGTAGTAGCAATAGTAGTAGTAGCAATAGTAGTAGTAATAGCAGTATTTGTAATAGTAGTAGCTGTTGTTGTTGTTGTTGTTGTAGAAGCAGCAATATTAGTAGTGGAGATAGTAATAGTAGTAAGATAGTAGTAAGATAGTAGTAAGATAGAAGTAATAGCTTTAGTATTACAGTTAGTAATAGTATGTGTTTTGTAGCAGATATAGGCTCGAAAAGTACCAGCAGTAATAATAGTAATACAGGACATTAGTAATCGTCAGTCATATAAATTATGTCAGCGATGAAATTAACACTGAGCAGATATTTCCTATTTTACTTTACAAACCGGGACCAGAATTTCTGCGCCTGAAATGGGGACTTTTACCAGCAGTAGCATAAAATAACAAGAGTTCCGCTCTAAGACGTGCTATAATCTATCGAGAACGAAGTTTGTCATGCCCCGCAGCTATTATTCATTTAGCTTAATAGGATTTGAAAAAATCTCCTTCACATAGCCTCCCACTCGGACTCCGTAGGGTTCCTAATATTGCGATAAAATCGGTGGAAAATAGCTGGCCGGCAAAGAAGTTCCTGCTGCTCATTTATATCGCTCTATACAGAAGATTTCAGGAAATCCAAGCACGGCAGAGCGAGAACGGAAGTGCCCACGACTGCTGTGCCTGATTTCAATCTGAATAAATTTGAAAGTTGATTGAAAGCAGAAACCATTTGTTTCAAGTTTGTTTCCAGTCGATTATGTCCGTTTTTAATGGGTTGATTACGGCCGTCGTTGGAGCAGAAATGAAACTTCTTAAAAGAAGCTATCCAATTTACAATATGCTTTGAATTTTAATGAATGCGTCCTAGCTTTCATCTTGAGCTGACGCCAAAAATCGATTTCGTTTTTACAAGAAGCAGGCAGGAGAATTGATCATGAACGAAAACAGGAGACTAAGGAAGCTCCTGTGTGACCGTCAGTTTACAGCAGGAAATGGCTCATGGAGAGCGTATCTTTGTTGAATCGGTTATTTTAATGGATGGTTACACTAGAATAGTAGGTGAATGAGAAGTATCAGACGGCCAGCGGGATTACGTTTAAAGAGGGAGTTAGAATGCGAGAAATGGGGTTTCATGGACGATACTCTCCCATATGGTCATGTGATTTGTTGAAAAAATTACATACAGTGACATCGTAAAACTTCTGCTGCAACCAGAACAAGACCTCCAAAATGATGCCTACATTATTCTGTATCCTATTTTATTGAATCCTTTCAGAATACTTAATAGAGTGGGTTTAACTTCAGGATGAAAAGAGCAGAACCTAATATAACTGTGGAGAGTGGTTTCTGCGAGAGAGGAACATAATATAACTGTGGGGAGTGGTTTCTGCGTGAGAGGAACATAATTTAACTGTGGAGAGTGGTTTCTGCGTGAGAGGAACATAATATAACAGTGGAGAGTGGTTTCTGCGTGAGAGGAACATAATATAACTGTGGGGAGTGGTTTCTGCGTGAGAGGAACATAATATAACAGTGGAGAATGGTTTCTGCGTGAGAGGAACATAATATAACTGTGGGGAGTGGTTTCTGCGTGAGAGGAACATAATATACCTGTGGAGAGTGGTTTCTGCGTGAGAGGAACATAATTTAACTGTGGGGAGTGGTTTCTGCGTGAGAGGAACATAATATAACAGTGGAGAATGGTTTCTGCGTGAGAGGAACTAACTTAACAGTGGAGAGTGGTTTCTGCGTGAGAGGAACATAATATAACTGTGGGGAGTGGTTTCTGCGTGAGAGGAACATAATATAACAGTGGAGATTGGTTTCTGCGTGAGAGGAACATAATATAACAGTGGAGAGTGGTTTCTGCGTGAGAGGAACATAATATAACTGTGGGGAGTGGTTTGTGCGTGAGAGGAACATAATATAACAGTGGAGATTGGTTTCTGCGTGAGAGGAACATAATATAACAGTGGAGATTGGTTTCTGCGTGAGAGGAACTAACTTAACAGTGGAGAGTGGTTTTTGCGTGAGAGGAACTAATTTAACAGCGGAGAGTGGTTTCTGCCAGAAAGAAACTAATTTAACAGTGGAGATTGGTTTCTGCGTGAGAGGAACTAATTTAACAATGGAGAGTTATTTCTACTCAAGATGAACTAACTTAACAGTTGAGAGTCGTTTATTCAAGAGAGGAACTAACTTAACAGTAAAACTATAGTGAAGATATAACTTCTATAATTAGAAGTAATCCTTTGAGAATTAATTAAACCTCTTCTTTTTCACTCACAATTGTCTGTCTGTGTGACGTTTATGGTCACGAGATCAACTTGTTATCTCTTAGACCTAAGAACTTATGGCTGTGATTTATTTATGAGTACAATTGACCGCAGGGAGCCGCGATAGCTCAGTGGTTAGTGAACTGGACTACAAAGGACAAGGGGTAGGGTTCGATCCTAACCGACGGCTTCCGGGTTCACCCAGCCTTAAATGGGTACCGGATTTTTTTTCAGGGCAAGTAAAGCAGCACGGGCGTAATACCGACCACATTTCCCCAAAAATCATGTGCTGAAGGTCTGTAAAATATAGGGTCACTAACACCATATTACCCTATACGCCACTTGGCGTGACAGGGGTACTTTACTTTTTTTTACTTACAATTTACCGCAGGTTAAATAAAGAAAAATCATGGGTGATGCAGGCTACGGATATTGCTCAGCAGGTTTGTTCAATTGAGGACATAGAACCCGGGGAAGAATGAGTAGGAGTGACGTCAGAGTGCAGGCCGTAATTTCTCGTTGTCATCACACTTGGCAGAGAATGTAGACAACAAAACCCATTGGTCGTTGAGACAGGAGTGCAAGGCCTTGATTGCCAAGAACTCTTCGGATAGGGACACCGTTGTTTGCATAGATGGGTCTGGTATTTGGCACGTACGGAGCTCGTGGGCTTTCACGTTTCATGTTGGTGGCAGAACTGTGAGGGTGAGGGAAGACAGTGCTGTTTTCGCATTGACTACAAGTAGTTTGACCATGGAAACTATGGCTGCTTTCGCATTGACTACAAGTAGTTTGACCATGGAAACTATGGCTGCTTTCGCATTGACTACAAGTAGTTTGACCATGGAAACTATGGCTGTTTTCGCATTGACTACAAGTAGTTTGACCATGGAAACTATGGCTGTTTTCGCATTGACTACAAGTAGTTTGACCATGGAAACTATGGCTGTTTTCGCATTGACTACAAGTAGTTTGACCATGGAAACTATGGCTGTTTTCGCATTGACTACAAGTAGTTTGACCATGGAAACTATGGCTACTTTCGCATTGACTACAAGTAGTTTGACCATGGAAACTATGGCTACTTTCGCATTGACTACAAGTAGTTTGACCATGGAAACTATGGCTACTTTCGCATTGACTACAAGTAGTTTGACCATGGAAACTATGGCTGCTTTCGCATTGACTACAAGTAGTTTGACCATGGAAACTATGGCTGCTTTCGCATTGACTACAAGTAGTTTGACCATGGAAACTATGGCTACTTTCGCATTGACTACAAGTAGTTTGACCATGGAAACTATGGCTACTTTCGCATTGACTACAAGTAGTTTGACCATGGAAACTATGGCTACTTTCGCATTGACTACAAGTAGTTTGACCATGGAAACTATGGCTACTTTCGCATTGACTACAAGTAGTTTGACCATGGAAACTATGGCTACTTTCGCATTGACTACAAGTAGTTTGACCATGGAAACTATGGCTACTTTCGCATTGACTACAAGTAGTTTGACCATGGAAACTATGGCTACTTTCGCATTGACTACAAGTAGTTTGACCATGGAAACTATGGCTACTTTCGCATTGACTACAAGTAGTTTGACCATGGAAACTATGGCTACTTTCGCATTGACTACAAGTAGTTTGACCATGGAAACTATGGCCGCCATTAAAGCCATAGCATGGCTTCGAGACAGAGCCTTATGCACATGTGTGTGTCCTCAGTGGGTAAGCTCAGAAGGATCGAAACTGGCTAGACACCTACAGCAGTTGCTAGAGTCTTTGTGTAGGTCTAGACTAACAAAAGTTTGCTTCATTTTCATGCCAGAGCACACGGGTGTAAAAGATAATGAACGTGCTGACAGACTTGCCAGTTTGTTTGGCACTGAGTGCGGAAGGATAATGGACCGCTAGACATTTTGAATGCCCTCTGGGACGCAGGACGACAAAAAAGCGACTCAAAAAATGACACCGAATTCTCAACAGTGAATGAACTTCACGAAAATCATACCAAGGTGGGAAATTCCAGACGAAAGCACTAATAAGGAATCAAAAGAATGTTTATCAACCAATATAACACCGGTCATCACTTCAGTGCAAAATAAAGACAAGTGGAACAATATTAAAACAGGTAAATGAATTTAAATATTTGGGAACTTTGTTAACCTCAGACAGAAGATGTACAAAAGAGGTGAGATGCAGAATTGCTCAGGCAAAAGCAGCTTTCCAAAAAATGAGGAAGATACTGTACAATCGATTTTTGACAATAGAAACAAGAAAAAGAGTTCTTAAATGTTATGTAGAGCCAGTCTTAACATATGGATGTGAAACATGGACAGTAGTACAACAGACAAGAAAATCACTGGAGTCTGTAGAAATGTGGTTTTACAGAAGGATGTTGAGAATACCATGGACAGCTAAGAAGAGTAATGAAGATGTTCTGAGAGAGGTCAAAGCAAAAAGAGAGCTAATTTCCAATATTAAGAAGAAACAATCATCATTTTTTTGGGCCATGTAATGAGAAGAGAACAACTGGAATATATTGTAACAACTGGGAAAATTGAGGAACGAAGAGATAGAGGGAAGCAAAGAGAAAAAATACCAGACAGCTTAAGAGAATGGCTTGGTAGAAGGTCAACAACAGAAATGATAAATAGCTGCCGAGGTCGAAAGTTGTTGGGATACCTACGCCAGCAGGCCCGGTACTTGATGATGATGATGATGATGGTGATGATGATAACACCGGTGTCGTTAGTCGTACACGTTGATGGATATTCTTCGGAGGAAATTTGAGCAATTATGGACTTGTTCGTTGTGCAATGTCGACTAAACTAAAATAAATGGACCTAAGAAGCAGCGACGGATATTCAGAAGGAGCGTAGAACGCATCTAATGTTTTACCAGAATGCATAACACAATCCCATTCCAGCTTAATGAGTTCATTATCAATGTATAACCAGTCATCATATTACAGAGTCTACCTTTACGTTGTTCAAATAATTCCAGCCATTACCAATAGATAAGCTTGAATGTATGTGAAGGTCAAACCTACTACAACCGTACAGGGACATCTATCGACCCTACAATGTGTATGAGAACTAGATAGACCATTCCTGCAATCAGTCCCTAGTTACATGATAATATGGGAGCAACTAATATATAATATAATTATATCTCTTTATCGAAACATATACACGTAGAACCAATAGGGGCAGGCTTATCTTAGTGCCTGCTTAGAATCACTGTTCTGTGTCTTCATATAAAAACTTGAACAACGCTGCAAGATATTAATTAACAATAAAGCCACGTTTTTTCTTAACTTAATATGCAACTACCTAAGGTATTATGATGTAATTATGATAATTTAGAGCACTAATGGAAGGAATTAGTTCACATAGTGTTAACTGAAGTAATCTTTATGTTGCAAATTATCAGGTTAAAGATCAACTTTAAAGTTCAGCCTCACGTCCTGACCACCTCGAGTGTCGAGCTCGCCGTCCGCAGCTGTTAATAAGAAGGTGAAATTACGAACAGTGATGACCTTCTTGAATTCCCAGGTCCTGTTGTAATAAAAAAAAAAAAAAAAAAAGTAAAGTACCCCCGTCAAGCCAAGTGGCGTATATGGAATATGGTGTTAGTGACCATAAATTTTACAGACCTTCAGCACATGATTTTTGGGGTAATGTGGTCGGTATTACACCCATGCCGCTTCACTTTCCCAGAAAAAAATCCGGTACCCATTTAAGGCTGGGTGACCCCGGAAGCCATCGGTTGGGATCGAACCCTACCTCTTGTCCTTAGTAGTCCAGTTCACTAACCACTGAGCTGTCGCCGCTCCCTCAGATTCTGGTGTGGAAAGTTTAAACTTGTACTGCCTAGGGGTACTGCAATACTAGGTCTTCTATATCAGTAGCTGTCACTGCTGCAGGAATAAATCGTCCACGTTGAAGCGGTGAAGATGTGTTCTGCTGCATTAACTGCGCCCCAGTGTCGAAACTTGCAACTTAGCACACTCATGCTTACACGAAGTGATCTTGTAACGTGTCGTGTGACTGGTTACATCCAATCGGCTGCCGCTCGTCTTATGTTCAAAGGAGGCTGCTGAACCTGGCCTTCAGCATCACCACCAGAAGCGCTGCTTACTGTTGCTCTGGACCCTACGACTGGCTTGTCTATATGTTTTTTTTTTATCTGAGTTAAACTCCCACCTCCTTTCCGTGACTTCACTCTATTGCTCACCTATTGTTATACATACTCAACTCACTGCTACACCCGAACATCCGACTTCAGCATTGAATTTGTTATCTTCTTGTTGCTTTCTCTCTTCAATCTCCCCACATTTGGCCAGAAAGGATAGTATTTTTTCCTGAGCCATCACGGTGGAGGTAAAATACGATCCTTGTCTGTTCAGACTCACTAACCAAGGAGTCAACAATGAGTTACTGACAACTCTCAACCCAAATGCTGCTAAGCGTCTGTTGTTGGCCCGAGATATTAGCGCTGTCAGTGGGTGAGAGAATATAATCCAGTTCTGACTATAATTATATGTATAGTCCAGAACTTCTGTAATTAGAAATGTGTATAAAAGAATTCACCACGCAGTAGATTATATTTTTAAAAACATCATCAACATCAAGTACCGGGCCTGCTGGCGTAGGTGATCATGTTTCTCCACAACTTTCGATCACGACAGTTATTTATCATTTCTGTTGTTGACCTTCTGCCAAGCTATTCTATTAAGCTATATGTTATCTTTTCTCTTTGCTTCCCTCTAACTCTTCGTCCCTCAATTTTCCCAGTTGTTACAATAAAAAAATATAAGTAAGATTAAAAGTGCTCCTTTTGGACCAAGATTTTCAAATTCAGCAAGAGTGTTGAGTGCTGTTTTGTCTTTTCTTTTAGATTCCTACTGGCTTGGCCAGATTAGATATTATAGTCTGTTTACAATAGTTTGCAATGGGGGAGGTCTACATCTTGTCAGTTTTTATTAACTCATTCTGAAGCCAACAATCAGCTTTGAGTCACTGACCGCTTTCAGTTCCTGTGTTTTTCGACTTCTTAAATCCCCCATCGCTGACAATCGATATATTTTAGCCACCTGTGACTTATATATTATTACACGAACAAAGTGTGATTCCACTATAAACTTCTATATTAGACGTACAAAGCCTGATTCCACTATAAACTTCTATATTATTACACGAACAAAGCCTGATTCCACTATAAACTTCTATATTATTGCACGAACAAAGCTTGATTCCACTATAAACTTTTATATTATTATACGAACAAAGCCTGATTCCACTATAAACTTCTATATTATTGCACGAACAAAGCCTGATTCCACTATAAACTTCTATATTATTGCACGAACAAAGCCTGATTCCTCTATAAACTTCTATATTATTACACGAACAAAGTCTGATTCCACTATAAACTTCTATATTATTGCACGAACAAAGCCTGATTCCTCTATAAACTGCTATATTATTACACAAACAAAGCCTGATTCCTCTATAAACTTCTATATTATTACACGAACAAAGCCTGATTCCACTATAAACGTTTCTATTATTACACGAACAAAGTCTGATTCCACTATAAACTTCTATATTAGACGTACAAAGTCTGATTCCACTATAAACTTCTATATTAGACGTACTAAGCCTGATTCCACTATAAACTTCTATATTATTGCACGTACAAAGCCTGATTCCACTATAAACTTCTATATTATTACACGAACAAAGCCTGATTCCACTATAAACTTCTATATTATTACACGAACAAAGCCTGATTCCACTATAAACTTCTATATTAGACGTACAAAGCCTGATTCTACTATAAAAAAAAGTAAAGTAAAGTACCCCCCGTCACGCCAAGTGGCGTATAGGGAAATATGGTGTTAGTGACCCTATATTTTACAGACCTTCAGCACATGATTTTTGGGGTAATGTGGTCGGTATTACGCCCGTGCTGCTTTTACTTTCCCAGAAAAAATCCGGTACCCATTTAAGGCTGGGTGAACCCGGAGCCGTCGGTTGGGATCGAACCCTACCCCTTGTCCGTAGTAGTCCAGTTCACTAACCACTGAGCTATCGCGGCTCCTACTAATTTTTAGGGAATTAGTAAAACCCAGGTGTCCTCGCCAGGATTACGAACCCCGGCTGTTGCCGTGGTAAGCCAACCGCCTATCGATTGCGCTAACCGGACACCCGATTCTACTATAAACTTCTATATTATTATACGAACAAAGCCTGATTCCACTATAAACTTCTATATTATTATACGAACAAAGCCTGATTCCTCTATAAACTTCTATATTATTACACGAACAAAGCCTGATTCCACTATAAACTTCTATATTAGACGTACAAAGCCTGATTCCACTATAAACTTCTATATTATTACACGAACAAAGCCTGATTCCACTATAAACTTCTATATTAGACGTACAAAGCCTGATTCCAATATAAACTTCTATATTATTATACGAACAAAGCCTGATTCCACTATAAACTTCTATATTATTGCACGAACAAAGTCTGATTCCACTATAAACGTCTATATTATTACACGAACAGTGCCTGATTCCACTATAAACTTCTATATTATTGCACGAACAAAGCCTGATTCCACTATAAACTTCTATATTATTGCACGAACAAAGCCTGATTCCACTATAAACTTCTATATTATTGCACGAACAAAGCCTGATTCCACTATAAACTTCTATATTATTGCACGAACAAAGCCTGATTCCACTATAAACTTCTATATTATTACACGAACAGTGCCTGATTCCACTATAAACTTCTATATTATTACACGAACAGTGCCTGATTCCACTATAAACTTCTATATTATTGCACGAACAAAGCCTGATTGCACATCCCTTTGTTGCTGTATTTGAAGCACATTAGCCCTTTCCTACATCTAGATCAACAAGGATCACGAACAAAGGGATGAGCTTAAGGATTTCTTTAGTTCCTCATGGTTTGCAGTTCCCTCATCAAAATGTGGAGTGTACCCATGTTCCTCTGGAACTAACCAACTCTCCATTGCCCCGAGTTCCAACACGTTTTAGAAACCCCATAGAAAGATGTGCAGAGACTGCTAAAACAATACGAGTAGAGTTTGAAAGCATCAACATTGTTTTTCTTTTCCTTTCTTCATCCCTGGGGTTCGTTGGAGCACTAATAAATTACGATCAAAATGGCGGATATGTGGCAGGAACCATTGAGGCTCATTCTGAAAAGTGTTCCTTGTTCTTTTACTTCTTCTTCTTCTTTCCTTCCTCACCTGCCTTTCAGCGTCGAGGGGAGATATCATTTGCGGTCTTTTGCTCTTCCGTTCGCCTCTGCTGCTGTTATGTTTCCTAGTGCTTCTAATATTCCATCGATCCATCTTTTCGTGGTCGACCCTTGGGTCTGGTGTTCTCACAACGTTTGTTGAAGGCTCGTTGTGTTGTGTTTTGATCTTTCTGCCTTGTCACGTGGCCAAACCATTTTATCTGTTGTTTCCTTATATATTCTATGGCGGGGGCTATTCCTTGCTTTTTCCTCAGTTCTTCATATCTGATCTTATCTCTCAGACTGTTTCCTGTCAACACATTTCATCTCCATAGAGGTTATTTTTCTAATTGTTCTTGCATCTAGGGTCCAGGTCTGGCATTGGTAGCACAACGTTGGGATGAAGATTGTATAATTTACAACTTCCTTGTTGCAGTTTCCTCATATTCCATGTCCGGCTTGCTGCCGGAGCTACTGAGTTTAGTGCTCTGTGTACACCGTGAGCTGTGCTTTTTATTCATATTGTGTTTCGATATTCCGACTGTTTACGATGAATGATAATATGGTATAACCAAGGACAGTTCAGCTGCGTTCACTTTCGGTGCCGCTTGGCCTTATGTCTTTTGGCGTGTGCTGTAGTTAATACGATGGTTACTGCAGCTACCTTTCGTTGTTTTGATCCTTCAACGAAATGAGTTTTAATTCGGATGAATCCACCAAGTTTCTCATTTCTGGCTGTGCTCATCTTAAAATTTCATTTGTCTTGTTCTAATTGTGTTTAGTAGTTCTCTTTTCATTTTTAGTTGTTTTAAAACTTCATCGTTTGTTTTCTTTTCTTTCCATCCAATTCTACCTATTTTTCTATAGATCAACATTTCAAAGGCTTCAATTCTCTGTTCTGTTTTCTCATCTAATGTCCATGTTTCTGCACCACACAGGAATATTGAGAAGAAGTAACATTTTGCTATTCTTAGTTTTAGCCCTGGTGTTATTTGTTTTGATGTTAGTATACTTTTCGTGGCATTAAAATTACTGTTTGTGATAATTAGTGGGAAAATTATAGAGGAAAAGGTACATAATTATTTTATATGAACATCCATTCTTCTCCCACCTACCGTGCGACGATCTTTATCCATGCTGTCTCAATGTTTCTACACAATAGTGCATGTAGTTGATTGTTCTGTTTTCTTTTTATTCGTTTTGTCATACTGATGAAGCCAGTGGCCAAATCGTTTCATTAACCATTTTCTTCTATCATCTGTTTCAGACAATTTTATATTTATTTTTCACATTTTATCCAGCCGTACCCTGCCCCCCCCCCCCCTTTTTCCCCCCATATAATAAATTCTATATTTGTGTATATGGACCTATCTGCATGTGCAGCTAATACTTGACAATAGGAAACTCAAAATAAAATTGTGCTATACGTTAATTTCTGAACTGGTGTTTCAATCAAAGACTCTAGTCACGTGACGATGATGTGCATGAATAATCTGTCAGTGAGTTACCTTTATGAGTAGCAAGCTGGTAGTGTGCTGAAGTGCGGCTTCTCCAGTTGCAAAACGCATAGTCAATGAACGCGGGTTAAACTATGTTGTTGTTTTTTCTTGTTTTTTTGTTTGTTTGAATTTTCCCTTATGCTATAAGACATATAGTATAACTTTTGTTTGTTTGAATTTTCCCTTATGCTATAAGACATATAGTATAACTTTTGTTTGTTTAAATTTTCCCTTATGCTATAAGACATATAGTATAACTTTTGTTTGTTTGAATTTTCCCTTATGCTATAAGACATATAGTATAGCTTTTGTTTGCTTGAATTTTCCCTTATGCTATAAGACATATAGTATAACTTTTGTTTGTTTAAATTTTCCCTTATGCTATAAGACATATAGTATAACTTTTGTTTGTTTGAATTTTCCCTTATGCTATAAGACATATAGTATAGCTTTTGTTTGCTTGAATTTTCCCTTATGCTATAAGACATATAGTATAACTTTTGTTTGTTTAAATTTTCCCTTATGCTATAAGACATATAGTATAACTTTTGTTTGTTTGAATTTTCCCTTATGCTATAAGACATATAGTATAACTTTTGTTTGTTTGAATTTTCCCTTATGCTATAAGACATATAGTATAACTTTTGTTTGTTTAAATTTTCCCTTATGCTATAAGACATATAGTATAACTTTTGTTTGTTTGAATTTTCTCTTATGCTATAAGACATATAGTATAACTTTTGTTTGTTTAAATTTTCCCTTATGCTATAAGACATATAGTATAACTTTTGTTTGTTTAAATTTTCCCTTATGCTATAAGACATATAGTATAACTTTTGTTTGTTTGAATTTTCCCTTATGCTATAAGACATATAGTATAACTTTTGTTTGTTTGAATTTTCCCTTATGCTATAAGACATATAGTATAACTTTTGTTTGTTTAAATTTTCCCTTATGCTATAAGACATATAGTATAACTTTTGTTTGTTTGATTTTTCCCTTATGCTATAAGACATATAGTATAACTTTTGTTTGTTTAAATTTTCCCTTATGCTATAAGATATATAGTATAACTTTTGTTTGTTTGAATTTTCCCTTATGCTATAAGACATATAGTATAACTTTTGTTTGTTCCTCGTCTTGGAAGTCTATAATATTTAACTGCCGGTCCATGATTGTTCTAGATATTTGCATCGTTTTACAGCTTCTGATAAGCTATGATGACCATGTGCTGACTCTATTTTTGCTATCCATCGGAGGCTCCGTGTCCAACTCCCAGTTGTGACGAATTTTCTCGGACTTACATGGTTTCTGGGTTTACTCAGCCTCTAAAAATGGGTACCTTGTGGATAAAGGCGAACTGACGTGATATCGACCACATCATCCAAAAGTTAGAAATGAAAAATATTACCAATAACATAATATTTCCCCTTTCGCCTATCAAGGCTTCGAGTGAACTTTTATTTCACTTTTACAGTTTCTAAAGGCTGCCCGTGTATCATGATTTTAATTGTCATTGTGCTATTGTTGCTGTGCATTATTTTGTCTTCTTTACATCGCAACGTTTGCTCATAGCAGCTAATTGGCTTAAACAGAGTATGTATATTTATTGAAAATTAATACTTAGACAAATTGAATTTCATTTAGATATATTGAATATGTCTTAAATAACAGAGTTGGCAATTTTGATTAAAATAATGCACATGAATTTTATATAAAATATTTCTTTTGTATAATGACAATCATATCGAGATTGTAAATTCACACCATAATCCAATTTCACGCATCTTTGTCTGGTATGCTCTCAAATTTCCATTAAACCCACAACTAATATTCTACAATTTCAAAATGAACCTGCAAATGCTTCATGTTTTCCATCATCGTTTTATTAATATGAATCAGGTTAATTGAATTTAGCAATTTCGTTGACAAGGGTTCCCATTTTGCGAGTCGATGTTTTCAACTGGTAGAAAGATCTGGGATTTACAAAATTCTGGCCACTTAGCTGCTCAATGTCTGATTGTTGTGTTTAAAACGCTGTTGTTATGCAAGAAGTATTGTAACATTTGAGCAAAAAATAATTATCGAATGCAGCTTAATTCAACAGCTTATTACTTCAGTTAGCAGGAGGCAGGAGGAGGGGTGAGGGGGCTTGATAACAATTGGATTTTGTATTCAGCATCACTATGTATCGTGCCGCCTGATGAAAATGATTAGGGACCGTACCTTTCTACCTACATACCTATCTATCTATATATCTATCTATCTAGCAGTCTGTCAGTTTTGACATTTTTCTTTCTTTAAGGAAAGTCTGTTAAACTTTCTTCCCAACTACCTACTTAACTACCTACTTAACTACCTACCAACCCACCTACCTACCTAACTACCTACCCTATCTATCTATCTATCTATCTATCTATCTATCTATCTATCTATCTATCTATCTATCTATCTATCTATCTATCTATCTATCTATCTATCTATCTATCTATCTATCTATCTATCTATCTATCTATCTATCTATCTATCTATCTATCTATCTATCTATCTATCTATCTATCTATCTATCTATCTATCTATCTATCTATCTATCTATCTATCTATCTATCTATCTATCTATCTATCTATCTATCTATCTTTCTAACTATATATCTAAATACCTTTCTGCCTACATGCCTACATACCTATCTATCTATATATCTATATATCTATCTATCTATCTAGCAATCTATCTATCTATATATCTAACTAGGACGTCATGGGACGCACCAAAATTGCAGCTTATTTATATTCGAGCCATGGACTAAGCAATGTTTACTTTGAACACCACGATATCTGTTATTGCAGCGAGTTGGCAGATTTTTGAAAATGTATTCAAGGGTTTGAACATAAATGTTTGTTCACAGTTCGTTAACCTTCGCTGTAGATATAGTCTTTAATTTGATGGCTTCGTTTGTGACCTTGGTAGCTAAGGACCTAACTTGTGCAAACGGATGGCATTGGCAAGGATCATTTTGAATCTTTGAAGTGGGCTCCTTTTGTGTTTAACTCAAAAGCATATGTGCTTTTTAACCAAAGACCTTTTTTTTTTTTTTTTTTTTTTGGGGGGGGGGGGACTCAAGGAAGATATCCCCGATGGAAGAATAAATTGTATTATTAGTCCCATAAATGATTCGCTTCCAGGGGTTTATGATGTAAACAAAGCAGTTTTGTCATTGCAAGTGAATAATGTCCACACCTATAATTGGTCAGGATTGTGTAGCAGCAGCAGCTTTATAGCGAACACAGAAAACATCATAGGATTGTGCTGTTCTGAAACAGCTATGCCATGCTACCCTAGAATTGCCTTTAATGGGATTACTGTGACCACAAACCACTCTCTATGTGTGTGCCACATATTTACACCCCAGAAAGAAATACTTAATATAACAACATCATATGCCGTGTGTGATATTAATGACCACAAACCAGGAGCCTCCTGCATGATTGATACAACTGTTGCACCAAGCACTTCATCAGCAGCCAGATCTATGGAATGTTAATCTGACATTGTTCTTGAATGATGTCCAAGTTAATGAGACATCAGAATCGTGTGGCAGCAGCTACAAGGAGGGAGCAGAGAACATCAAGTTCTGCTGCTATAAAGGAGACTTTCCTTGCTATCACAGAATTGCCTCAAATGGGATCACTGTAGTTGAAAACTTCTCCTCTTGTGTAAACTACACATTCACATCCAAGAGTGAATCAGTGAAGGTCACAAAATCATATTCTCTCTGTGGTTTTACTAACTGCAGGTCAGGTGGCTTCTGTTGAATTGGAAATGATAACTTACCACCACTGTGTGTCTATGTGTTTGGAATTGGAGTCATCAGCGATGGCCTAACATCATCGAGTGCTACGACGATCATCGTTTTTGGGAGGACACGAACTTCCATGGTATATGGTGGATAGGCGGCAGGAACCATTGAAGGCTATGTCTGAAAAGTGTTCCTTCTTGCAGTTTCCTCATATTCCAAGTCCGGCTTGTTGCAGGAGCTACTGAGTTAAGTGCTCTGTGCACACCGTGAGCTGTGTGTCTCATCCGTTTTGATCCTGTTTCGATATCCCGCTTGTTTACGATGAATGATGATATCGTATGACAGGGAACAGTTGGCTGTATTCACTTTCTGCGCGGTTTCGCCTTATGTCTTTTGGCGTGTGCTGAGACTGCTACGATGGGGACTACATTTACCTTTCTTTGTTTGGGAGATGAGATATTAAATCGGATAACTACGTTGGTACGGGCGGTTGAGCAATTATGGATTTTAATTCGTTTGCAGTGATGCCGAGGCCTTCCATAACCAATAACCAATATCTAACTATCTATGTACCTATCTATCTATCTATCTATCTATCTATCTATCTATCTATCTATCTATCTATCTATCTATCTATCTATCTATCTATCTATCTATCTATCTATCTATCTATCTATCTATCTATCTATCTATCTATCTATCTATCTATCTATCTATCTATCTATCTATCTATCTATCTATATATCTACCTATCTATATATCTATCTAATTATCTATCTATTTGTCTATCGATCTATCTATCTATCTATCTATCCACATATCTATATATCTATCTATTTATCTATCTATCTGTATTTGTATCTGTCTGTCCCTCATCTTTTCTTCTATGCTGTCACAACAGAAACGTTCACTCGACAAAACTTAATTTATATTTCTGCTCCTCAACTCCCTCATACACATAGCCATGTTGCTGTCCTCCCACAACTCCCTCATACACATAGCCATATTGATGTTCTCCCACAACTCCCTCATATATATAGCCATATTGCTGTCCTCCCACAACTCCCTCATAGACATAACCATATTGCTGTCCTCCCACAACTCCTCATAGACATAGCCATATTGCTGTCCTCCCACAACTCCCTCATAGACATAACCATATTGCTGTCCTCCCACAACTCCCTCATAGACATAGCCATATTGCTGTCCTCCTACAACTCCCTCATAGACATAGCCATATTGCGGTCCTCCCACAACTCCCTCATGGACATAGCCATATTGCTGTCCTCCCACAACTCTCACATACGCACAGCCATATTGCTCTCCTCCCACAACTCTCACATACACATAGCCATATTGCTGTCCTCCCACAACTCTCACATACACACAGCCATATTGCTGTCTTCCCACAACTCTAACATGCACACAGCCATATCGCTGTCCTCCCACAACTCTCACATACACACAGCCATATTGCTGTCCTCCCACAACTCTAACATGCACACAGCCATATTGCTGTCCTCCCACAACTTTCACATACACACAGCCATATTGCTGTCCTCCTACAACTCTAACATACAAACAGCCATATTGCTGTCCTCCCATAACAACTCCCATATACACATAGCCATATTGCTGCCCTCCCACATACACATAGCCATATTGCTGCCCTCTCACATACACATAGCCATATTGCTGCCCTCCCATAACAACTCCCATATACACACAGCCATGTTGCTGTCCTCCCACAACTCTCACATACACGCAGCCATATTGCTGTCCCCCCACAACTCTCACATTCACACAGCCATATTGCTGTCCTCCCACAACTCTCACATACACATAGCCATATTGCTGTCCTCCCACAACTCTCACATAAACATAGCCATATTGCTGTCCTCCCACAACTCTCACATACACACAGCCATATTGCTGAACCCCCACAACTCTCACATTCACACAGGCATATTGCTTTCCTCCCACAACTCCAACATACACACAGCCATAATGCTACCCTCCCATAACAACTCCCACATATACACAGCCATATTGCTGTCCTCCCACAACTCCCACATACACACATCCATATTGCTGCCCTCCCATAACAATTCTCACATACACATAGCCATATTGCTGTCCTCCCAATCTAAATACTCACGCCCTCATTCATTCAACACTCATTCCCTATATCGCCTACCTACTTATCTATCTGTCTTTCTTTATCTGCCTATTTATCTATCCTTTTCTGTTTGTTTACTATTTTATCCATTTATCCATCTTCCATGTTCCGTGTATCTTTGTATGAATGCTGTCACAAAACAACCATTCGGCCTACACAATTTAGCTATCTTTTATTTATGCCTATAACTAACTTTCTATGTTTGCTTTTGTTTTCAGTGTAAAATAATTCACTTTTTTATTCGCTTCTGTAAAACTGCATCTTGATATCTTCTTTATTTGCTGCTTGTGATTCTTTCCCGTCCTTTCTACGTTCGTCCAATAGCTACGTTTTCTTCATCGCCCAAACTTAAAAGGGAGTCAAGTGGACGTACTGAAGGTAACAGCATCAGCCAGAAGATGCACCACAGAAATAAAAGCAAAATACTGGATAGCTTGGTGTCATGGCATGGAAAACAGTCAACAACAGAACTGATACGATGCACTGTAGATAGAAGATTGTGGAGGGACATGATCGCCTACGCCAACCGGCAGGGTACATGATGATGATGATGAATGTAGTATTTCGTAAAATGAAATAAAATATCTTGCGTAACAGGTCTATGTCAATAGAAGTGAGAGAGTGAATTAATGAGAGAGAGAGAGAGTTTATCAGTGCTATCATCATCAAGTACCGGGCCTACTGGCATAGGTGATCATGTCTCTCCACAACTTTCGATCTCGGCAGCTATTTATCATTTCTGTTGTTGACCTTCTGCCAAGCCATTCTCTTATGCTGTCTGTTATTTTTTCTCTTTGCTTCCGTCTATCTCTTCGTCCCTCAATTTTTCCAGTTGTTACAATATATTCCACTTGTTCTCTTCTCATTCTCATCAGTTTCTATATAGAGCCAATTCCTACGAAAGTCAATTATGTACAGTAGACAAAATAAATGAGAAGACGATTTGAGTCCTCAGAGATGGGATTTCGCAGAATAATGTTGAGAACTCCCTGGACAGCACAAGAAAGACCAATGAGAAAATTCTCAAAAAGTCCAACACAAAAAGATAGCACATGAAAAACATCAAAAAGAAGCAATCGATATTTTTCAAACACATCATAAGAAGAGGAAAATTGGAGTACTTGGTTAGAACTGGCAATAACACGGAAGAGAGATTGTGAACAACAAAGAAAGAATATATTACGTAGCTTGGTGTCGTGGCACGATAAGCAGTAAAAAATAGAATTGATACAATGTACTGAGGACAAAGAACTGTGGAAAGACATCGTCGGCTACGCCAACCGGAATGGCACATGATGATGAGTGGCATTGTGTTGTGGTTTACAGCAGTTGTGGTACTTGCACCTTTCGACCCGTCACATCTGACCTAATCACTGAATTTTTGGGCATCAGTTGCTTTCCCTGTTCGGTCTTTTCACACCAGGTCAAATCGGTCTGTCCAGGCCACCACGTGGAGGTGGAGGATACGCTTGATCTATTTTAGTTCATTGAACTTGATGCAAGCAGTCAGCTATGAGTCACCTAATCACTTTCAGCCCAAATGCAATTGGATATTGTTAACTCATGAAAGAAACTCTATATTAAGACTAATTCAGCATTATACTGAAGAGCTTTTATTGTAACATAGAACAGCATGTAGATTAATAACGATTTAGCACACAGGACAATTGCCATTCTTCAACAAACATGAACAAGCATGGCTGATATTAGGCTAAACAAAAATCTACAAAAGTACATTCAAGCTTACAGCTTTCTATGGCCCTGCATAACGATCAAAATATTGAACAATATATCAGGATACTTTTCAAGCAGTTTCACTTGACAAACGCATCATAAAAGAAATATAGAACATTATTTCATTGAATATTAAAGGTATTAGAACATAATCCTTCCTGGCATAACATTTTACATGCACAATGACACATTGTGATATTGCGAGTATAAATCATGAAAGCTAACAACGTGAATAATCCACGAGAGAAGGTCATTTTTTTTAAAAACTCATTCATTGTTCCTCCTCATGTCATCATCATCACAATTTTCATCATCATCATCATCTTTATCATCTTTATCATCTTTCCATTGTCTTCAAATATCACACAATGTACCTCGCCATAATTCTCTCTTGCGGCAGGAACCATTGAAGGCTATGCATGAAAAGTGTTCCTTGTTGGAGTTTCCTCATATTCCAAATCCGGCTTGTTGCAGGAGCTACTGAGTTAAGTGCTCTGTGCACATCGTGAGCTGTGTGTCTCATCCGTTTTGATCATGTTTCGATATTCCAATTGTTTACGATGAATGATGATATCGTATGACTGGGAGCAGTTGGCTGTGTTCACTTTCTGCGCGGTTTCACCTATGTCTTTTGGCGTGTGCTGAGACTGCTATGATGGGGACTACATTTACCTTTCTTTGTTTGGGAGATGATATATTAAATCGGATGATTACGTTGGTACGGGCGGTTGAGCAATTATGGATTTTGATTCGTTTGCAGTGAGATCGGGGCCTTCCATAACCAAATAACCAAAGGAGTCCCTCTTCTGGGCAAGTTTCTCAATATCAATAAGGTAGTAGATGTCTGTTGTCCTTGCCTCTCTTATCTCATCACAGTGTAACTCAAGGCTAGCATCTTCTTTTTACCCTGTTGTTCCCCATTAGAAAGCTTTTTTGTGATTCTATTATTATTTCAACTTATCGACATATGCCAATTCTCTCTTCTTGATTACACCAGATGAGATCATTACTTACACAAACATTTCTTTCTGGCTTCTACACCGGTCATGATTTCGTTCTATGGTCAACAAAATAATTGTCTTTACCATTTGCATTTTTTGTCAATGCTTCTATTTTTTTAAATTTTTATTTGGTGGAATATTTTTTTTTTCGTTCGCCAGTTTTACCTCTGACGAAGCGCCTACAGACTAGGAACTGAATTTTGCGTGTTAATCCATTTTTCCATGGCAGCCGTGTGCACAGGGGTCCCTCGCCGTCCATGCAGATAACTCCGTCTTCGGAGGTACTCATATTTTTTTCCGTCGATGAGTAATTGACGTTTCAAGCCGGTCCTCGTTGCTGAGACCAGGGGTGGTTGCCGTAGAGTGAAATCATAAATAAAAATCCGGTGTAGACCCACAACCTCTCTGTCTCGAGGCCGGCGTCTTGCCTCGAGACCAAGCAGTCCCCCAGGTGGAATATAATCAGCGTTGTTTTTATGCTTACATTCCCGTAAGCCGCATATCCTTTACAGAACGTTCCAGTTACCCCAGCAATGTTTGACTGCGCAGCTATCTAGGTAGATCAGTGGTTAGTGAACTGAACTAGAAAGAGGTAGGGTTCGATCCCAACCGATGGCTTCAGGGTTCACCCAGCCTCAAATGGGTATCGGATTTTTTTCTGGGAAAGTAAAGCGGCACGGGCGTATTACCGGCCACATTACCTCAAAAATCATGTGCTGAAGGTCTGTAATTTGTGATCACTGACACCATATTCCCTATATGCCACATGGCGTGACGGGGTTCTTTACCTTTTTTAAAAAAAAAAAATAATTATCTAGGCATTATACGTCAGTGGTTTGCCATTGACTTCTGATAGTAGGCGAGGTCCTTCCTAAGAACGGTAATCCCACGATTCGTGAATTCTTTAAAAATCGGACTCAACCGAACTGGTTCCCCGGACACCGGGTTGTGAAACCGAGTTGACTACCTCTAAACCACGGACGCCTACTTTAACCGAGTTGACTACCTCTAAACCACGGACGCCTACTTTAACTGAGTTGACTACCTCTAAACCACGGACGTCTACTTTAACTGAGTTGACTACCTCTAAACCACGGACGCCTACTTTAACTGAGTTGACTACCTCTAAACCACGGACGTCTACTTTAACTGAGTTGACTACCTCTAAACCACGGACGCCTACTTTAACCGAGGTGACTACCTCTAAACCACGGACGCCTACTTTAACCGAGTTGACTACCTCTAAACCACGGACGCCTACTTTTTTCTGGTTACAACTTCTTTTTATTTCTATCAAACCCATCCTCTTGTCCTCAGTAGGCTAGATCGCTATAAATATTATGGCCTACTCTATTTTTTTAAATATATTTTAACTGCCAATGGTTCTTTAACGTGCGCAAACGTACAAGAGATCTCCTGTTTATTTCCGTTATTCAAGGCGGCTAAACATCGGATCTCACTAAACAAACGATCGGGGGAGGTAAAGTCTTAAAGAAGGATTAATTTTTCCTATTTTGAAAAGTCATCACTGCTTCTGTTGGACTTTAAACCCGGATTCTTCCCATCATGAGGTCGACATGGTATCTCTAGAATACCCAGCCCCACTATGAAGGCTCACTATATGTTGCCTGTGAGGACTGGTTGGCTCCGAGGCAAGACACCGGCCTCGAGACAGAGAGGTTGTGGGTTCAAATTCCGGCTGCATCAGTTGGGATTTTTATTTCTGATTTCTCTCTGCGACAACCTCCCCTGGTCTCTGCAGCGAGGCCCGGCTTGATGTCAATTATTCATGGACGAAAATAAATATGAGTACCTCCGAAGACAGGATTTGCCTGTGCGGCGAGGGACCCTGTGCACACAAGGAAAAACGAATTAACACGCAAAATTCAGCTCCTAGTCTCTAAGGACTTTGTTAGAGGTAAAAGCTGGAGAACGAAAAAAAAAATGTTGCCTGTGTATAAGCTTCATGATTTATTATACGCTGTTCTGTTTCTCTTGTGGTTTCATTTGTATCTTCTCTGTTCATTCTGCAGCAAACGTCTTCTATCTGTGGTTCCCACTTTCTGACATGTTTACAATACAGCAGGATTATTTCTGCTGGCACTGCAAGTAACTGCTGTCTTGCAGGAAGGCTAAAGAAAACCAAAGACAAGGAAAGCAGTCCTGTTCAAATATGGGAACATGCGATTTGCAATATATCTGGTAAACACGGAGCGAGGTAAATATACAATGTATTATTAATACTTTAATCATCATCAAGTACCGGTCACGCTGGCGTAGGTGATCATGTCTCTCCACAACTTTCGATCTTGACAGTTATTTATCATTTCTGTTGTTGACCGTCTGTCAAGCTATTCTCTTAAACTTCTGGTATCTTTTCTCTTTGCTTCCCTTTATCTCTTTGTCCCTCAATTTTCCCAGTTGTTACAATATATTACAGCTGTTCCTTTCTCATTATATGTCAAAAAAATTATGATTGTTTCTTCCTAATATTGGAAATTAGCTCTCTTTTTGCTTTGGCCTCTTTCATAACGTTTTCATTACTCTTCTTAGCTGTCCATGGTATTCTCAACATTCTTCTGTAAAACCACATTTCTACATCCTCCAGTGATTTTCTTGTCTGTTGTCCATGATTCACATCCATATGTTAAGACTGGCTCTACATAACATTTGAGAGCCGCGATAGCTCAGTGGTTAGTGAACTGGACTACAAAGGACATGGGGTAGGGTTCGATCCCAACCGACGGCTTCCGGGTTCACCCAGCCTTAAATGGGTACCGGATTTTTTTCTGGGAAAGTAAGTCAGTACGGGCGTAATACCGACCACATTACCCCAAAAATCATGTGATGAAGGTCTGTAAAATATAGGGTCACTAACACCATATTTCCTTATACGCCACTTGGGGTGACGGGGGTACTTTTTTTACACTTTTACTACATAACATTTAAGAACTCTTTTTCTTGTTTCTAATGTCAAAAATGGATAACACAGTATCTTCTGAAAACTTTACTGTTATATATATATTTAAAAAACACTGACGTTTTGACCTCTCATTATCGCTTTTTTAAAATTAATCTCAAAGTAGTCTATTAGTTATAATCATAGAAATGCATTGACATGTTTGAATGGAGATGTCCTGAGGTAAATACATTACACTCATTCTTGAGATTGAAATTTAATTGGAGTGGTTCAAATGAGTGACATTGTACAAAACAATGAATATTCTAAAACAGCTAATTTGTATGCTGTTGGTATATTAGTCAATAACGTTTATAAAAATAAATATTTGAAAACTTGACGCTTTCTGGTGTAAAATAACAATATTTTAACCACATATAATGTTGAGTGTATGTTCAAGTGGTGTCTACTCTTATCAACATGACTGTACTACAGCAGAATTATACTCCAGTCATGTTTCAGAACTAAGACAATTTACTATAGTCCGTTTCAAAATGTTTATCCGCTATTTAATCATTAATATCTCTGTAACCACTTGATCGAAATTGTTCAAATTTTGTACATGACATAATAATCTCATGTCCCCATGATTATATTTTTGTTCCTAATTAGAAACGTATGGTTTTAAATTTTCTTTATTAAATGTATAAAAATTTGCTACCTCCTAGACAAACCATTATTTTATATGGTTTAGTCCTTCATGTTTCTGACCTGGAATTCCGTTTGGTGGAACTAGTTCACGTTCTCTCGATCGCTGCAGAAGTTGCATTTGGGGTCTGATTAATTTCAGCTCTCCATTGCAATTTTCAGCGTTGGAGTCAAAATGATGTTCTAATTAACACATCTGCGCCGATGAAGCGGAGTAGTACGCACGGCAATATTCTTTTTTTGACAACTCAAGTGTTGTGAATGCGACCTTCCACCGTCTAGAGTTGATCTGCGTTTTACGTCACATTGAGTGCTGTTCAATGACCGTTGTTGGAATTGCTTGACGCCGGTTGTTCACATATTACAACGCATTAATGTGAATTGCTCCGTCAAGTGAGCCGAAGTTATATCTCTTTAGGGGATTTGCACCGTGTTTCGTTCATTGTAGGCTGCATTCACTAGAGTAATCAGGAATCTATAGGCGCAGCCATTGTTGTGTGTGCTACGTCATCATAATGGCTCATCGTATATCCTTAGACCTGCCGTACGCTAATCTTACGGTCTGTTGTTTGATGTGCGACGGGGATAATTTGACGACTAACCGTGTTTTATATATTGGAAATAGGAGTGCGATGATGGGGACTACCGCTATATTTCTTTGTTTGGGAGATGTGTTAGTAATTCAGATGATTACTTTGGCACGGGCGGTTGAGCGATTATGGATTTTAATTCGTTTGCAGTGATACCGGGGCCTTCCATAACCAAAGAACCAAATTTCTGACCTATTTCATTTGCTAATCTTACATGCAATTCCCGTGATTTGTGTCGTTTCTCCGCACATTATTGCATGATGTTTGAATGTCAAATAAATTTGGGATGTTTATAAAAAGCTTCCGTTTCTATTCATTGGCGTTGTATAAATCGTTGGATGTTCTAGGCATTTATTGAAATGAGTGTTATTATTAACATTCGAATTATGTTACGCCTATGCCGGAATAGGCCAATTGCTTCAATTACGGTAAACTATTTTTTTTCAACCACAAAATAACTGCATCTGTTGAAAAGATCAAAGGAATTAGCCGGTGCAGGTGAATGACACTATCTCAGTATAAGGAAAAGTAAAGTACCCCAGTCACGCCAAGTGGCGTATAGGGAAATATGGTGTTAGTGACCCTATATTTTACAGACCTTCAGCACATGATTTTTGGGGTAATGTGGTCGGTATTACGCCCGTGCTGCTTTACTTTCCCAGAAAAAAATCCGGTACCCATTTAAGGCTGGGTGAACCCGGAAGCCGTCAGTTGAGATCGAACCCTACCTCTTGTCCTTTGTAGTCCAGTTCACTAACCACTGAGCTATCGTCTCCCTCTATCTCAGTATCTCACTGCAATATTGCATTTTAGTAAACTTTTGAGACATTGAAAAAAAATAAGTCCGAATGCAAAAAATCATGTTTATGTGTGCAAAGATTATGAAGATATTTGAAGTCAAGCGTGGACTAACCATTTTGAAACGGACTATACGACTACTAAAGTATCATCATTAAACAGGTGTGCATGTGTCTTCCTCGTGCACAAACGACAGAACACGAAAACGAGGCAGGCTATCAAGGGAGGTAACGCCAGAATGATGAATTTTGTCATATTTTGACAAATCTTAAATAAGTCTATGATAATAAATCTTAAATAAGTCTATGATAATAAATCTTAAATAAGTCTATGATAATAAATCTTAAATAAGTCTATGATAATAAATCTTAAATAAGTCTATGATAATAAATCTTAAATAAGTCTATGATAATAAATCTTAAATAAGCCTATGATAATAAATCTTAAATAAGCCTATGATAATAAATCTTAAATAAGTCTATGATAATAAATCTTAAATAAGCCTATGATAATAAATCTTAAATAAGCCTATGATAATAAATCTTAAATAAGCCTATGATAATAAATCTTAAATAAGCCTATGATAATAAATCTTAAATAAGTCTATGATAATAAATCTTAAATAAGTCTATGATAATAAATCTTAATGAAGTCTATGATAATAAATCTTAAATAAGTCTATGATAATAAATCTTAAATAAGTCTATGATAATAAATCTTAATGAAGTCTATGATAATAAATCTTAAATAAGTCTATGATAATAAATCTTAAATAAGTCTATGATAATAAATCTTAAATAAGTCTATGATAATAAATCTTAAATAAGTCTATGATAATAAATCTTAAAGTACTTAATAAAAGTCTTGGTTGTCACAATAATCTGTTACTCCTCAACACGATGGTAACGCAAGATGACAACAACAACAACAACAACAAAAAGTGTGTGGGGTGGGGGGGGAATGGCAGTGAAAAGGAATTACCAAAGTCACTTTCAAGGGAAACAAGATTGAGAAATTACCGGGAAAAGGTGGATTTCAGATAGTTGATAGACGTTCGGCTTCTCGTGGCAAGGCGCAGTGACAAGGAGTACGGGTTGGATCCTGCTTCGGACCATATATTGTTCTTTGTTTTTATTCTGTTGTTGTTTATTTGTCATTTTTTTCTGAGTGCGGTAAAACATATCTCTTCCTCCTATGATTCGCTGAATTATCACCTCGGAAGTTTCCCTCTATAATAATATTCATTTATGATTATTTCTCTCTTCGACCTCAGATAATAGCGAGCAAACTAGGGAAGCACATAAGAGCGACAACATCAGCACATTACAAACTGCATATGCAAACATATACATAAATACTCATATCTCTGGCACATACTCATATCTCTGTGTACAAACGACACCCACCATATATACAGTGGGAAAACTTTTTTTTTTAATTGACAAAGTATTTATTGCGAACATTGAAATAATTAAATTATCGCTCTTCAACATAATCCTACTCTATGTACATACAGCAGTGCTCTCTGCAATATGTGCCATTTTGGCACGCAAGGTTTATGTTTTTAAGATTGTAGTTCTGCCCTATGTGTCGTTTTTTCGGCTCGAAAAGACAATAGATAGATAGATAGATAGATAGATAGATAGATAGATAGATAGATAGATAGATAGATAGATAGATAGATAGATAGATATATAGATAGATAGATAGATAGATAGATAGATAGATAGATAGATAGATAGATAGATAGATAGATAGATAGATAGATAGATAGATAGATAGATAGATAGATAGATAGATAGATAGATAGATAGATAGATAGATAGATAGATAGATAGATAGATAGATAGATAGATAGATAGATAGATAGATAGATAGATAGATAGATAGATAGATAGATAGATAGATAGATAGATAGATAGATAGATAGATAGATAGATAGATAGATAGATAGATAGATAGATAGATAGATAGATAGATAGATAGATAGATAGATAGATAGATAGATAGATAGATAGATAGATGTACATACGCCAGTGCTTGACAAGCGTGTAGATACCACAAGAACCGAATCCTTTTCGACGTATTTCAGGCATTCAAGCGCTTGAGTAATCAACTTGTGCAGTGTTTGAAACTTCCGCTCGTTGTGAACGAAGTCATGGGCGGAGCCAGAACTAATGTCCAGTGGTAGGCCTAATGTCACCAGCTTCATTGTGGTTTGCTGGTTTTTGTGTTTTTATTTTACGCTATCCACATGTTGCCTTTCGTGAATGTTGCACCCGGACAAAGACAATCCTCCAAATCAGTGGCCATCATCATCATCGCGTGCCTTCTCCGCAACGAAGGTTGGCTACCATGGATCGTCATTCTACTCTGTTTCTTGCTTTGATGGTGCAGGCTGACATAGATTGACTTGTCCATCTTTTGATGTTACTCGTCCATGTTAGTCTTGGTCTGCCTCTTTTACCTTGTATTTTTTCCTTCAAATATTACTTTTAATAGGCTGTTGTGTCTTTTAACATGCCCCAAAAATGTCATTTGTCTTGTCTTAATTGTATTTAGTAGTTCTCTTTTAATTTTCAGTTGTTTTAAAACTTCATCGTTTGTTATCTTTTGTTTCCATCCAATTCTACCTATTCTTCTATAAATTCATATTTCAAAGGCTTCAATTTACTGTTCTATTCTCTTGTCTAATGTCCATGTTTCTGCACCATACAGGAATATTGAGAAGACGTAACATTTTGCCATTCTTAGTTTCAGCCCTGCTGATATTTGTTTTGTTGTTAGTATATTTAAATGTGTAATATGTAAATCAGTGGTGCCATTCTTAAACTTCGCAGTCACTTTGTGTACGACTCAAATACCTGCCGCCGCAGCGAATTTTCATCCGATAATGAATCTCTACATGTTTCCCGCCTTCCTAGACAAAAATCTCACAACACTGGCCGTTCTTGCTTGGTGGAGTGTTGCAAGGGATCCACCATGCCCTAGAACTGTTTCCTAGGTTTCTATACGTAACTCAGGTTTGCCAACGCAATCTATTGGGAGCTAAAGGTCACCAACTTCACATTAAAGACACACAATAATATCGGTCGTACACGTAATTCTAATTACAACTTATCCGGTTTCTCACTGAATCTTGTATGTGTGAGTGTATATATCAGGAAGGCGACTCAAAACAAACGCAAGTTCCGACCACGCTTATGGGGGAGGGGAGGGGTGGGGGCGAGTGGTAAGGTCGGATATGATAACGGGAAGAGTGGCTGAGAATAAGTTTAATCATTACATAGAAGGATGATAGGTATAGGTGAGTCCTGTCAGAGGAAGGATGATATGTATAGGTGAGTCCTGTCAGAGGAAGGGTTATAGGCATAGGTGAGTCCTGTCAGTGGAAGGGTTATAGGTATAGGTGAGTCCTGTCAGAGGAAGGGTTATAGGTATAGGTGAGTCCTGTCAGAGGAAGGATGATATGTATAGGTGAGTCCTGTCAGAGGAAGGGTTATAGGTATAGGTGAGTCCTGTCAGAGGAAGGATGATATGTATAGGCGAGTCCTGTCAGAGGAAGGATGATATGTATAGGTGAGTCCTGTCAGAGGAAGGATGATAGGTATAGGTGAGTAGAGTTCTGTCAGAGGAAGGGTTATATGTATAGGTGAGAAGAGTCCTGTCAGAGGAAGGGTTATAGGTATAGGTGAGTAGAGTCCGAGGAAGGATGATAGGTATAGGTGAATAGAGTCCTGTCAGAGGAAGGATGCTAGGTATAGGTGAGTAGAGTCCGAGGAAGGATGATAGGTGTAGGTGAGTAGAGTCCTGTCAGAGGAAGGATGATAGGTAAAGGTGAGTAGAGTCCGAGGAAGGATGATAGGTATAGGTGAGTAGAGTCCTGTCAGAGGAAGGATGATAGGTATAGGTGAGTAGAGTCCGAGGAAGGATGATAGGTGTAGGTGAGTAGAGTCCTGTCAGAGGAAGGATGATAGGTATAGGTGAGTAGAGTCCGAGGAAGGATGATAGGTATAGGTGAGTAGAGTTCTGTCCGAGGAAGGATGACAGGTATAGGTGAGTAGAGTCCTGTCCGAGGAAGGATGACAGGTATAGGTGAGTAGAGTCCTGTCCGAGGAAGGATGACAGGTATAGGTGAGTAGAGTCCTATTCGATGAAGAATGAGAGCATCCTTATGGGAAATTGAAGAACATGTTGGAGTGCAGATTGGAGGATTGTTTCTGGATAGAGACATCGTGGAAAGACGTCTAGGATAAGTCATCAGATGGACTTAATGTAGAAAATCATCATCATCCTGGCAAAGGCGATGAAGCCTGAGCAACTGAGAAAAGGCACAAAAACACAGGGTGAGAAAAGTCTGTATGTGTGTGCATGTATACATCGATACTGTGGGTGCACGTTTGTACACAGTGGTATGAGTATTTGTGTGTATGTTTGCATAAGCTGTTTACGTTGTGCTGTAATTGTCATTCATGTATGTTTCCCTTGCTATTTAAGATACACTTTTCTCTGGTCCAGTCTTACTGACTTTGGGCCATTATTTCTTTTGGTAATTTAATTAATTAATTTTTAATTTATTTTTCTTTTTTTTGCGTTCGCCAGCTTTCACCTCTGGCAAAGTCGCTGGAGACTAGGAACTGAATTTTGTGTGTTAATCCCTTTTCCCCTGTGCACAGGTGTCCCTCGCCATACAGGCAGATAACTCCGTCTTCGGAGGCACTCATATTTTTTTTCATTGATGAGCAATGAGTAATTCCGTCTTCGGAGGTACTCGAATTTTGTGTGTTAATCCCTTTTCCCCTGGCAGCCGTGTGCACAGGTGTCCCTCACCATACAGGCAGATAACTACGTCTTCGGAGGTACTCATATTTTTTTTCGTCGATGAGCAATGAGTAGTTCCGTCTTCGGAGGTACTCACATTTTCATTCGTTGATGAGCAATGAGTAATTGGCATTTCAAGCCAGCTCTCGCTGCTGAGACCAGAGGTGGTTACCACAGAGAGAAATTATAAATAAAAATCCCAACTGGTTCAGCCAGGATTTGAATCCACTACCTATCTGTCTCAAGGCCGGCGCTGCCACTCCCTATTTCTAACTAGGTCATTCTGCATAAACAGCGTGTAGAAAGAGGACTGGGACTCTTATGCCAGCTAAGTCTTTGAATACATTTTGTTAACTTTCAATGATGTCACTAGATCTTAAGTACTTTCCTCATGTTTTGTCTGTTCTATTTTTGTTTATGATGAAGGCTTTGGAAAACAGCTTTTTTTTCTAAACGTCTTTCTGTTTTGTTATAGCATTCTTTTAATAAACTGTCATGACACATTTTGTATGTTTACTTCACTCCCTGTTCAAATATGGGCTGACGGCAGATGCAGGTCAAAGTACAAAACACAGAAGAACACATATTCTGATAATAAGCACATACAAACATAAAAAAATGCTTTCTGTACATAAAAAAATGTATGTTGACGATGCTTTCTAAGTTTTTATAAAGTCCACAACAGAAATTGTTATTAAATGTTCACAACAGCAGAAAAATGAGTCTCTGAACATGCAAGGCCGCAGGTCTACAGGTAAGATGTCTCTGAACATGTCAGGCCACTGGTCTACAGGTAAGATGTCTCTGAAAATGCGAGGCCACTGGTCTACAGGTAAGATGTCTCTGAAAATGCGAGGCCACTGGTCTACAGGTAAGATGTCTCTGAACATGTCAGGCCACTGGTCTACAGGTAAGATGTCTATGAACATGTGACGACACAGGTCTACAGGTATGGTGTCTCTGAACATGCGAGGCCACTGGTCTACAGGTAAGGTGTCTCTGAACATGCGCGGCTACTGGTCAACAGGTAAGATGTCTCTGAACATGCAAGGCCACTGGTCTACAGGTAAGATGTCTATGAATGTGTGACGCCGCAGGTCTACAGGTAAGATGTCTATGAATGTGTGACGCCACTGGTCTACAGGTAAGATGTCTATGAACGTGTGACGCCGCAGGTCTACAGGTAAGATGTCTTTAAACATGCAAGGCCACAGTTCTACAGGTAAGATGTTGATCTCTGGATGGACAGGAACTTCTGAAGTTCAAATCCCCCAACCACAAGTGGTGGGAATATTTTTTTTTTAATCCTTGGTCTTCATTGCTTTACATTCCTCTGATCTCTGGGTAGTAAGATCTATATCTAACCTTTTCGGATAATGGTGGGAAACAGTAGATCCAATGTGCGTGCCGTGCATGTTAAAGAACCCTTGGCAAGTAAAAAATTAAAAATAGAAGGCAAAAAAATGGCTGCTATCTGGGGTAGTAAGATCTATATCTAACCCTTTCGGATAAGTAAAAAATTAAAAATAGAAGGCAAAAAAATGGCTGCTATCTGGGTAAAAAAATGTTAAATTAGAAATCGCACATGCTGAAGATGGAAGTTTTGGTCTGAAAGGCTATCGTGGTTGGCCATAAACTAGCGACTTCAACATCCACTGAACGGATGAATGCTACAGAGAAAGATGAAGAGATCAAACTTTGGCACTAATACCACAGTTCTCGTCAACTGATGTAATTTGTTCTTTCCCTTTCTTCTGTACATGAGCTGTTAAAGACCATAGGATTAATCACTAAGACACCTTTGTAGATCTTAACAAAGATATGAACAGGAAGAAAGATTTTTTAAAACATAGACTGTAAGATACATTTACTCACTGCCTCCACTTACATTTGTAAAGAAATCTACTTGGTGCAACAGTTATGGAAATAATTTTGTTATTATTATAATTACTCCACCTTGCCAAAGGGTATCCCGTTTACTAGCAGAGGAAAGGAAACATCTTACTCCTTGTCACAGATAAAAAGCTGACATTAAAAAATGCTGACATTTTTCTTTCATCTGCAAGTTATATTTTGCATATTGCAAAAAATGTGTTATTAAATTATTACTTTTACTAACTGCATAAAGAAACAACACTATTACAATTTAACACAATAAGCAGTTGTATTTTACAAGTTTTTAGAAGATATCTCTTTATACAATTTCTATAATTAATTTTGTTATGTTGTCCCTGACATTAATTCCAAAGTAAAAATAACAATTTTACTATTCTATGCTGTTGTCTTCGCACAGTTTTTTTTATTGATCACACGCATGTTATAGAAACTGATGTCATATGAGTATCAATTTTTTTTTTTTTTTTTTTTTTAAAGCAAGCATTCGAGTTGCAACATTTTCAAAATCAAGAACCAACGATTCTGGATATAAATTTGTATTTATAATTTAGTTAGTAGTGAAAGTAAGCAATATAAGCCAATACCTTCAGACTTTTTGCATTCTAGCTGTCATTTGTGACATATTTGTTAAAAATGTAATATTGTGATTGCGCTATTATTTAATTAAAATACTTTCAAGGTAATGTTCATTAACTCTTTCCATACGGAAGCTTTTTATCCATGCAAAGATGTCAGAGACAAAATATTTCATGTTTTTAAGAATAAATCTACATATTTATATTTACCTCACACAACATATTATATATGAATTTTTAAATAATTGAACAGGGTATTAGATTTCACCAATACCAAGATGATACAAGAAATGTAAAAAGAATATGGTTTTGATGACTGTCCACACAAATCAAATTGAGAGTGACGCGCTTTGTGATGAAACGTACGCTGCCGAAATTGACTTGGCGCACAGTGCGGCGAAACGCACGGAAAGAGTTAAACCAATTTACACATCCAAATGATTATTTTGCAATTATTATTAAACATATCATTGTGCACACATTTTGATTTACATTTAACAGGGTATAAATGACATTTAACAATATAAATGTCACTTTATGTCTCTCATGAATTTAAATAACTATATATCAGCATCATTTGTGACAATTCTTGTTGCTTAGTAATAAAGCTTCAAGTAAGCAAGTTTTCTTTGGTACTTCTTTTCTTCCTTTGTGCTGTACAACTGAAAAAATACAATAAAAGATTCAGTTAGTTTTTCATGATTGTACAACAGTAAGAAAGATGGAGGTCAATTCATCTTCAGGTAGAAATGAAACTGATGAGTAAATAAGTATGGGTCTCTATAGCACTTAGTAGTGTTTATAGGGAACATGATGGCAGAGTCAGTATTTTTCAGTTATTATCAGTTAATTTATGAGTGCTCAGTGCAGTCAGTTTAAAACCAAATCAGCCTACTTTTCTTAATGAATCTCTGGTATCCATTTTCAGAGACTGGGTCAACCATATTGGTCTGCACATATTTTTTAAAGATACTTCATATTGTTGCAGAGTTTTCCCTTATGTTGTTTCTCCATCTTACACTGCTAAGCCTTCTTGAGTTCTGTGCCTTCATCCTCCAATTATATACACCTTCAGAGTATGGAGTTACAAGGAATCAATCTCTCTCACACAATAACTAATGTGTTAATTATGGACAAATAATTTTATTTATTCTTTCTTCTGTGGTTAAAGATTGATTCAAGGAAACTCTTTCAACAGATCCCTTGGAACCTAAGAGAGCAGGTGATGGGCCACAGTTTCAATAAATGAAAAAAGAACTTACAAAAGATCATTTGGTTTTGAAATAATAAGACAACAGGCTTTGAACTAGACAAAACATTGGTTCACCATTGGGTTGTATGTCATTTGCAGAACAGTGCACTCATCACAGTCCGTCTGAAAGAATATGTCTCTAGCCAGATCTCCCACAGAATGCTGAACTCATCATAGCCTGTCTGAAAGAATATGTCTCTAGCCAGATCTCCCACAGAACGCTGAACTCATCACAGCCTGTCTGAAAGAATATGTCTCTAGCCAGATCTCCCACAGAATGCTGAACTCATCACAGTCCGTCTGAAAGAATATGTCTCTAGCCAGATCTCCCACAGAATGCTGAACTCATTACAGTCTGTCTGAAAGAATATGTCTCTAGCCAGATCTCCCACAGAACGCTGAACTCATCACAGCCTGTCTGAAAGAATATGTCTCTAGCCAGATCTCCCACAGAATGCTGAACTCATCACAGCCTGTCTGAAAGAATATGTCTCTAGCCAGATCTCCCACAGAATGCTGAACTCATCACAGTCCGTCTGAAAGAATATGTCTCTAGCCAGATCTCCCACAGAATGCTGAACTCATCACAGCCTGTCTGAAAGAATATGTCTCTAGCCAGATCTCCCACAGAATGCTGAACTCATCACAGCCTGTCTGAAAGAATCTCTGTCTGTAGTCAGATCTCCCACCTCTTCTGTTGACATATTTAAGTCTTTTTGATATCTTGAGACCACCTTCTTCTTGGTCTGCCCATCTTGTCTTCATGAAATCATACCTTCCATTATTGTTCTTTCGAGCCCACTATAACTTTCAACGGGATCACAGTACTTTAATTTACTCTATAAGATGTTGTTTACAAGCTAGTTCTTTTCAATGATTAGGTCTTTTAACACATTTTGTCAAACTTTGTCAGTTGGACATCCGGTCAATATGGCAGATAGATGGCAGGAACTGCTGAGGCTCTGTCTGAAAAGTGTTCTTTGTTGCAGTTTTCCCATATTCTAAGTCTGACTTGCTGCTGGAAGTTTAGTGCTCTGTGCACACCATGAGCAGTGTATTTGATCTGGATCATGTTTCATAACATGATCATAAATATTATAAATCATAAATATTATTAAAGACATGTATGATGGTTACACATGTGCAGTTCGAACAGAGGAAGGACTGAGCGAATGTTTCCCAATAGAAACTGGGGTTAAACAAGGATGTATTTAATCGCCCTTGTTATTTGGAGTTGTTATGGACTTCATAATGAAGAAATGCTGCACTGGTAATAAAGGCATCGAATGGATACAAGGAGACCATTTGGAGGACCTCGACTTTGCTGATGACATAGTTCACATCAGCAGTCACATAAAAATGATGCAGGAAAACACAAATGAACTATCATCAATAGCCAGCAAAATTGGGCTCGAGATCAATCATAAAAAGACTAAAGTCATGAAAAGCTTAATTCCAACAGATGACAAAATATACATGGAAAACAAACTAGTGGAAGAGATCGATCGCTTTATCTATCTTGGAAGTCACATTGATCGAAAAGGGGATACAAGCAAAGAAATTAGAATCAGAATAGCTAAAGCAGCAATGTCTTTCAGAAGCCTTGAAAAGTTGTGGAAATCAAAACTCATCAGCACAAACACAAAACTTAGACTATTCAGATCAAACGTACTATCAACCCTTACGTATGCATGTGAAAGCTGGAAAACAACAAGAGATATAGAAACAAAGTTGAATGCATTTGAAAATAAATGTCTAAGGAAAATACTTGGTATACCATGGAATGAATTCAAAACAAACAAAGAGATTAGAGAAATCACCAATCAACCAATAATATCTTCAGCAATAAAGAAATGACGATGATCATATGTTGGACATGTGATGAGAAGAGATAATAACCGAATAGCAAAGCAAACCCTCATGTGGGAAACAACAGGTAAGAGGAAAAGAGGAAGACCCAGAGAGACACTGAGAAGAACAATGATGAGAGAGGCAAGACCAGCAGGAATCTCTCAAAGAGATAGAGCTGCTTGCACAGAACAGAGACAAATGGTGAGATTTGATAAAATATCTTTAAAAGAATTGAAAACTGCTAGAACAAAAATTCAGATAAGAGAGGGAGTATCTTGGTCTATGCCCTATGGGCCAGCTACGGCTCGAAAGGTCAATAGATAGATAGATGTTTCATTATTCTGAATGCTTACAATGAAAGATGATATCATATGACGAAGGACAATTTGACAGCGCTCACTTTCGGTGCGGCTTGGCCTTATGTCTTTTGGCATATGCTGTAGCTGCTGTGATGGGGACTGCAGTTCCCTTTCTTTATTTGAATCCTTCAATGAGATAAGGTGTTAATTCGGATGATTCCACTGGCATGGGTGGTTGAGCAATTATAGATTTTACTTTGTTTGTAGTGATGCCGGTGCCTTCAACTAACTACAACTACACACTTTGTATCATGTGACTAAAGCAAGAAACCCAGGAGCAGCATTTTGCAGCTTTTAATTGATTGACATTTCCACAATTATTTCCACTAAAACCTTTTAATTCTCTTATTTAAACCTCTTTCCAACTTTCTGGCCAAATTGTGTGGAGAAACACATGTTTTAGATCAATTTTCATTGATTTTCTCACTGTTTTTTCAATTTTTTTTTTTAAACATAAAAAAACAGAGTGACACCAGTGTGTCACCCATTGGTAGTATATTACCATGTCCTCATTCTTCTTATCAATTATCCAAAGTATCCTAAGGATTTTTTTCTGTAGAACTTTTTCTGTTGTATGATTCGAACATTACAGTAAGCAGTGGTTAGAGAATTGACCTACTGCAGACAAGTGGCTGTGTCAGATCACTGATTGAGTGTCTTCTAGGTCCACCCAGCCATTAAAGGGAATATATATATTGACAATTTTTTTCTGAACATTCAGAAGAATGTTGAAAGTTCCCTGGACAGCTAAAAAGACCAATGAGGAAGTTCTCAAAGAGGCCAACACAAAAAGGGAGCTCTTAAAAAACATCAGAAAGAAGCAATCAACATTTTTCGGGCAGATTATGAGAAGAGGAAAGTTGGAATACTTGGTTACAACTGGTAAAATAAAAAGAAAGAAAGATCGTGGGCAACAAAGAGAGAAAATACTGGATAGCTTGGTGTCTTGGCATGGAAAACAGTCAACAACAGAACTGATATGATGCACTGTAGATAGAAGATTGTGGAGGGACATGATCACCTACACCAACCGGTATGGCACATGATGATGATTTTTTTCCAGAGAAAGAAAAATGGCCCAGCATAGTGCTGACCACATGGCTCAAAACAAAAAAAAATGGGCAGATGGTGAAGAAAAATATGGACCACAAACACCATGTTCCTTATATGTCACATTTTAGATTTGGCTGAAGCTCTTGATTCTATCTTTTTACAAGATATTAATATATTAATATGAAAGATCAAAACACATACCTTTTCTGTGTTTCGATCAATGGTACTTCGAAGAGTAACAGCAGGTAAGAGGACTGGTGACCCACCAAATGACTGATGCCAAAGAACTTTGCGATTAAGCTTTATCTCATGTTCATAGGCTCCAGCCCTGCAAATGATTTCAACAGTCTATTTTAAATTATTACGTTTTGGATTATTGTGTGCTGTCACAAGATTTATTTAATATACATAGTGGGATTATTTTAAGGTCCATAAGAGGCATACTTGGAATAACAATTGGAGTTCATAATAGAAATAATCTAAAATATGCTGATGATAGTCTTAATCGCTAAGAGTGAAAATGAGTGACAAGAAATGTTAGACATTATAGTGTAGAAAAGAAAAATAAAGGACTCAGCCTTAATAGTAAGGAGACAGAAATAATGGTAGCAACAAAGAAAAAGACATTACCGCAATGCACAATAAAGACAAGTGGAACAATATTTAAAAAAGTAAATGAATTTAAATATCTGGGAACAATGTTAACCTCATATGGTAGATGTACAACAGAGGTGAGATGCAGAATGCCTCAGGCAAAAGCAGCTTTCCATAAAAAGAGGAATATACTGTGCAATCCATTTTTGACAATAGAAACAAGAAAAAGAGTTCTTAAATGTTATGTAGAGCCAGTCTAAAAATATGGATGTGAATCATGGAGTGTAGGACAACAGACAAGAAAATCACTGGAGGCTGTAGGAATGTGGTTTTACTGAAGAATGTTGAGACCACCTTGGACAGGTAAGAAGAGTAATGAAAATGTTGTGAAAGAGGTCAAAGCAAAACGAGAGCTAATTTCAAATATTAGGAATAAACAATAATCATTTTTTGGCCATGTAATGAGAAGAGAACAACTGGAATATATTGTAACAACTTGGAAAGTTGAGGGGTGAAGAGATAGAGGAAAGCAAAGAGAAAAGATACCAGACAGCTTAAGAGAATGGCTTGGCAGAAGGTAAAGAACAGAAATGATAAATAGCTGTCGAGATCGAAAGTTGTGGAGAGACATGATCACCTATGCCAGCAGACATGGTACTTGATAATGATGAATTGTGCTTTGTTTAGAATCATGAAAGAAGTCACCAAGTGTTTCTTTGAGATCAGGGGTTATGGAGATTATCTTTAATTACAATTATTTTTTCACAAACTTTTACCAATAATATTATTAGCACTTTCTATCTTTTTCTTCATTATGTTCACATTAGCAACTACTCCTTTTCATCAACCTCCCTTCAGAGCATTAAGTAGGCATGGATGCACTGTGTCACTAGTTTATCACAAGTTACGACATCTACACATTCCAGACTGTCACACCCAACTGTGATATGTGTGATTTTTAATTTCTTAACAATTTTTCCTAAGCAACAGTCATTAGACCTACTTTTTCAAACTTTAACTGCTTAGAATTCTTTAATATGTGCATGGAGCCTCCTTTAGTTCACCATTATACGAGAGGGCAAGACATTAAATCTCACAGATGAAACTGACTGTTTATGTCATCATCATTGAGTGCCATCTCCATATACCCATAAGGTTGGCTACCATGTAGCACCATTTCACTTTGTCTCTTGTTATTATAGTCCGGAAACTGAGTGAGGGTAAAGCCACAAAGAAACCATGGATTCAAAAAGCAAACTCCCACCACTGTGGTGGATTTCCATCCTGAATTTTCTTGACCACAGGCCGATGCCTTTACCGAATGCCCCTCTTCTTGTTCAGCATTCAAGTCTTTTGATCATGTGAACTTACTTTTGTCATGTTTTATGATGCAGGGGTGGCATATTTCAATTTGCTGTTATAAAAGGAGCCATGTGTTACCTGCCTGTTATTAAAAGAGGGTAATGAGTTATTTAGCTATTAGAAAAGGGGTTAGCTGGCTATCTGGCTATTATAAAAGAGGTTAGCTGGCTATATGGCTATTATAAAAGTTGTTAGCTGGCTATCTGGCTATTATAAAAGGGGTTAGCTGGCTATTATAAAAGGGGTTAGCTGGCTATTATAAAAGGGGTTAGCTGGCTATTATAAAAGGGGTTAGCTGGCTATTATAAAAAGGAGTCACATGTTTTTTAGCAATTATAAAAGGGATTTGCTGGTTCTTTGGCTATAATTTTTTTTCCATTCGTCAGCTTTCGCCACTGGTGAAGTCCACAGAGACTAGGAACTGAATTTTGCGTGTTAATCCATTTTTCCCTGGCAGTCATGTGCACAGGGGTCTCTTGCCGCACAGGCAGATAACTCCATCTTTGAAGGCACTCATATTTTTTTTGTCGATGAGTAATTGACATTTTCAAGCCAGGATTTGCTGCTGAGACCACGGATAACTGATGCAGAGAGAAATCACAAACAGAAATCCCAACTGGCGCAGCCAGGATTTGAACTCACAACATCTCTGTTCACTGTCTAGAGGCCGGCATCTAGCCTCGAGACCAACCAGTCCCCTGTGGCTATTATAAAAGGGGGTCACAACTCAAAAAAAGGTTTAGAAACTATGGTGGTCTCAAATTATCTTCTGCCTTAATGGTAGGTTGTAGACAAGAAAGAGACTATTGAAATTTAAATGCCTGCCTATAAAGAATGTGCCAAGCGAGATGTTGTATATGACAACACAATCTAGATAAAGGTAGCCAAAGTATCACTTTATGGCTTTTAGTGTTAAGGATCTTTTAGTTGTAGTAATTTGCATTGTCCTGAAATTTGTCACAGGGAAGTGAAATAACATTTCACCAAACTAGGCCACAGAATTTAACTGTCAGGTGGGCCTAGTGTTTTTCCTCGCTGTTATTACTTATTCATCAACTCAGTGCACCACATCTTATTCCTTCATCAGTCAAGTCAACTGGAGAGTGCCAAGCTGTGTTTGTATCCTCGTTCACTTAATCGCTTAAACCCACACACCAGCACTAAGCTCTCATTTGTACTTTGTCTAACTTTTGGTCAGGTACAAATTTACAACAGAATTTATTGTTTTTTTTGTTGCTGATTAAATCAAGAGTTAAATTATTACCCAGATTAAACAAAATTAATTAAAGAGTTTCTTTATCCATTTTTTTAACTCTTTCTGTACAGAAGCTTTTTATCAATGCAAAAGAAGAGATTTCAGAGACAACATTTCTCATGTTTTTAAGAATCAATCTAAATATTTATATTAATCTAACATATAACATATTATATATTAATTTTTACATAATTGAACAAGGTATTAAATTCCACCAATACCAAGATGATACAAGACATATAAAAAGAATATGGTTTGATGACGCTTTACACTAATCAAATCGAGAGTCACGCACTATGTGGTGAAACATACGTGGCCAAAATCGGCAGAAATGCGTTAAAACGCACGGAAAGAGTTAACCCAGTGAAATGCACTGAATAATATATTTTTTAAAAACTCCTTCTGTAAAACTTTGAACTGAATATTTTATGAGCATTAGATTACATCAAGGGTTTTGATAGAGTACAGTATTAAATACTTATAAAATGTCTGGAAGATATACTTTTGATGATGAAGAAATAATAACTGATATGTAACTTATACTGGAAACAGACAGCAGTAATAAGATGTAACATAGAGAACTCTGTACATATTGATATATAGAGAAGAGTCTAGACAAGGTTGAGTGCTGTCTTTGTGATTGTTCACTTTATTTGTGGAGAAAATCTTTAGAGGCATCAAGGAAGTGCCAGACTTAAACATTTAATGTAAATATAATTAACAATTATTACAGCTAAAATGTCTCAATCAACACTTAAAAGCGAGAATAATAAAATTTTATATAAGCACTCAAATCACTAACATAGAATTATGGAAATGTAGAAGTCAAATACCAGTGGATAAAGAGATACAGTGATGACGATGGCGCTGGATAGGACACACACTGCAGAAGCCAACTGAGAGTATTACACAACAGGCCCTGTTTTGGAATCCCCAGGGAAAACGACAAAGAGGAACCCAAGGAATTCTTGGAGAAGACAGATAGAAGCAGAGATGAAAATGATGGGGAAGACATGGAACGATCTTAAAAGATTGGCAAGAAGCAGAATGGCTTGGAAAGTGTTTGTTGAAGACTATGCTCCACGGGGAGCTGAAAGGTAGAAGTAGAAGAAAAAGAAGGTATATGTACTCAATATTCCTGCATGGTACAGAAACATGAACACTAAATAAGAAAATAAAAAAAGAAAATTGAAGCCCTTGAAATGTGAATTTATAGAGAAATTAGAAGAATTTGGTGAACAGAGAAAAAACAAATAATGAAGTTCTGAAACCACTGAAAATGAAAACACACTTTTTAACACTCACTCAGGCACAATGTAAATAAAGACAAAACTCACCCAGGCACTACATAGATAAAGTTTCTCTTATTCATAGGAAGTCTTTCTGATCCAAACAGGAAGGGTTTCTTAGATTGTTCAAATACTTTGGGTTCATTGTAGTGTTTCTGATAGTCTGCTGGACACGGAGTTTCAAACTGCAAGACAGGACACATATTCCTATTACAATGACAGTAATATTCATTCGTTATTCATAATATTCATGCATTCCTTATGCAATGTTTGCACCATATTCTTTGTATCACCTGGAAGGATAAATTGACAAACGTGGAGGTCATGACTCGCACAAGCTTCCCAAACCTCTTTACGTTGCTCAAACAACATAGGTTACGCTGGCTTGGCCACATACACCATATTTTTTTTTTTTTTCACCAGCTTTGACCTCTGACGAAGTCCCTAGAGACTAGGAACTGAATTTTGCATGTTAATCCATTTTTCCCTGGCAGTCGTGTGCACAGTGGTTCCTTGCCGCACAGGCAGATAACTCCAACTTCAGAGGTACTCATATTATTTCCGTCGATGAGTAATTGACATTTCAAGCCGGGCCTCACTGTTGAGACCAGGGGTGGTTGCCGCAGAGAGAAATCATAAATAAAAATTCCAACTGGTGTAGCTGGGATTTGAACTGGCAACCTGTCCCCATATACACCATATGAAAGATGGCAAAAGATATACTCAATGGACAACTAAAAGATGGCAAAAGACCTAGGGGGCCCCTAAAACTCTGATTTACACATGATTGTAAACATGACATGCAAAAGAAAATAAAAAATAATATTTCTAGGGGCGCTGAAAAATCCATAGTGAACTATGACTGACGGAGGCTACTATAGTGAACTATGACATGGCGGAGACTACTATAGTGAACTATGACATGGAAGCTGCTATAGTCAACTATGACTGACAGAGGCTACTTTAGTGAACTATGACTGATGGAGGCTACTTGTATAGTTATTCATTAGTTCTTTCTCAGTGAGAGTGACCAGAAAAATACTCTCTTTATGACATTATTCCACCTCTGGAGTCTGCCGGAGGGTCTTTTAGGACTGGAGAATAAAGGCTGCATGTCCAGTACTGTTGCCATGAGGTATTTGGGTCTGCGTTTTTATTTCATCCCTGCTGGAAGAAACTTTTGAGCCAACCATGATTCGAACCTGCATTCTCCTGGTTTGGAGCATGACAAATTATTGATTCAGTCACCAACTCTCCCACTCTAAGAAGAAAAATTAATAGAGAGGGCTCAACTATTGGCCTAAGAACAAAACAAGACCTTTGAGTGAATTGTCAAATATGGAGATTTATAAACATTGAACAGGTGTACTCTAATAAAAAAAGCTTATAGGTGACAAAGAAGCAAGGTATCCAGAACAAAAGGGAAGGGAAAGAAGAACAACCAACACCAGATAAAGTACAAGGCCCATGCCTTGTTGGCATATGAGGAATATTGATTTAGTGACAACTTTTATCCATGACCAATGGAATTATATTGCTAAACCAGACAACAGATCCACCAACATTCTATTACAGATCATGGCATACCACATCAACACCAGACCTTGCATTCCATTCACCAGACCTGGATTTGGAATATTACATGTATTGTTTCGAAACAATTTGGAGGCAGCGATCACTGACCAGTCTTTTTAGTGGTGCAAAATGAAGCAATTAGGGAGAGCAGCACTCTCTCTAGCTGGAATTACAAAAAAGGCAGGCTGGAAAATGTATCAAAAATACACCAGTGTACTGACTAAAGATCTAAATACAGACAGAGACATCAACAAAATAGTTTATAAATTCAGGAGACTAATCCTACAAGCTGTCAGTGAAACAATACCTAGAGGGGCATGGAAACACAACAAACCATACTGGAGTAGTGAACTAGAGCGACTGCACAATGACATGGAAATATCTTGAAAACCAAGCAGAAACTAACCCTTGCCAGGAACACCACAATAACTATCAAAATGCTAAGGCCAAGTTTCAAAGGGCTAAACTAAAAGCTAGATGGAGAAGCTGAAAAGAGAAAACAGTCCTTGAATCTTGAACAAGACACAAGAAAAGTATGGAAGCTTGTAAAACAGCTGAATGATGAGGGTACAGAAAGGAACATCAAAATTACACTGAAGAAGGGTGGAAACGTCCTAACAGGTAAGCATGCAACAATTCACTTTGCAGACTCCTTTGCAAAAGACAATAATATTGAAATTACCATAGAGAAACAACAAGAGACTTGCTTAAAGCAATAAAATGCAACACAAGAAAGGATCATACATGAAGTCATGGAAATACCCATTACACAAAGAGAACTAGAGCTGGCAATATCCAAATTAAAAATGAAAAAGTCACCAGGCAGTGATGCAGTGTCCAATGAAATGATTATGAACTTGGGAACTGCAGCTAAAACAAAACTACTGCAGGTCTACAACATTTGCTCGATCACAGGTATGGAGAGAAGCAATTATGATACCATTACTAAAGCCAGGAAAATATGGTTCTACGACATCCAGCTATAGACCAATCAGTCTTACAAGCTGTTTGTATAAAACAATGGAACATATAATCAATCTCAGACTGCAGTGGTACCTGGAAAGTGAAAACCTCCTTCTGCCACACCAAGCAGGCTTTAGACAGTGTTACTCTAGTGAAGATCAGGCAACCTATATTTCCCATGAAATTGAGGATGGGTTTCAAGAAAAGAAACTGGCACTAGCAGCATGGATAGACCTAAAGAAACTGAGAAATTACAGAGTAGATGGCAGGATGTACAAATAGGTGAAAGCATACCTGCACAACAGGAGAGCCAGAGTGCAACTGGATGGTCTTAAAGGTAAGCAGGTCCTGCTGTGCCAGGGAGTCCCACAGGGAGAGATACTATCTCCAACACTTTTTCTAGTCTACTTCAGTGACCTAGTTACTGAACTACTACATGAATGCACTGAACTCATGGACAAATAGATGGTGTATCAGCATCAATACAGACAAATGCACTACTACACTTTTCACTCTCTCCCTAAAACAAAAAGCAGGAGCCATCTACAAAAACAATAAGTCTGTGATATATAAGCTACTTATCTCAGAATTACATTTGACAACAAACTACCTTGGAAACGGCAGATAAACAAGGCAACGCAAAAAGTAAGAAGGAAGTTGGCTATTTTAAGAAAGCTGTGTGGAACCATGTGTGGCGCCAATGGCAAAATGCTCATTAAAGTGAAAGGAATACTTGACAAGGAGGAACAGATTAAAACAAGTCAACAGCATAAAACAGGAGCCATGATAGCTCTGTGATTAGTGAACTGGACTACAAAGGACAAGGGGCTGTTCACCCAGCCTTAAATAGGTATCGGATTTTTTTCTGGGAAAGTAAAGCAGCACGGGCGTAATACCGACCACATTACCCCAAAAATCATGTGCTGAAGGTCTGTAAAATATAGGGTCACTAACACCATATTTCCCTATATGCCACTTGGCGTGACGGGGGTACTTTACTTTTTTTACTTACAGCATAAAACAATCACTCTCTGTTTCTTGGATGAAGAATACCCACAAGATCTATGGGTTCAAGTGTACGCAGATAGATCAGCACAGAATGCAGTAAAGAATAGGGGAGCAGGAGCGTACATAGATAAACCCAAATAACACTAGGAATATGAATAAAATATCAAAGGGAAATATTCGTCAGTTGCAACACAGAAAGTTGGAGATTTGGTTCTACAGAAAGGCTGTGATGACAGCAATGTTCTACAAAGGATAACCACCTGATGATTGATCGTGGGGATTTCAACTAAAATGACAGCTAAACTATCATTATCATCTAAACTATCATCTACAGAAGAACGTTGAGAATACCATGGACAGCTAAGATGAGTAATGAAAATGTTCTGAAAGAGGCCAAAGCAAAAACAGAGCTAATATCCAATATTAGGAAGAAATAATCATAATTTTTTGGCCATGTAATGAGAAGGGAACAGCTGAAATATATTGTAACAACTGGGAAAATTAAGGGATGAAGAAGTAGAGGGAAGCAAAGAGAAAAGATACCAGACAGCTTAAGAGAATGGCTTGGCAGAAGGTCAACAACAGAAATGATAAATAACTGTCGAGATCGTAAGTTGTGGGGAGACATGATCACCTACGCCAGCAGCAGGCACGATACTTGATGATAATCTAATAGTTGAAATAATTACAAACTTGTTATTTCTTGCTAAATTGCCTCTGTGACTAATTGGGGTATGTCTAACTCAAATCATGCAGGCTTTAAATAAAAAAACACAAACTTACAAATCTTTGTTTTCCAAGTCTTGGTCCAGTTCGGGCTCCAAGACTATAACCCTTAGTTGACACAATTTTATTCTCGAGTTCATACGTCAGGCCTGTTTTCTGTAATTAAATTAAGAATTGTTTGTAATAAATTAAATTAGTGTTGAACCAAGAATCCTCTGGTCAATGGCTAGCACATGGCATCCTTGTATGATGTGAAGTTATATAATTTGTAAAAGTAAAGGTAACCAAACATATACTTTCCATATTTTTAAAGGCAGATCTGAACACCAGACCAAAAATGTCTTACAGATGGGAAAAAACCTGACATGTCCATTCTTTCTACTTTCAGATCTCGGTCTGGTTGATGTAGAGTTTTTTTGCAAGGCACAAACAGTTCACTCAGCAAATATTTTTCTAAATGTTACATATCCACAGTTGCCATTAACAAATTTTAGTTAAAACTACCTTTTTATTGCTTCTGTGTATTCATGTAGTGTGGTTGGTTAACCTCAACATTTATAAATGTTTATAATCTGTTTAAAATGTAGGTTTGTTATGATTATAATAACATACATACCTATAATTATGTGGCTAGCATACATATAAACAGATTTATTTCTTGCACTTCTGCATACATATTTCAAATATGAAAAAAAAATTCAGAAAGTCACACAAATGGTCAATTTTCTCTTACAAATTACACTGAAAGGCTTTTAAGTCCAATTTTTAGAAAAATCCTTGCAAACTAAGAAAACACAATATGGAAGGTATGAAACCAGAATTATTGCCCTTGAAGATTGGAGCGTAAGGGCTCCACTTCTCCTGGGCACATCTTTTTGGGGTAGTGCTGCCTATTGCTCTCCTCAAGCTGTCTTTCCTTACCTGATCAAAGGCCAGGTAACTATTCTTTTATTTCCAGTTGGGTCATCCAGGAACACATTTTTCAAATACTGGTGTTGGACATGAAAAGCTCTTTACATCTTTACAATTTTGTTCCACATAAAATATGAGTGAGGTTAAAAAATGTCACAACTGAACTTTTTCATTAGTAAAAGTTGAGATTTACTAATAAAAAATAACTTTTACTAATAAAAAAATAAGTTTTGCTAATTTAAAAAAATATTTTGTATTAGTAAAAGTTATTTTTTATTAGTAAAAGACTTACTTTCTACTTGGTTCTATCTCCATCAAAAGGTGCTCTTATATTTGTGTACATTTATATCAGTGTTCTTGCCAATGATGAAAGCATTTACTGATAGATATTTCTGTTAATGAACCTCATTTGTCTCATTCCATTGACATCTCTACAACTTCATTGAATCTATGGCTTTTCACTGTTATTTCTGTTATTGGTTATGGAAGGCCTCGGTATCACAGCAAACGAATTAAAATCCATAATTGCTCAACCGCCCGTGCCAGTGGAATCATCCGAATTACTAACTCATCTCCCAAACAAAGAAAGATAACTGCAGTCCCCATCACAGCAGTCTCAGCACAGGCCAAAAGACATAAGGCGAAACCGCGCAGAAAGTAAACACAGCCAACTGTTCCCCGTCATACGATATCATCATTCATCGTAAACAAGCGGGATATCGAAGCAGGATCAAAACGGATGAGACACACAGCTCACGGTGTGCACAGAGCACTTAACTCAGTAGCTCCTGCAACAAGCCGGACTTGGAATATGAGGAAACTGCAAGAAGGAACACTTTTCAGACATAACCTTCAAGGGTTCCTGCCGCCTATCCACCATATACCATGGGAGTTCACATCCTCCCGAAAATGATGATCGTCGTAGCACTTGATAATGTTAGGCCATCATTGATGACTCCAATTCCAAACATATAGACACACAGTGGTGGTAATTTGTCATTTCCAATCCAACAGAAGCCACATGACCTGTAGTTAGTAAAACCACAGAGAGAATATGATTTTGTGACCTTCACTGATTCACTCTTAGATGTGAATGTGTAGTTTACACAAGAGGAGAAGTTTTCAACTACAGTGATCCCATTTAAGGCAATTCTGGGATAGCAAGGCAAGTCTCCTTTATAGCAACAGAACTTGATGATGTTCTTCGCTCCCTTCTTGTAGCTGCCGCCACACGATTCTGATGTCTCATTAACTTGGACATCATTCAAGAACAATGTCAGATTAACATTCCATAGATATGGCTCTGCTGATGAAGTGCTTGATGCAACAGTTGTATCAATCATACTGGAGTCTCCTGGTCTGTGGTCATTAATATCACAGACGGCATATTATGTTGTTATATTCAGTATTTCTTTCTGGGGTGTAAATACGTGGCACACACATGGAGAGTGGTTTGTGGTCACAGTAATCCCATTAAAGGCAATTCTATGGTAGCATGGCATAGCTGTTTCAGAACATCACAATCCTGTGATGTTTTCTGTGTTCGCTATAAAGCTGTTGCTGCTACACAATCCTGACCAACCATAGGTGTGGACATTATTCACTAGCAACGACAAAACTGCTTTGTTTACATCATAAACCTCTGGAAGTGAATCATTTATGGGACTAATAGTACAATTTATTCTTCCATCGGGGATATCTTCATTGAGTCCCCAAAAAAATGTCTTTGGTTAAAAAGCACATATGCTTTTGAGTTAAACACAAAATGAGCCCACTTCATAGATTCAAAATGATCCTTGCCAATGCCATCCGTTTGCACAAGTTAGGTCCTTAGCTACCAAGGTCACAAACGTCTGAAACGAAGCCATCGAATTAACGACTTTATCTACAGCGAAGGTTAACGAACTGTGAACAAACATTTATGTTCAAACCCCTGAATACATTTTCAAAAATCTGCCAACTCTGTTTTTTCTGTAAGCTGTTGTAAGGTGAATAGACCATCAGTACATCCTCTGTTTTTGTGAAATAACAATTGGAGGTCATAATATAAATAACCTAAGGTATGCTGATGATACAGTCTTAATCACTAAGAGTGAAAATGAGTTACAAAAAATGTTAGACATTATAGTGAAGGAAAGCAAAAATAAAAGACTCAGTCTTAATAGCAAAAAAACAAAAGTAATGGTAGAAAAAAAGAAAAAAGACTTCATGACAATGCACAATAAAGACAAGTGGAACAATATTAAAACAGGTAAATGAATTTAAATATCTGGGAACATTGTTAACCTCAGATGTGAGATATACAACAGAGGTGAGATGTAGAATGACTCAGGCAAAAGCTGCTTTCCAAAAAATGAGGAAGATACTGTGCAATCCTTTTTAGACAATAGAAACAAGAAAAAGCGTTCTTCAATGTTATATAGAGCCAGTCTTAACATATTGATGTGAATCATGGACAATAGGACAAAAAACAAGAAAATCACTGGAGGCTGTAGAAATGTGGTTTTACAGAAGAATGTTGTGAATATCATGGACAGCTAAAAGAGTAATGAAAATGTTCTGAAAGAGACCAAAGTAAAGTGAGGGCTAATTTTTTATATTAGGAAGAAACAATCATCATTTTTTGGCCATGTAATGAGATGAGAACAGCTGGAATAAATTGTAACAGGCTTTTCACTACTTTCTTCAATTGAAGGAACAAGAAGAAGTCACACAGAAAAAGGTTCAGGGAGCATGATGCGTGTAAGAGCAATGGAATGTTTCACCAGAAATTTGTTTTAGAAGACAAGCCTGAGAGAAGAGGCACTGTCAAGTTAAAAACATATGTAAAGAGCCCCCGTCATGCCAAGTGGCATATAGGGAATATGGTGTTAGTGACCATAAATTTTACAGACCTTCGGCACATGATTTTTGGGGTAATGTGGTCGGTATTACGCCCGTGCCACTTTACTTTCCCAGAAAAAATCTGGTACCCATTAAGGCTGGGTGAACTGTCAAGGTGAAGAACAAGTTGCAGCACTTATCAAGGTGATGTTACCACATATGCATGGCAGAGATGTTGCAGAATTTGTTTTGTAGAATTAAGAGTTCCACAAGTGGATATCAAAATTTGAAGGAATAGACCAGGAGACAGTTCAGAGCTACAACTACCTTGGACATAGTATAACCAGTGATGGAAAATCATGAAAATGTACAACTGAAATAAACAAAAGAATAGGAATGGCATAAAGTAATTTTAATGTCATGAAGGACATACTAACATCAAAACAAATAACACCAGGGTTAAACTAAGAATAGCAAAATGTTACATCTTCTCAATATTCCTATATGGTGCAGAAACATGGACATCAGACAAGAAAACAGAACAGAGAATTGAAGCCTTTGAAATGTGAATATATAGAAGAATAGGTAGAATTGGATGGAAAGAAAAGAAAACAAACGATGAAGTCTTAAAACAACTAAAAATGAAAAGAGAACTACTAAGCACAATTCAAACAAGACAAATGCGATTCTTGGGCCATGTTAAAAGACACAACAGCCTACTAAAAGTAATCCTGGAGGGGAAAATACAAGGTAAAAGAGGCAGAGGTAGACCAAGACTAACATGGACAAGTAACATCAAAAGATGGACAAATCAGCTTATGACAACCTGCACCATCAAAGCAAGAGACAGAGCAGAATGGTGCTCCAATAAATGATAAAGTTAAAAACAACTAAAATTGAAAAGAGAACTACTAAGTACAATTCTGACCTATGGAAGCGAATGATGGACAGTAAACAAACAAATTAAAAGAGGATTAGAGGTCACAGAAATGGAATTTCTCAGAAAAATGTTGAAAGTTCCCTGGACAGCTAAAAAGACCAATGAGGACATTCTCAAAGAACACAAAGAGGGAGCTCTTAAAAAAACATCAGAAAGAAACAATCAAACAGGTAACAAAGAAACAGGTAAATGAATTTAAATATTTAAGAACTTTGTTAACCTCAGACGGAAGATGTACAAAAGAGGTGAGATGCAGAATGGCTCAGGCAAAAGCAGCTTTCCAAAAAATGAGGAAGATACTATGCAATCCATTTTTGACAATAGAAACAAGAAAAAGAGTTCTTAAATGTTATGTAGAGCCAGTCTTAACATATGGATGTGAATCATGGACAATAGGACAACAGACAAGAAAATCACTGGAGACTGTAGAAATGTGGTTTTACAGAAGAATGTTGAGAGTACCATGGACAGCTAAGAAGAGTAATGAAGATGTTCTGAGAGAGGTCAAAGCAAAAAGAGAGCTAATTTCCAATATTAGGAAGAAACAATCATCATTTTTTGGCCATGTAATGAGAAGAGAACAACTGGATTATATTGTAACAACTGGAAAAATTGAGGGACGAAGAGATAGAGGGAAGCAAAGAGAAAAAATAACAGACAGCTTAAGAGAATGGCTTGGCGGAAGGTCAACAACAGAAATGATAAATAGCTGCCGAGATCGAAAGTTGTGGGGAGACATGATCACCTACGCCAGTAGGCCCGGTACTTGATGATGATGATAAGAGGGCAAAACTTTGGATTTCACTAACCAGAGACATGAGGAAAGAAAAGCTGTGAAAAAAACCACAGAATCAAAGAGAAATATAGTCATTAAAATGAGGGTTGATGTAGTAGGAATGGAACTTAAATAGAAAGATAAATAAACTTGATATTAAATGTCCAGCAAGCACATTAAACACAAAACGACAATTTTATTTCAATTATTAGCGCACACACAAAAACATATACACATAAACTAGACTGCATTCAGTAATACCTTATCATTATCATAACATCCTGGTCCTCTTTGAGGAGCTCCAGTTATGGGACAAGTCTGATTGCCAAATCTGTCATGGGCCATTTTCGAAGGATACATCTCTCGCTCCTTAGTTGTCATGAAAGCAATGTTGTTACCAGTTTCATAAGTAGCTGAAAATAACAATAAAATGACAGTTTCACAACACTTGGCTTACTGTGTATCTAATAGTAACCTATAAAAAAATGACAAAATTTTATGTAGATTGTATTTGGCATGAGGAAATTTATATACTATGGCCATGTCAAAAGACACAGCGGGCTGGAAAGAACAATAATGGAAGGCATGGTTCCAGAATGACGAGACGGGCAGACCAAGAAGAAGTTGGTTTCAAGACATCAAGGAGACCTTGAACATGACAACAAAAAAGTGGGAGATCTGGTTAGAAGCAAAGATTCTTTCACATAGACTGGTGAATGTAAAGGACATACAACCTGTTGATGATTTGGCACAGGTTTCCCAACAGCATCTTGGCTAAAAGAAGTCAGCGATTCATAGCTTGTGCATTAATATCACCACTGGCTGTCCATAACTGCACCACTGGCTGTCAATATCTTCACCACTGGCTGTCAATATCTTCACCACTGGCTGTCAATATCTTCACCACTGGCTGTCAATAACTACACCACTGGCTGTCAATATCTACACCACTGGCTGTCCATAACTGCACCACTGGCTGTCAATATCTACACCGCTGGCTGTCAATATCTACACCACTGGCTGTCAATATCTTCACCACTGGCTGTCAATATCTTCACCACTGGCTGTCAATATCTACATCACTGGCTGTCAATATCTACACCACTGGCTGTCAATAACTATACCACTGGCTGTCAATAACTACACCACTGGCTGTCAATAACTACACCACTGGCTGTCAATAACTACACCACTGGCTGTCAATAACTACATCACTGGCTGTCAATATCTGCACCACTGGCTGTCAATATCTGCACCACTGGCTGTCAATATCTGCACCACTGGCTGTCAATATCTGCACCACTGGCTGTCAATATCTACACCACTGGCTGTCAATATCTGCACCACTAGCTGTCAATATCTACACCACTGGCTGTCAATATCTACACCACTGGCTGTCAATATCTACACCACTGGCTGTCAATATCTACACCACTGGCTGTCAATATCTACACCACTGGCTATCAATATCTTCACCACTGGCTGTTAATATCTACACCACTGGCTGTCAATTTCTACACTACTGGCTGTCAATAACTACACCACTGGCTGTCAATAACTACACCACTGACTGTTAATATACTACACCACTGGCTGTCAATAACTACACCACTGACTGTTAATATCTACACCACTGGCTGTCAATAACTACACCACTGGCTGTCAATAACTACACCACTGACTGTTAATAACTACACCACTGACTGTTAATATCTACACCACTGGCTGTCAATAACTACACCACTGGCTGTCAATAACTACACCACTGGCTATTAATAACAACACCACTGGCTGTCAATAACTACACCACTGGCTGTCAATAACTACACCACTGACTGTTAATATCTACACCACTGGCTGTCAATATCTACACCACTGGCTGTCAATAACTACACCACTGGCTGTCAATAACTACACCACTGGCTGTCAATATCTACACCACTGACTGTCAATAACAACACCACCGACTGTCAATAACTACACCACTGGCTGTCAATAACTACACCACTGGCTGTCAAAAACTGCACCACTGGCTGTCAATAACAACACCACTGACTGTCAATAACATTACTCTGAGCAGAAATACTTTGGGACACTAAAACAACCAATGGATCAGGCAGATGTCATCAATGAGCTCTGAGATGTGGGTAGGGCACAGGACTTTTGACAACCATGAGCCCACGTCACTCTTTCGGATGAAAGAGATGGGAGTTAAGATGGGCACAGTCAGAAATGAGAAACTTAGTGGGTGTTATTGAGTTATTTGCGGGTCATCATCATTGCACTCCAAACATGTCCATAGGTGCTCAGATCCCCTCCTCAGCAAGTCCAGCAACTGATGACTCCAGTTAGTGGGCGTATAAGAAGACATATCAACCAACACAGAACTGGGAGTTGTCAGTCGCTGAACACTGTGTGACTTGCTAAGGAGGAATCTGAACATCTATGGACATGTTCAGATGCAATGATGATGACCAGCAAATAACTTATTAAACTCATAAATTACCAAATTAATTGACTTATTATAATTATATTAACAATTATGATTCATAGTGGTATTTAATTTATATTGATCACAGCAGCAGACTAGTAGACTCAGTGAGCAGTCAGACTAAACTATCATTATCACTCTGTCAATTCACAGAACCAGAAAAATGAAAATCCTCAGATGCAAAAATTCATGATAAAGTGCTAAAGGCAACCTTAAATTATATTACAGCAGTTCAGTTAAATAATAAAATACTCTACAATACAATCTTCATCCCAACATTGTGCTACCAATGCCAGACCTGGACCCTAGATGCAAGAACAATAAGAATAATAAATAGTCCCCGCCAGTGAATATAATAATATATAAAAAAAAACAACATATAAAATGGTTTGGCCACGTGACAAAGCAGAAAGATCAAAACACAACACAACGAACCCTCAATAAACGTTGCAAGAATACCGGCAGAGGCGAACACAAAAGAGCAAAAGACCGCAAATTATTATAATATTTCCCCTCGACGCTGAAAGGCAAATTAGGAAGAAAAGAAGAAGTTAAATACGTATCATCTAGACAGAGTGGCTGCATTTTATTCTATTATACTTGCCCATTTTAATACACAGATGACAATGCGAGCTGATTGTTATTAATAAATATTGTTAGCTTCATTAGAGATATTCGTTGTGAAGGAAGTGAATATATTCGCGGTTGTCGTAAAATCGGAAGTACTAATAAGCAAATTGAAAAGTAGGAAGAAGCTATTGCAAGAAGCAGGAATTGGTGGTGGTGTGTTCAAGTGACCACTTACCTGCTGTGTTCTTTGGCGGAATTTTTTTTATGTGGCATTTAAAGTATCATAGTATGTATATCTTCTGAAAGAGGACAATTAAGAATATATGCATATGTTTTTCGGACATTTCATTGCATTAAGCTATAGGCACACACGGTCTTTCTTTCGGTTATTTGCGTTAGAAAAAATTAATTGCTGAACTAGAACTTTTAAGTGTTTCAGTTACTTCTTCTCCCCTTGGAGGTTATTTACTACTTGAGACGAGAAAGAATGACCCGAAAACAATTTAGTTAGTAGTTTAGGTGCGTTACCTTTTGCCAATGGTTGTGTAATTTAGTAATAAACTGTAATGAATGTTAGCAATAATTAATATTTCTTGTTGTATTTAGTAACTATTACTATACTTCTATAAATTACTTGTTAATTTAGTAAAAGTTAAAAGAGGCAGACCAAGACTAACAACATCATCAACATGGACGAGTAACATCTAAAGATGGACAAATCAGCCAATGACAACCTGCACCATCAAAGCAAGAGATAGAGCAGAATGGCGCTCCATGGTAGCCAACCTTCGTTGTGGAGACGGTACTCTATGATGATGATGAATTTAGTAACTAAGAATTGGAACAGAAATGGCAAATCAAAAAGTAATTTTAATGTCATGTAAAAGATGTTGCAGAATTTGTTTTGTAGAATTAAGAGTTCCACCAGTGGATATCAAAATTGAAGGAATAGACCTGGAGACAGTTCAGAGCTACAACTACCTTGGACATAGTATAACCAGTGATGGAAAATCATGAAAATGTACAACTGAAATAAACAAAAGAATAGGAATGGCAAAAAGTAATTTCAATGCCATGAAAAATATACTAACATAAACATAAAAACAAATAACACCAGGGCTAAAACTAAGAATAGCAAAATGTTATATTTCTCAACATTCCTATATGGTGCAGAAACATGGACATTAGACAAGAAAACAGAACAGAGAATTGAAGCCTTTGAAATGTGGATATATAGAAGAATAGGAAGAAATGGATGAAAAGAAAAGAAACGAAGTCTTAAAACAACTATAAATGAAAAGAGAACTGCTAAACACAATTCAAACAAGACAAGTCAAATGCGATTTTTGAGCCATGTTAAAAGACACAACAGCCTACTGAAAGTAATCTTGGAGGTTGAAATACAAAACAAGGTAAAAGAGGCAGACCAAGACTAACATGGATAAGTAACATCAAAAGATGGACAAGACACTATGACAACCAGCACCACCAAAGCAAGAGACAGAGCATAATAGCACTCAATGGTAGCCAACCTTCATTGTGGAGACACTCGATGATGATGATTAATTTAGTAACTGGGAAGTTATAGTTCACATTATTTTATATATAGTTCATATCATACTCATTAAAATTATAATAGTTTAAGTTAGCAGCTAATGAAGCTGTTAAGAAGACCACTAAATGGTTAACTCTTTCAGGAACACATTCTTTTTAGGTTTGGACCAGATTAATTTTCATGTTTCAAACAATTTCACCATATTTCATTGACAACTTCACACAATAATTTAGATAAATGTGGTATGTGTTATACATTACTGGAAAGGAAAATCAAAATGGATCCAGAAAATGGAAGTATCAATATATTTATGATATGTGATTATTTGAAGGAATAAATATATTTTTAAAAATATAAAATTTTCAAGGTAGATAATTTTAAATTCAAAATATTGTAATTCATTTACATTTTTTCTATGGTTAGAAGTGTTGCTATCTACTTGTCTTGAAATATTACGCAACATAATCCAAATTCCTCCAAAATACAGTTAAGTTGATGAATTTATGTCCACAAATAACAAAATTATGTACATTTTTGTAAATGACCCCAGAATAAAAATATGACATACTGGTAGGGTGAAGCATTTTCTGGAAGATCTAACTTACTACCAGAATTGACATTTTTGAAGGCAGATTGTCCAATACTCTCTCCATCTCTGACTTCATGCCACCCATCAGCAAGTCTAATTACATGTCTGCCCTGTCAGCATTGGCTTGCATAGTATCAGTTTCATTATCAGAATCACTGCAACTTGATTCCTCTGTGGCACTGATAAAGCTGGATTGGAGGCATCCACCAGCTAAACCTAATCCAGTTTATCTAGGTTTTTAGCACTGGAATTACTGTTACTACTACCACCACTATTAATACCATAAAATCTATCATCAGAGTCTGAATACTCAATTTCTGAATCACTCAATACTAAGGTTTCAAACATAGATCTAGCTTGTTCTGTACTATATCGTTTTGGTCGACTGCAAAAGTACTAGCAGTGGGCGTGGCCATTTTGTGACAGAAATTTGAGAAATAAAAAAGTGAATATAAATTAACAATATTCCATCGTACAATACTCAGACCACGCCAGTATCTACAGGAAGTACTAGTGAAAACTCTTCTACACCTGGAAATCAAATTGTGGTTGAAATAAAAACCAAAATCAGCAAAAACGAAACAGACATTCAACTACACCCGTCAAGAGTCGATGTGTCGGTTAGTGGTCGGATATGAACATTGCTATCAAACCGATGTGCCGGTTAGTGGTCCAGAAAGAGCTTAAAAATAATAAGATTTATCAGTTATAATATTAATATATATAATATAAAATAATAGTAGTGGAAATTCCAAATGCAATTAATAATTTAATTTGAAATAAATTATAAACTGTACCGTCACAGTTTAATATAATAGTGAGTGCATTTAGTCTAATTTAGTGTCGGCTTATCTATCTAGTTCGCTTCTGGATAATACAATAATATACACACTTTAGCTAATCTGCTTGTACTTTTGAGGGTTGTTACACTCAATAATATATATGGTGTGTGTTGTATACTCAAATCTCACTAAAAAGAAAAAAAAAACCTGTTTCAACCTAGTGAAGTGATCAGTCTTTTATCCAATTCAGTGATTTATAATAAGCCAATTCAATGTCAGAGTAGATTATTATAAATGTCAAGTATGTATGTAGTTACTACCTACAACTTTCCTGCCATTCTCTTACTCAACATTGGTAAATGTTATTATAAGTTTAGTTATAGCTTCTTTTAATCAGTTTGAATGTACCATACTAATAAAATGAAATATAGAATATGCTGCATAAATTGGCAAGTGAACAAAATAGCTAAAATATCAGTGTGACCTCTGTTGATCCGTAGGTATTATTCTTATAGTGGGCTATTTAAATGTTTGCTTTATAGGTTAATTTAATACTGTGTCAGTGTGTGCTCTTCCCTTAACAGTACAAACTGATTATTTTCATCAAAAGTGCTGTTTTCAAGCTTGATAAATGAAAGGGTAAAGAACTTAGGTTGTGTTGTATATCTGACATTCTGCTGTGCCATGCTAAGCACACTTCTAAACAAATAAGGGATTTGTGAACAAAAAACATAACTTGTTTTTTTTTAAAAATACATTCTCAATTTGAACCATGTCCAAATCATCAGAAGAAGTTTTACTGATTGTTAAAAATGTGAAAAACAAGAAGACAGATGGTACATTGTACATGATGGGCGAGCGAATGGCTTGGATGCTTGAGTCCAAAAATGTTTTCAGCATTAGCTACATGTATGCAGATATTAAAGGTAAGCAGATTTCTTAAACCTCAAGTATTAACTATACTAAGCATAGTCTATTATAATCTAGTAGATTTCTTAAACCTCAAGTGTTAACTATACTAAGCATAGTCTATTATTAGCAGATTTCTTAAACCTCAAGTATTAACTATACTAAGCATAGTCTATTATAATCTAGTAGATTTCTTAAACCTCAAGTGTTAACTATACTAAGCATAGTTTATTATAATCTAGTAGATTTCTTAAACCTCAAGTGTTAACTATACTAAGCATAGTCTATTACAATCTAGTAGATTTCTATGGGTCATGGAGATATTTTGTTATAAATGGGTGGTTTTTCCTTGTTATAGCTTGTTATAAATGGGCAGTTTTTCCCTGCTTATAGTTTGTTATAAATGGTGGTTTTTCCATAATAAATCTTGATATAGTTTGTTATAAATGATTGGTTGTCTCTTGATATAGTGTGTTATTAATAGCTGTTTTTTTCTTGAGATTGCTCGTTTTTCCAACTTGAGGTAGTTTCTTATAAGTGCGGGGTTTTTCTTTTGAGATCATCATGTGCCATACCTGTTGGCATAGGTGAGCATGTCCTTCCACAATCTTCTATCCATCATGCATTGTATCAGTTCTGTTGTTGACTTTTTCCATGCCATGACACCAAGCTATCTAGTATCTTCTCTCTTTGTCGTCCAAAATCTCTCTTTCCCTATATTTTGCCAGTTGTAACCAAGTATTTCAACTTTCCTATTCTCATGATGTGCCCAAAAAATGTTGATTGTTTCTTTCTGATGTATTTTAGGAGCTCCCTTTTTGTGTTGGCTTCTTTGATAATGTCCTCATTGGTCTTTTTAGCTGTCCAGGGAACTTTCAACATTCTTCTGAGAAATCCCGTCTTTGTGACCTCTAATTGTCTTTTCATTTGTTTGTTTACTGTCCATAATTCACTTCCATAGGTCAGATTTCACTCTGTATAGCACAGATAAACTCTCTTTCTCACTTCTATTGACATAGGTTTGTTGCATAAGATATTTTTCATTTTCTGAAATGCTATTTTGGCCTGTGCTATTCTGCCTTTTTATTTATGTGGTGCATCTTCCATCTGATGTTACTTAGGGAGGTCAAAAAGTAATGCACACCAATTTTTTTCTCGGCTAATAATAAAGATAGGAATATGAAATTTTGCACACTTGGAATATGACATGTTCCAATTATGTGTACCAAATTGCACAGCATTCTGATAAATATTACGCAATCTATGAACCGTTAAAATGGAGCTTGTCAACAATGTCCGTTACAAACAGCGAATTGTCATAGAATTTCTGGTTGCGGAAAAAGAAACTGTGGCAAACATTCATAAACGACTGTGTGCAGTGTACAAATGTTCTGCAGTCGATAGGAGCACAGTTAGTCGCTGGGTTCAGAGAATTAAAGCTGCAGAAAGTGTACGAGTGGAGCTGCATGATTTACTGCGTTCTGGACGTGTTGCCTCGGCTAACAGGCACAGACATGTTAAACCGGGCTGATGCCATTATTCGTAAGGATATGCGTTATCACTAGTCAGCAATTGGCATTGCAGCTTACAGTCAGCAAGGGAAGTGCAATCGCAATTTTTAAAACTCTCGGATATTCAAAGATTTGCGCTCGATGGGTTCCTCGGTGCCTAACAAATGATCACAGAGTTCAAAGGAAAACATTCTGTTCTGAATTGTTGGAGCGTTTCGGTGTTGAAGGAGAAATGTTTTTGTCAAAAATTTTTACCGGTGATGAAACGTGGGCACATTATTATGAGCCTGAAACAAAAATGCAGTCAATGGAATGGCATCATCCGCAGTCACCAAAAAGAAAAAAATTCAAAACATCTCCATCAGCCGGAAAGGTGATGATCACTGTCTTCTGGGACATTGATGGTGTGATTCTTGTTGATGTAATGACAAGAGGTGAGACAATCAACTCGACAGCTTACATCAATACACTGACAAAACTCAACAATCAGTTCCACAGAGTTCGGCCTAATAAGCCATCTGCAGATTTGTTGCTTCAACATGACAATGCACGCCCTCACACAAGTCTGGTAACACGGGAAGCAATCAACAAATTTGGTTGGACTGTACTGCCCCATCCTCCTTACAGCCCTGATCTGGCTCCCTCAGATTTCCATCTGTTTGAACCACTCAAAAAATTCCTGCGTGGGACACACTTTGACAATGATGAGGATGTGATCCGTGCAGTTAAAAAATGGCTACGCGAGCAGGACAAAACTTGGTACAAACGAGGCATTCATGACCTAGTTTCGCGTTGGCGTAAGGCAATACGCTTGGACGGAGATTATGTTGAAAAATAGGTAGTGTAAAGGGGATGTTCAGCTACAATCTGTGAAAATTTCACAAATTTGGCCCGAATAGTTTCAGAGAAAAAATTGGTGTGCATTACTTTTTGACCTCCCTTCAGTATTATTGTACCCAAGTATTTGACATGTTACACTTGTTTCAGATTTGTCCCGTTTATTTTTATGCTGAATGATGGTGATGATTGTTTTTTTTCGATGTGACCATTACTTCTGTTTTCTTACTATTCTTGGACCTTTCTTGTTGTTTCTTTTACTATTATGTGTATCATTTCTTGTAATTCATTCTGTTTCTGATATTAAGACTGTAATCCACATATTGCAAATTGTTTATATTGTGACCATTGACTTCAATTCATTTTTAATCTACTATTAATCTCACTCATAATATTTTCACTGTAAAATGAAAACAAATCCGGCAACAGAACACAGCCTTGTCTGACTCCTTGTTTTGTATATTGGAACTGTCCTGTTTGGTTGCTAATTCATATGGCTGTTGTTTGTTGCCAGTACATGTTTTTTATGATTCTCAGCTTTTCTGTAGTCTATAAAGCACACACACACACACACACACACATATATATATATATATATATATATATGTTGTTGTTGCGTTTGCCAGCTTTCAACTCTGATGAAGTCCCTAGAGACTAGGAACTGAATTTTGCATGTTAACCCATTTTTCCCTGGCAGCCGTGTGCACAGGGTCCCCCACCGCACAGGCAGATAACTCCGACTTCGGAGGTACTTATGTTTTTTCCGTCTATGAGTAACTCATATTTCAAGCAGGGCCTCGCTGCTGAGACCAGGGGTGGTTGTCGCAGAGAGAAATCATAAATAAAAATCTCAACCGGTGTAGCCGAGATTTGAACCCATTTTATATATATATATATATATATATCTTTCTTTACCTCTATTGCATTATTGGTGCCCTTTCCTTCCATACGAGAGGTAGGGTTCGATCCCAACTGACGGCTTCCGGTTCACCCAGCCTTTAATGGGTAACGGATTTTTTTCTGGGGAAGTAAAGTGGCACGGGCGTAATGCAGACCACATTACCCCAAAAATTATGTGCCAAAGGAATGTAAAATTTACGGTCACTAACACCATATTCCCCATACGCTACTTGGTGTGACGGGGGTACTTTAGTTTTTATTTTCCTTCCATAAATTCACATTGTTCCTCACTTATTTCTGGTTTTATTTTGTTGCCTACACATTTCATGGTGATACTTAGTAATTTTGTTCATAGTTCTTCGGTATGGCTACAAAGATAGATTTTAGTAGATTTTCGAGTATGTGTCCAGTGTTATATATGTCATTGAGTAGTTTTGTTATGACTTGTACTCTCAGCTCTCCTCATGCATCCATCTCTTTGATAGTTATATTGTCGGTACTTGGAACTTTGGCTCTTTTCATGTGTTGGATTGCCTCCTCCACTTCTTTCTGCATTATTGGTGGTCCTGTGTCTTTACCCTTGAGGTAGTTTTATAAATAGGTGGTTTGTCCCCTTGAGATAATTTGTTATAGTTAGGTGGTTTTTGCCACTTGAGGTAGTTTGTTATAAATGGGATGGTTTTCTCCCTTAATGTAGTTTGTTGTAATTTGGTGGTTCTTACCCTTGAGATAGTTTTTTTAAATAGAAAAAGTGGTCAAGATTTGCCATTGTTTTATTTGATTTCTTTTGTTTGTGATTGTACTTTTATTTTTGTATATGTAACTGGTGCATCTTGTTGTGTGCCTGTTGCACCTTCCTTTGCCAGCTGATCTGCTCTCTCGTTTCCTGGTATTCCACAGTGAGATGGAATCCACTGCAGGGCAACCTTGTGATGCTTGCAGAGTTCAGTCAATAAAGTCTGCAATGTGACAATTTTCTGGATTGTAGTGCCTGGAGTACTGATCTTGCATCTGTCAAAAACATTACAGGCTGTGGGCTAAGATTACTGTTCAGCAGTTTTTCTTTTGTCAGTTTTATTGCTTGGATTTCTGCATCATAGTTGGGACAATTTCCCTGTTGCTATTTTATTCATATCCCTAGTGTTATCTGGGCACCTTATGTATGCACCCACATTCTTTATTGCATTCTTTGCTGATCCATCTGTGTAATCATGAACCCATAGATCTTGTGGGTATTCTGCATCAAAGAAACTGAGAGTGATTGTTTTATGTTGTAGACTATTCTGTTTCTCCTTGTCAAATATCCCTTTCACTTCTGTCCGTATTTGTATTGACAATCCAGATTCCTCAGTTCAGTCTGTTCTGATATGGGCAGTAGGGTGCTGACAACTCTTGGTGTACCTTGTGTTTGTCTACACAATCATTTGGCTTGGTGAATAAAACTACTTATCTTAAGCTGTCCCAATGCAAGATTTTGGAAATGGTCCTTCATTGGGTGTCTTGGCATGCATAAGAATTTTTCTGCCAGTATCATCACTTTTGTGTCTCTCAGTGCTCCAATTTCTCCATCTCCAATATTGGTGTTGATTACATTGCTTCTGTGATGACCATAAGGGCTTGGTTTTGTACTTTATCCAGCTCTTGCAGTGTGGTGTTTGATGCTGAGTACCATGCAGATGATCCATATTCTAGATGTGTGCGTAAACTCTGTTGGTAAACTTTACTGAGTATTCTCCCCATTGGCACCCAACTTTGGTTTCATACAGCATTCTTAGAATAGCCAACTTCCTCCTTGCTATTTATCTGCTGTTTCCTAAGATAGTTTTGTTGTCAAATGTAACTCCAAGATAAGTAGCTTGTATGTCTTCTTTCACTGGCTCATTGTTTATGTAGATGGGTCCTGCTTTTTGTTTTGGGGAGAGAGTGAAAAGTGTGGTACTGTCTGTGATTGAGTATGCACTGGCAATTGTGACTCAACAATACACAAATAAAATGACTGGAAAGGATACAAAATGAGGCAATGTGCATCATTATTGGATGCACAAAAGGTACTGAGTGTAGGGTGATGCATTACCTCCTCAATTTTCCAACCATGGTAGACAGAATAAGACTTTGCTGAGCACATACCTAACTTTGAAACATTGCTGATCCATATCATCTGCTATACTGTGAGATTATGAGTGCAAAAAACAGCAGATTAAAAAGGGGTAAATCACTGATGAGTCAGGCCTTGGATATTATTCAGCAGGTTTGTTCAATTGAGGACATGAACCTGGAGAAGAATGGGTACAAATGTTGTTGTAATAGTATTGGGTAGGGGGAGATGACTGGAGAGGCATGGGGATGGGGGTAGAGATGCAGGGGACCACTAAACACATCCAGAAATCACAAGCAAACCAAAGCTTTGACACATTTCAATTTCCGGTCTGAAAGATAGATCATAGGAGACAAAAATCTGGTAAGACAGCGAGATGTAAGGTTAGCTATATCCAGCCAGACAGTGAGATGTAAGGTTAGCTATATCCAGCCAGACAGTGAGATGTAAGGTTAGCTATATCCAGCCAGACAGTGAGATGTAAGGTTAGCTATATCCAGCCAGACAGTGAGATGTAAGGTTAGCTATATCCAGCCAGACAGTGAGATGTAAGGTTAGCTATATCCAGCCAGACAGTGAGATGTAAGGTTAGCTATATCCAGCCAGACAGTGAGATGTAAGGTTAGCTATATCCAGTTGAGACTCAAACTTGCAGGTAGACAAGAAATAGTAGATGTTTGACACTTTTGGTTCCACAGACACTTATCCAGTCTAGCAGAAAGATGAAACGCTAACAACATCAAGTTGAATTGTGATGGCTCGTCCATCTGCAGTGTAGAATACTCTTTAGATAGATATACCCACAAAAGACAAGTCAGAATCAGATGTAGATAGGGACTCAAGAAAAGTAGTTAGAAACAGGGAGCCAGAGATGGCCAGTCAGAGTTAGATAGACACTGTAGTTAACACCCCACCGTAGTAGAAAGACAGTTAAGGACAAATAGAAATGAAATAGTATATTAGTTATAGTCCTCATCTTAGGACATCTCTCAACTTAGGTAATATAGTGATAACTAGTCCATTTGATGAGATATATTTAAGGTTAGACTTGGGTCATAGGATTTAGAATCTAGTTTACAAAAGATATATGTATAAACTGTTACACGCCTATGATTGTAGCTGTTTGTAATTTGGCCTCACTTAGAAGTATATCAGAGAATCTATATGGGAGAACATACAACCAGAACTCTGCTAGAAAGGAAATATTGTTACATGATTATGTTTTTATAATTTGATTAAAGACTTAACTGATGACCATGTTACAGTTTCAATAAATATATAATTAGTATAATCTGGTTGCTCTTGGTCTTTTATATCTTGTTGTGTTATCCTGAAATCATAGTCATCATCATCATGTTCAACTGCCAAACAAGATAACCAAATATCTGGCACAGTATAAACTTGGTGCCTCCATTCCAATTGATAGTTCTTTATGACAACACCATCAGAGTGCAGTATGTCCTATCTTGTCATCACACTGGACAGAGAATGTAGACAACAAAACACCTTGGTCGTTGAGGGAGAAGTACAGGCCTTCAATTTTTGACAACATTTCTGACAATCATCGACATGTACATGTAGCGAGGGGATGGAAGGAAATAGATGTAGTTGGGTATAAAGTAAAGAAATGGGAGAACCATTATAGGTAAGGTAAGATTTGAGAACTGCCGTGAGTTGAGGGAGTGGTTGATAATGATGAGTGGAGATTGGAAAAATCTTGTGCGATAAGTGAATGATGAGAAACTCTAGAGTGAGTTGTCTTAAGATGGTGAAATTGATTTTGATTGGCTGAGTGATGACGTAGATAATTTGTGATTGGTTGGAATACGAGGTACTTAAACAGCTGGGGGGGATGCAGAGACAAGTCCAGCATAGGTGGAGGTTAGTAGTCCAGTGTAGATGGAAAGACAAGTTCCAGCTCAGGAGTTTAGCTAGATGGAGGGATCCAAGACTTAGAGAGAGCTAGCTAGGAGACGACTGCGCTATTTGACGCCATCTCGTTCAGTGGGAACAGATCCGAGACTTAGACAGAGCTAGCTAGGAGATGACTGCGCTATTTGACGCCATCTCGTTCAGTGGGAACACATCCAAGACTTAGAGAGAGCTAGCTAGGAGATGACTGCGCTACTTGATGCCATCTCGTTCAGTGGGAACAGATCCAAGACTTAGAGAGAGCTAGCTAGGAGATGACTGCGCTACTTGACGCCATCTCGTTCAGTGGGAACAGAGCAAAACACTCCTTCTTAATTGGGAGTTTAGATGAAGTTTCCAAACACAGATATAGATCAGATGTGAGTTAGAGAAAGTCTAGATAACTCACCTGTAAGTGTAGGGTGATAGTAGGAAGCGTAATGGTCTAAGAGCATTTAGAACACAGGAGCAGGTGGCATAAGGTGGTAGTAAGCCAAAACTTTATTAGACCTACTGGATAGACTGGAGCGGATAGTCAGACCGCCCAGCACATGTATATAGCTTGTTATCATTAGCACCTTGTAAATAAAGCAAGTTAAGTATTGTGTTATTCATGACTTGTGTGACCTCCAGTGTGTATGGCTGTGTAAACGGGTGTTCCAGTGGTGGGCCGATCAACACAACGCGAAGTACAAACATTCTCTGAGGGCAATCCACACTTGCAGTCCATATAATTAGGTGCGGAGCTAAGTGTCGAGTCGCTCTGAACCTAATTACCGTGGGCGAAGCGGAGAAAGACCAGATGGTGTCCAGCTGAATCGGGGTGACCGCAGTCACTCTTTGTATAACAGGAAGCAGGTGCTGAATGAACAGAATACCAATGGTCGTGTTCCTGAGTCAAGTCGTGTCAAGGCTTTCTCAGTGATACTTGTAGCAGATCAGCACAGCGAGTACATATTTTAACGACGGCAACCGAAACAGCCACCAGTCAAGCAATATGACGTGTCACCATGACTGGTGTGGCACTATCAAGAGATATTAAATTCCACCACCACCATAAAGACACCACCAATTTAATTATTACATATGGACCTCATGGACTTTCTTAGATCATGTTGGAAGTAGAATTTCAGTATTACATACGGACCTCATGGACTTTCTTAGATCATGTTGGAAGTAGAATTTCAGTATTACCATACGGACCTCATGGACTTTCTTAGATCATGTTGGAAGTAGAATTTCAGTATTACATACGGACCTCGTGGACTTTCTTAGATCATGTTGGAAGTAGAATTTCAGTATTACATACGGACCTCATGGACTTTCTTAGATCATGTTGGAAGTAGAATTTCAGTATTACATACGGACCTCATGGACTTTCTTAGATCATGTTGGAAGTAGAATTGTGAAGGAAGACAGTGCTGCATTCACATTGACTACAAGTAGTTTGACCATGGAAATTATGGCTGTCCCTAAAGTTTTGGCATCACTTGAGACATAGATTTATATAAATGTGTGTTTCCTTAGTGACTCGATGAGTATGCTCAGAAAGATATCAACTGGCTGGGCTCAGCAGCAGTGGCTAGTCTCTGGAGAGGTCAAGACCAGCAAAAATCTGCTTCACTTTCTTGTCAGGGCATGCAGGTATAAGAGGTAATGAGCATGCTGACAGGCTTCACAGTTTGCCTGGCTTTGATTGCAAACGGGCAATGAACCATGCTGACAGGCTTCACAGTTTGCTTGGCATTGATTGCAAACAGGCGATGAACCATGCTGACAGGCTTCACAGTTTGCCTGGCGTTGATTGCAAACGGGCAATGAACCATGCTGACAGGCTTCACAGTTAGCCTGGCGTTGATTGCAAACGGGCAATGAACCATGCTGACAGGCTTCACACAGTTTGCCTGGTGTTGATTGCAAACGGGCGATGAACCATGCTGACAGGCTTCACAGTTTGCCTGGCGTTGATTGCAAACGGGCAATGAACTATTCTGAATATCCCCAGGAATGCTGGATGAAAATATAAATTAAAAAATTACCCAGAGTCCACAACCATGAACAGACTGAATGCATATAATGTCAGGGTGGGAAATAACAGACTGCAGAGAAATCCTAAGAAGATTTGTCAACCAACAAAATATCTGTGATGTTAGTCGCTGCACATTGAGGGATATACTTTAGAGGATCTGAGTGTAACCGTGTATGATGCTACAGCATATTTAGATCTTAATTAAATGAGGACATAGAACAAAGTAACGACAAGACAAATTTAACATAGGGACAACCAAAGAAGCAAATTAGATATAAAACCGCCCTGACTGGCCCAATGTTGACTCCAGGATACAATTTAGAAATAGGTTAGTGTAGAACTTGTTACAAAGAAGCAAACTGCAAATGACCTTAGTTCTTTCTAGGGAATCTTGAACTGAAAGAATGTTAATGTTCACCTTCAGTTCAAGAGATTAGATTAGAGTACACAGATCTCAAGCAGAAATTTAACCACAAATATGAAGAGTCACGTTCCCATGATAACAAGGTGCCTGGATACAAAGAACCTACAAAAGTCCTTGTTTATGAAAGTCACATCCAGTATGGAAAGTAACAGATGTGAACCTGACCGAACTCTGAGAATTTCCAGAGCTTGGTTCTAAAATCTGTCACAATGAATAGATAAAGAGAAGCAGGAAGTCAGGTTCATTTTAGGTCAGAGGAGAGGGGTATATAAAGAGAGAACAAGGAAGCAGAAAGAAAAAAGAAGCCAAATTTGAGAGAAGAGACTAAAACTAGAGAAGAAGAGTTACAGATAGCCATGCACTAGAGACCAATAGGCATGGAGATAGTCACAGGAAACTAGAATAGTTAGCCACGGAAGACAAACAGAGCCAGAAAAGATAGTCCAGAGTAAGAACTCAGTTAGCCATTGGAGAAAGTTAGACATAGACGAAGAGAGCTAGATAGAGAGACAGCTTGAAAACCCAGTGTCAGTGTATGGAGTTAGCAGGAATCAGCGAGTAGACCTTCATTAGAATAGCCACTATATGAATAACTGAGGTACAACACAGATGGTAGTTGAAGTGCTTCAGCAGCCAAGAGTGTTAATAGATCAAACAATTATCTACAGAGACATTATGAAATATAGCTAGATAATATATAAATATATATATAAAATAAATGGTAACTGATTTGTAACGCACAAAGTTTGTTCATTCTTGAATTTGTAGCGTTGTGTCATATGGCAAGTATGCATCAGAACACGTTTACACTGAGTACTTACGAACCTATTCAATGTGCAATAAGGATGACCAGTCGACTAAACTAAACAAACTGTCAAGATGTTGTCGAGAGTATTCAAACGACCACCAAGATTACAGGATGATGTTGGAATTACAAATCTACGTCAAAAGAAGTGAGAGAGAGAGTTGATCTGTGCTATATACAGCCAATTTTGACCTATGAAAGTGAATCATGGACAGTAAACAAACAAATGAAAAGATGATTAGAGGCCACAGAGATGAGATTTCTCGGAAGAATGTTTAAAGTTCCCTGGACAGCTAAAAAGACCAACGAGGAAATTCTCAAAGAGGCTAACACAAAGAGGGAGCTCCTAAGAAGCATCAGAAAGAAACAATCAACATTTTTTGGGCACATCATGCGAATAGTAAAGTTGGAATACCTGGTTACAACTGGCAAAATGGGAAAGAGAGATCATGGATGACAAAGAGAAAAAATACTGGATAGCTTGGTGTTATGGCATGGAAAACGGTCAACAACAGAACTGATACGATGCACTGCAGATAGAAGATTGTGGAAGGACATAATCACTTACGACAACCAGTATGGCACATGATGATGATGATGGTATTACATTTTAAGATTTTACGTCTATGGAACAAATTTTATTATATTTGACTATGGTGCACTTTCAGCTCAGAAAATTTCATCAGACACAAAGGAGAAGGTACAGTTACAGGTGATACTGCATGATGGCAGTGCTAACACATTCCTGTTTAACAATCCTAAGAGCAGACAGTTGCAGATGCAGGACAGGGAGGCTGTGAAGGAACTGTTGCAGCAGTTGTTGCCTCGCTTCAAGAGAAAAATTAGCTCAGAGCTGGAGGAGAAGAACAGGTGATGTCAATTTTATATGACTAATCTTTGTGCATTTGGCCATTCATTTCTCCTTTATGGGTCATTAAAAAGCATTCTAAATAAAATGTACTCTAAAGGTTATTTTTTATAGAAAAAACTGTCGTTAAGACATTTTTCTCATTTACTGGGGTCTGTGGAAGCTTAACAGGCCACAGATTTTACACCCGACTCACCCTTTTTCCTTTTTGTTTTTCTTTATTTATCCCATGAACAGAAGAAAAAAATGTGCTAATCTAAGAATCAAACCTGCATCCACCTGATTAATAAATGTCAAATCCACCCAAAATGTGAACAGTGTTTTTTAATACATACTTTAGATTCAAGCTTGATGAAAAAATGAGCGAATAAAGAAGATTATTTCACATCAAATAATATTTTGAACTTTCTTTTTATTAGTTTCTTGACGGATATGATTACTTGGCAAGTATTATCTTTTTTACATGCATAAACTCTTTCTGTGCACTGGAATAGATTTCAGAGGCTATGTTTTTTATGGTTTTAAATATCAATCTACATGCTTTATCTAACACATAACAACATATTGTATATGAATTTTTAGATAATTGAAAAAAAAGAATTAAGTTTCGCCAACAAAAGATGCTACAAGACACTAGGAAAGAAAAATGGGAGATAAATGACAGCACAAAAATGAAACCATAAAATTGAGATCATAATTGTCAGGTGGGTGTCCGGTTAGCGCAATCGATAGGCGGTTGGCTTACCACGGCAACAGCCGGGGTTCGTACCCTGGCGAGGACACCTGGGTTTTACTAATTCCCTAAAAATTAGTGGGAGCCGCGATAGCTCAGTGGTTAGTGAACTGGACTACTACGGACAAGAGGTAGGGTTCGATCCCAACCGACGGCTCCGGGTTCACCCAGCCTTAAATGGGTACCGGATTTTTTCTGGGAAAGTAAAGCAGCACGGGCGTAATACCGACCACATTACCTCAAAAATCATGTGCTGAAGGTCTGTAAAATATAGGGTCACTAACACCATATTTCCCTATACGCCGCCACTTGGCGTGACGGGGGGTACTTTACTTTTTTTTTACTATAATTGTCAGGTCACCACAATGAATATCCAGTCAAAGTAGTCTACTATTTCACCATAAGAATTATATTAAAAGAACGTTATTGAGTTATTTGCGGGTCATCATCATTGCACTCCGAACATGTCCATAGGTGCTCAGATCCCCTCCTCAGCAATTCCCTCAGTGTCCAGCGACTGACGACTCCAGTTCTATGTTGGTTGATAAGTCTTCTTACACGGCCACCAAGTTTCTCATTTCTGGCTGTGCCCATCTTAACTCCCATTTCCATCATCCGAAGAAGTGACGTTGATCTGTGTTTGTCAAAGTCCTGTGCTCTTCCCACATCTCGGAGGGCATTGATGAGATCCGCCTGATCCATCGGTTGCCCGTCCTCAACGACAGCGCAGCTAGCCAACCTGTCCGCTCTCTCATTTCCCCGTACTCCCGCATGTCCAGGGACATAGACAAAGGTGACCTTACATATTTTGGATTTCTGCAACGACTCTACCCATTGCATGCATACAAAGCCCGCCTCCACTTTTTTTATCATGCTCATCGAATCACTCAGTATACATGCGTGGGTGTAGTCTTGTGACTCTAACCATTTGAATGCCTTGGTCACTGCCATCACCTCCATTGTCATGCTACTCGTGATCATGGCGTATGCACCACTGTCTTCCTTGGCTATTCTGCCTGCCGAGCGTGCTGTAAATGCCCATGCACTTCTTTCGTGTCGTCTTACAGATCCGTCTGTATAGATGACTGCATCTTTCTCATCGGTGTTATCGCAGATGAGACCGTTGACCTCAGCATTAACCCGATGCTTTGGATGGTCCAGACTCACGTGCACTTGCTCAGTCGCACGGCCCAGAACCCGTTCCATGTTATAAACACGTTATAAAAGAACGTGTAGAAAAATAGAAACCACTACTTCTACATTTCATTGCTTTCAAAAAGACAATGTGGAATCTCACCAAAAATTAACATCATCAGTGATCTGTAAGATGGCTTCTCACATGCAGTTAGCACAGAGGCAGGATTGAATGCGTGGTTCCAAAATGATACCAAAGTGGGACAAGGATGGATTTTTATTTCCTCTGTTATTAGGAATTTCCATTGACTTCATAATGCAGAAATGCTGTACAGGTAACAAAGGCTTTGGATGGGCACTTGGATCTCAATTGGAGAACCTTGATTTTCTTATCAATAGCAATGTGAACATAATACAAGGAAAAACAAATGGCCTGCAATAAAAGGATAGAAAAATAGGACTAGTGATCAACCAAGAAATGACAAAAGTCTTGAGAAATCAAATTTGTCCTGAAGAAAAAATACACTTTGAAGAAAAGCAGTGGAAGGAGTAAATCACTTTGTATATCTTGGATGTTACATTGATCAAGAAGGAGACATAAAGAGAAAAATTTGAATCATAAAAGAGAAGGCAGTGATGACTTTGAAACCTTGAAAAAATATGGAACTCAAAATGACTAAGTACGAAAACAAAGCTCAGGATTTTAAAATTAAATTTGTCTACCCTTACTTAAACATGCAAGAGCTGGAAAACTAAAGAAGTAAAACATAAACTGGATGCTTTTGAAAACAAATACTTCAGGAAAATGCTAGTATACAATGAAATGAATTTAAGGCTAGTGCAGAAATAAGAGAAATGACAAAGCTTAAAAATATATCAACTTTAATCAAGAGAAGAAGGTAGTTTGCAGTGTGATGAGAAGAGACAACAAGAGAATGTAAAAGGAAGTCCTCAAATAGAAATAAGAGGGTAAAAGAAAGAGAAGCCGACCTAGAGAAACTCTATAAAGAAAACTGAGGTAGGGGGCATCAACAGTATGCATCAGCTCCCTTGCCGAGATTGAGCATATTAAAAAAAAAGTAAAGAGCCCCTGTCACGCCAAGTGGCATATAGGGAATATGGTGTTAGTGACCATAAATTTTACATACCTTCAACACATGATTTTTGGGGTAATGTGGTCGGTATTCACCTTCGGCCCGTGCCGCTCTACTTTCCTATTTAAAAAAATCCGGTACCCATTTATGGCTGAGTGAACCCGAAAGCCGTCGGTTGGGATCGAACCCTACACCTTGTCCTTTGCAGTCCAGTACACTAACCACTGAGCTATCGCGGCTCCCAGATTGAGCATATGGCCCAGAACAATGTTGTGTGGCCAGATACAATACAGGTTCTGTGCAAGACCTGATGCTTGATAATAAAGAATGTCAGGCACAGAATCTAGGATTTCTGCCCTAGACGCTGCCTTCAGCTTGAAAGGACAATAGATAGATGGAATCCAATATTGATTATTTTGCGGAGGGAGGGCACTTAGCAATTTGTGTTCAAGCAGCCATTCGCTCATTTGTTTGATTCACCAGATGACTAGAGGTTAGACCATTTCATCATCACTCTTAAAGGTGCTATGTGAGTGTGTTTGCAGTAGAACTGGTATTTGGGCCTTTCTGCCCAACTTCAGATCAGCATTTTTTAGTGCAGAGTAGCCCTTTCCCTCTTGATTCCTAGGCATCTAACCTGATCAGACTGGTTAGTCTGTTACTAGAGGCACCACAGTGAGGTGGTGTCAGGTCTGGATGGCTCTGGTTCACCAATCATGGCACAATCCATCAGCTATGATTTGCTTACAGCTTCAGCTCTGGGTACTGTCAGGTGCCTTGACCTTCAAACAGTTTTTGAAAGTTTTCTTGATGTAGCGTACAAATAAATTACCTTTTCTTCTTCTTCTTTCCTTCCTCATCTGCCTTTCAGCGTCGAGGGGAGATATAATTTGCGATCTTTTGCTCTTCTGTTCGCTTCTGCTGCTGTTATGTTTCCTAGTGCTTCTAATATTCCATCCATCCATTTTTTTCATGGTCGACCCTTGGGTCTAGTATTCAACATTTGTTGAAGGCTTGTTGTGTTGTGTTTTGATCTTTCTGCCTTGTCATGTGGCCAAACCATTTTATCTGTTGTTTCTTTATATATTCTATAGCGGGGGCGATTCTTAGCTTTTTTCTCAGTTCTTCATTTCTAATCTTATCTCTTAAACTGTTTCCTGTCATCTGACACATTTCATCTCTGTAGAGGTTATTTTTCTTATTGTTCTTGTATCTAGGGTCCAGGTCTGGCATTGGTAGCACAACGTTGGGTTGAAGATTGTGTTGTATAGTGCTTGTTTTGCCTCTAGAGTTATTTCCTTGTTGGACAATAATGGTGATAACTGTCCGATGATTTGACAAATTTTGTTGCTTCTTGATTCTATCTCTGCTGTTTGTGAGTTATCGTTTGTCACTAAACTTCCTAGATAGTTTAATTTCTCTACTTGTTTTAGTTGCCTGCCTTCTATAGTTATGTTGATGTTCTGTTTATTTTTGGCTATTTTCTTATTTCTAGAATAAAATTACCTTCTGTTGTCCTCAATCACAATGTATTGTATTCCTCTTTAGCGTAAGCTTGTTCATCACAAGTTTAAGACTACCTTTATTTTCTAAATACGGATTGAAATCACTGATCCTGTTGTTGGTATCGATACTTAGATACTATCATTATCAGAAACATAAATTAAAATTATTTTACTGGCTTCTGCAGCTGTTATCAGTTAATTTCTAGCATTAGAATCACTTCTACTCAATGCTGTTTTGATCAGCTAATCTTTGTCGATTATAAACTCTGCTAATCCAAGTAGAAAATCACACTCTATGACACAATTTCTTTGTAAATACCTAGTGTAGAAGGATGAAGAAACTCTCCAGTGAAAAATGTTTACAGGAAACCATATAAAATGTGTAATTTAAAAGTTGATATATGGTTTACAAGAAACAAATTGAGAATGATAAATAGTGTAACTGATTGTTTTTGAGTGAAATCAACGTGATACAGACTGCGGTGGTCCGTATGAAAATAGTATTTTTTTTTGCACACACAAAAAAATCAGCAAGAGATTTAAAAAACCTACAAAAGCAATGGAAATGACTCATTTCCTGGTGGGTATGCTCCAGCCAGCTTGGTTCTAAAAACAGGGTTTAATTCAGGTAATGGTAGACACATAGGAATTGCGATTGATTAATGAAGCACTCTGGGTTTAGAAAAGGGAGAAGCTGCCTTGACTACATTTTTACACTACGACTTATATTGGAGGAACACATTGAAAAGCAAAAACATTTTCTACTTAACTTCATCAACCTCAAAAAAGCATTTGACAGTATTCATCGAGATTCTTTGTGGAAAATTCTGAAGCAATATGGCTTACCATAAAAAATCATAAATATTATCAAAGACATGTATGATGGTTACACATGTGCAGTTCGAACAGAGGAAGTACTGAGCGAATGTTTCCCAATAGAAACTGAGGTTATACAAGGATGTATTTTACCACCCTTGTTATTTGGAGTTGTTATGGACTTCATTAAGAAGAAATGCTGCACTGGTAATAAAGGCATCGAATGGATACAAGGAGACCATTTGGAGGACCTTGACTTTGCTGATGACATAGTTCTCATCAGCAGTCAGATAAAAACAATGCAGGAAAACACAAATGAACTATTATCAATAGCCAGCAAAATTGGGCTTGAGATCAATCATGAAAAGACTAAAGTCATGAAAAGCTTAATTCCAACAGACGACAAAATATACATGGAAAACAGACCAGTGGAAGAGATCGATCACTTTATCTATCTTGGAAGTCACATTGATCGAGAAGGGGATACAAGCAAAGAAATTAGAATCAGAATAGCTAAAGCAGCAATGTCTTTCAGAAGCCTTGAAAAGTTGTGGAAATCAAAACTCATCAGCACAAACATAAAACTTAGACTATTCAAATCAAATGTACTATCAACCCTTACGTATGCGTGTGAAAGCTGGAAAACAACAAGAATTATAGAAACAAAGTTGAATGCATTCGAAAATAAATGTCTAAGGTATATACTTGGTATAGTGTGAAACGAATTCAAAACAAACGAGGAAATTAGGGAAATCGCCAATCAACCACTAATATCTTCAGTAATAAAGAAAAGACGATGTTCATATGTTGGACATGTGATGAGAAGAGATAATAACCGAATAGCAAAGCAAGCCCTCATGTGGGAAACAACAGGTAAGAGGAAGACCCAGAGAGACACTGAGAAGAACATTGATGAGAGAGGCAGAAAAGCTTGTATGTCTCATCTAGCATTTCGTGCTGAAGTCGGATGTGTTGGGCCGAAAGGCGCAAATATAATGGTTATACTGCAAACCACAACACAACACAGACACGCCCACTTAACGTCCTTTTAAGGGTGGATGATGAAGAGGAATTCTACAGTCTACAAATACTCTAGAATACTTTAGTCATCTGGCGAACGCAAGCAAGCAATCTAGCATTTGAGCTCCAAACCTTCATGTCGGGAATCAGTTGCATGAACCATAACATCATCAGGCTGTCACACCCTGTGGAGGTAATTCTTCTATCATTCTGCTCCCTGTGAAGCATATGTCTTTAACAAACACTTTCCAAGCCATGTGTTTCTTGCCATTCTTTTAAGATCATTGCATGTCTTCCCCATCATCTTCATCTCTGCTTCCATCTGTCTTCTCCAAGAATTCCTTGGTCTTCCGCTTTGTCTTTTTTACCTGGGGATTTCAAAAAGGACTTGTTGTGTAATACTCTCAGTTGACTTCTGCAGTATGTGTCCTATTCAGTGCTATCGTATGGAGGTAATAACAACCAAGAAAAGCTCTGAGTCTTACCTCTAATTGCTGCAGCTTAGCCCTTTTGTTGCTGAGACCAGACCCTTTAAGTTTTCTATGTCTTCATCATTGGGTCCCATCTCCACATCAAAGTTTGGCTACCATGAAGTGCCATTTGACTCTGTGTCTTTTGTTTTGATGGTGTCAGTTATATGTTCATCTGTCCATCTTTTTGATGTTATCAGTTCACTTTAGCTGTGGTCTGCCTCTACCTCATCTATATTGTACCTTCCCTACCATTATAACTTTTAGTAGGGTATTGTGTCTCTTCACATGCTCCCAAAATTACAGTTGCCTTTCTAAATTGTGTAAGGGAAATTCTTTATTCATTTTCAGCTGATTTAGAATTCCCTTTTTTGTCTTCTTTTCCTTTCACCAAATTCTCAATATTTTTCTATAGATCCACTTTTCAGAGGCTTCAATTTTCTGCTCTGATTTCTTATTTAATACCAGTGTTTCTGAACCATACAGAAATGTTGAGTAAATATAACATTTTATAGTTTGTATTTTTAAATTCTGTTATCTGCATAGATGTGGTTATATATTTCTTGTTGTTAAGGTTGCTTTTTGCCATTCCTCTTCAGAATTCTATGTATCTTATCAGAATGTGGAACTGACTTTGGTTAGTTGAAGTACATACCATGATATGTTGAATACCAGTACCATCATTTACTGATTTCTTAATACTGTCACATCTAATGAGGCAATTATGTTTTTTAAAAGCGCAATGTATTTAGTTATACATATAACGTTTTTCTTCTTCTACCTTTCAGCTCCCTGTGGAGCATAGGTCTTCAACAAACACTTTCCAAGTCGTTCTGTTTCTTGTCATTCTTTTAAAGACGCCTGCCACTCACTAACAAAAGCACTGTCCTCAGATCCCCTCCTCAGTATGAAAGACTCCTGCCACTCACTAACAAAAGCACTGTCCTCAGATTCCCTCCCCAGTATGAAAGACTCCTGCCACTCACTAACAAAAGCACTGTCCTCAGATCCCTCCCCAGTATGAAAGACGCCTGCCACTCACTAACAAAAGCACTGTCCTCAGATCCCCTCCCCAGTATGAAAGACGCCTGCCACTCACTAACAAAAGCACTGTCCTCAGATCCCCTCCCCAGTATGAAAGACGCCTGCCACTCACTAACAAAAGCACTGTCCTCAGATCCCCTCCCCAGTATGAAAGACGCCTGCCACTCACTAACAAAAGCACTGTCCTCAGATCCCCTCCCCAGTATGAAAGACGCCTGCCACTCACTAACAAAAGCACTGTCCTCAGCTCCCCTCCCCAGTATGAAACATGCCTGCCACTCACTAACAAAAGCACTGTCCTCAGCTCCCCTCCCCAGTATGAAACATGCCCTAATCACGTCTAACAACATGAGTGGCAGGTCACAATGGCTGTATTCTTTTCTCCACTGACCATGGTCGGGAGCAGCGATAGCTCAGTGGTTAGTGAACTGGACTACAAAGGACAAGGGGTAGGTTTCGATCCCAACCGACGGCTTCCGGGTTCACCCAGCCTTAAATGGGTACCGGATTTTTCTGGGAAAGTAAAACGGCACGGGCGTAATACCGACCACATTACCCTGAAAATCATATGCCGAAGGTCTGTAAAATTTATGGTCACTAACACCATATTCCCTATACGCCACTTGGCGTGACGGGGGTACTTTACTTTTTTTTTTTATTGACCATGGTCACAGACCCAATAGCCACACTTGCAATATTAATGGTTCAATGTAGTACAGTAATCACATATCTGATCAAATCTTGATGTGCTCTTTCACAGTATTAAAGGAATTTTTCCATTTTCACTTCATTTTCATCAAGTGACTAAGTCTAGGGGGTCTAGTTTAAGAATAATTTAAGTTCACAAGCCTTGTTTTGTATATTTACACATACACAAATACTTTTTCATAATATTGGTCCCATATTCTGTGATTTGCTGAAAAGCTTATATGGGGGCTGAAGAATAAAAACCACATGTTTTCCATGGAGCACAACCACCACATATTGTGCAAGTCAGAATGTATAATTGTTGCAACAGTCACCAGCTTAGAACTTATCTTCCCTTGATTGAAAAATAGCAGGTCCAACCAACTTGACCACCTGCTGTCCACCCTGTATACCTTACTGATCATTGTTCTCATTCTTAGAATCTTACAACAAGACCCAGAATCTTTCCAGTTATACAAGGATTTGGTTGTGAGCGGAGTGGTAACTCCTGAAGAGTTTTGGGCATCAAGATCTCATGTGAGTACCTTTCATTTTCATTGACTGAATACTCTTATTAATCCAGAAGAGATTGACAAAAATAGAGAGCAGACACAGCACATGATGATGCTTATAAGAAACAGACAATCACATTGACCATGGTCAACACCCTTACTCACTAATGCAACCCACTGTTACAGATCATAGAATACATTTCATATTGTTATTTGATGTATTAAATGAGATAATCGGATAGATAAGTTTATATAAAAATGAATACAAAATGAGCAATATACAACTCAGTATTTCTGCCAGCATTGTGTTCTTTCTCTCTTCTCTTCTTCATCCCATAACCTCCCGAGGTGTTACCACTGACAGGCTTCGTCAACCTTCTTTATTTCTCTCTGTGCTCAATCATTTTGAAATGTAACTTACTCTGGGGAACCACACATGAAAGAGGTGTAGGCATCGTGTTAGATAGAGAAAGAAGCAAAACAGTGAAAGGATTTTGGCCAGTATCAGATAGAATTCTGCTAGTAAAATTGAGAGGTAGACCAATGGATATCAACATAATTCAAGCTTATGCACCAACAAGTAATAGCGAAGAAGAGGACATTGTCACCTTTTACAATGAGCTAGAGATGACCATGGAACAGTGTAAATCCCAAGAAATAACTATTATATTAGGGTATTTCAATGCAAAGGTAGGAATAGCTAAAGTGCAAAATGTGACTGGGGGGCATGGCCTTGGAGAGATGAATGACAGAAGGGATAGATTGATAGGTTGGGCAAAGACACATGAAATAATTATAGGTAACACCTGGTTCAAGCAATACCCTAGGCGACTATGGACATGGCAAAGCCCAGACAAAAAAGTGCACAATCAAATTGATTTTATACAGGTACAGAGAAGATTCAGGAATGGGCTAACATCGGTTAAAACAAGGCCAGGAGCAGATTGCAATAGTGACCATGTACCAGTAGTTGGAAAGATAAGAATAAAACTGCGGAAGGCACAGAAATCCCCAACAAATATAAAATTAGAACTAGATATACTTAGAGTAGATAAACAGATGAGCGATAAGTATGGCACGATAGTACAAAATAGATATAATGCTATTGAGAAAATACAGGACGTCAAGGAGCAGTGGGAAATGCTCAAACAATTGATTCAACAAACATCAAAAGAAGTTATACCAGTGACCAAGAGAATCAACAAAAAGAAATGGATGACAGCAGAAATATTACAACTAATGGATGAAAGAAGAAAACATAAGAAAGAAGAACGGACATACAAAATATTGCACAAAGAGATCCAGAACAAATGCAGAGAAGCAAAGGAAGGATGTTTAAAACAGAAATGTGAAGAAATGGAAAAACAACAAAAGAAAGACTCAAAATGTATGCACAATCAGTTAAATGAATTAACAGGAAGAAAAGAAGTAAAAGTTTCAGGATGTGTTAAGTCAAAAGAAGGAAATATAATAATGGGACAGGAGAAGACAATAGAAGGATGGACAGAATATATAAGTCAACTCTATGATGATGAAAGACCAGAATTAAACAATTCAAACAAAGACACAGGACCACCAATAATGGAGAGTGAAGTGGAGGACGCAATTCAACACATGAAAAGAGGCAAAGCTCCAGGTCCTGACAATATAACAATCGAAGAGATAAATGTATTAGGAGAGCTGGGAGTACAAGTCATAACAAAATTACTCAATGACATATATAACACTGGACACATACCAGAAGATCTACTAAAATCTATCTTTGTAGCCATACCGAAGAAGTCAGGCGCCACTGATTGTGACGACCATCGCACTATTAGTCTCATGAGCCATATGACGAAAATATTACTAAGAATCATCATGAGAGGTGTAAGAAACAAAATAAAACCAGAAATAAGTAAGGAACAATGTGGATTTGTGGAAGGAAAGGGCACCAATAATGCAATATACATCTTAAGAACATTGATAGAAAGATCTATAGAGGTAAAGAAAGATCTATATATGTGCTTTATAGACTACACAAAAGCATTTGACAAAGTAAAGCATGTGGAAATAATCAATATGCTGGAGAAATTAAACATTGATGGCAAGGATCTGCGAATCATAAAAAACATGTACTGGCAACAAACAGCAGCTATACTTATTAACAACCAAACAGGATAATTCCAATGTATAAAACAAGGAGTCAGACAAGGCTGTGTTCTGTCGCTGGATTTGTTTTCACTTTACAGTGAATATATTATGAGATCAATAGTAGACAAAAAAAGGATTGAAGTCAACGGTCACAACATAAATAATTTGCAATATGCGGATGACACAGTCTTAATAGCAGAGACAGAGAATGAACTACAAGAAATGATAGAAATAATAGTAAAAGAAAGCATCAAGAAAGGTCTCAGTCTGAATAGTAAGAAAACAGAAGTAATGGTCATATCGAAGAAACAATCATCACCAGCATGCAGCATAAAAATAAACAGGACAAATCTGAAACAAGTGCAACTAGTCAAATACTTGGGCACAATAATAACATCAGATGGAAGATGCATCACGGAAATAAAAAGTAGAATAGCTCGGGCCAAAATAGCATTTCAGAATATGAAAAATATCTTATGCAACAAATCTATGTCAATAGAAATGAGAAAGAGAGTTTATCGATGCTATATAGAACCAATTCTGACCTATGGAAGCGAATCATGGACAGTAGACCATACCAGAACAGACTCCCTGGACAGATGAATCAGGATTATCAGTTCAAATACGGACAGAATTGAAAGGAATAGTTGACAAAGAGGAACAAAATAGTCTACAGCGAAAAACAATAACTCTCAGTTTCCTGGATGAAGAATACCCACAAGACCTATGGATCCGTGTGTACACAGATGGATCAGCACAGAATGCAGTAAAGAATGGGGGAGCAGGTGCATATATAGAGTACCCAAATAATACTAGGGATATGAATAAAATAGCAACAGGGAAATATTGTCACAATTATGATGCAGAAATACAAGCAATAAAGTTGGCAATAGAAAAGCTGCTGAACAGTAATCTTAGCCCACAGCCTGTAGTGTTTTTGACAGATGCAAGATCAGTACTCCAGGCACTACAATCCAGAAAATTACCACATCTACAGACCTTATTGACTGAACTCTGCAAGCACCACAGGGTTGCCCTGCAGTGGATCCCGTCTCACTGTGGAATACCAGGAAATGAGAAAGCAGATCAGTTGGCAAAGGAAGGTTCAACAGGCACACAACTAGACACACCAGTTACATACCATCATAAGAAACAGATAATCAAATCAATCAGAGGACCACAAGCCCCATATCAGGATGCCTTTCATAATATGAATAGATATGAACAAGTTATCATTATACGCCTAAGAACAGGACACAATCGACTCCATAGTCACATGTATACAAAATTCAAGATCGGCACATCAACTACTTGTACATGTGGACAGGCACCCCAGACTGCCGAACACATACTTCAAGACTGCACTGAATATAGTAGACTGAGGAAAATCCATTGGCCCATAGATACAACACTACAGACAAAACTATATGGGCCACTGCAAGAATTACAAAAGACAGTAAAATTCATACAGGAAACGACATTGCTGATATAGACAATACTTCGAGCGAACGAAAGATAGATAGATAGATAGATAGATGGACAGTAGACAAACAAATGAACAGACGATTAGAGGCCACAGAGATGGGATTTCTCAGAAGAATGTTGAAACATCCTGGGCAGCTAAAAAGACCAATGAGGAAGTTCTCAAAGAGGCCAACACAAAAAGCCGGCTCCTAAAAAACATCAGAAAGAAACAATCAACATTTTTGGGCACATCATGAGAGGAGGAAAGTTGGAATACTTGGTTACAACTGGCAAAATAAAAGGAAAGAGAGATCGCGGACGACAAAGAGAGAAGATACTGGATAGCTTGGTGTCATGGCATGGAAAGCAGTCAACAACAGAACTGATACAATGCACTGTAGATAGAAGATTGTGGAAGGACATGATCGCCTACGCCAACCGGTATGGTACATGATGATGCTCAATAATTCCTTAAGACTCTCCATTCTTTGACATTATCTCCCATCTCTTTCTCTGCCTGTCTTTCCTTCTAGCCCCTTTCACAGTTCCTGGTAGTGTCATATATGGGCATTAACTGCAAAGGGGAAAAGAACCAAAACTGTTGAAATGAGATGTCTTTGAATATTACTTAATGTGACAATGAAAGACAAAGAAATAAAGAAATCAGGACAAGAGTAGATGAAAAATAACACCAGTTCTGAGCTTCATCCATAGACAAGAAATTAATGATTCGGACATATAATATGGTTACTGTACTTAACATTCCCTAACAGGCATTAACAACCAGGTGCAACAAAAGATGAGGTAGAGAAACATTGCAGGCCCACCCACCACTGGGAGATAGGAAATATCTGATGCCCACAAAACATATAATATAGATGAGGCACACACCACTTGGTGCGCGTGACCGTGCGGCTAAAACCACTGTTCCGCTGGCTGAAAAGCTGACGTACGGTGTTCGAAGCCCGCGGTAGACAGAAAGGATTTTTTCTGTCGGGGGTGAAATAAAAATCCTGAGTCTCACATGTCGTGGCGACAGCTTTGACCAAGCGGCCTTTATCCCTCTGGTTCTATCGTTGCTCCCAATGGTAATGGTAGCAATGGTACTATGTGTCGTAAAGATAGTTTTTTTTTTTTTTTTACACACCACTTGGTGATTGAGCAAAGGAAAGTGTTTTGCTGTCTTGGACTATAAGTCACTTGTAAATTGGTGAAAGTTTGTTGCTGTCTGGCACTATAAGTCACTTGTAAATTGGTGAAAGTTTGTTGCTGTCTGACACTATAAGTCACTTGTAAATTGGTGAAAGTTTGTTGCTGTCTGACACTATAAGTCACTTGTAAATTGGTGAAAGTTTGTTGCTGTCTGACACTATAAGTCACTTGTAAATTGGTGAAAGTTTGTTGCTGTCTGACACTATACGGCACATGTAAATTGATGAAAGTTTGTTGCTGTCTGACACTATAGGTCACTTGTAAATTGGTGAAAGTTTGTTGGTGTCTGGCACTATAGGTCACTTGTAAATTGGTGAAAATTTGTTGCTGTCTGGCACTATAAGTCACTTGTAAATTGGTGAAAGTTTGTGGTGTCTGGCACTATAAGTCACTTGTAAATTGGTGAAAGTTTGTTGGTGTCTGGCACTATAAGTCACTTGTAAATTGGTGAAAGTTTGTTGGTGTCTGGCACTATAAGTCACTTGTAATTTGGTGAAAGTTTGTTGCTGTCTGACACTATAGGTCACATGTAAATTGATGAAAGTTTGTTGGTGTCTGGCACTATAAGTCACTTGTAAATTGGTGAAAGTTTGTTGGTGTCTGGCACTATAAGTCACTTGTAAATTGGTGAAAGTTTGTTGGTGTCTGGCACTATAAGTCACATGTAAATTGGTGAAAGTTTGTTGGTGTCTGGCACTATAAGTCACTTGTAATTTGGTGAAAGTTTTGTTGCTGTCTGACACTATAAATCACTTGTAAATGGATGAAAGCGTGTTGCTGTCTGACACTATAAGTCACATGTAAATTGATGAAAGCTTGTTAGTGTCTGATACTGTAAGTCACATGTAAATTGATGAAAGCGTGTTGCTGTCTGACAATATAAGTAACTTGTAAATTGGTGAAAGTGTCTCGCCAATCATTGGTCTTGTGTAAATTGTGAAAACTTGTTATTGCTGCAAACTTTGTAATTTTCTGTAGATATTTACTGCTTATCTTGTTTGTATTTCAGATGTTATCTTCAACTTCATCGAATAAATCTCTACCAGGGCAGAATGTGGGTGTGTCACCAGCATTTCTGGTAATTATTTTTTAAATGTTTAACTCAAGTAAAAAGATAAGCGTGGTATTTTGTCTATAAGCAAAAAGGTATGTATTGTAATTGTCTATAAATAAAACAAGATGCGCACAGTTATTGTCTATAAATGAAAAAAATGCACACAGTAATAACTGGTAAATATTGGGACTTGATAGATCTAATGTTTAGAAGGTACCATAGAACAATCAAGCAAAAGACGCAGAACAAAGACATCCAGATGGAGGACAATGCCTAGTGAAAACAGACATGAGTAGTGTGGAATAGACATGGAGCATCCTACAAAGAATGGCCATTGACCACTTGAGTGGCGGAACTTTTGATATCCTAGAAGGTGTTGAGGCCACTGACTGCAGTAGAGTGCATGAACAGAGCTGAAAATAATTGATCAAGACAGATGATCTTAAAGTACTAGATTTGACTGTGTTTGTGATGCATTGGTTGAAGTTTAAATTCTGGGAAAATGGCCAAATGGGGAAAAAAGTACATTGTTGGAGCAAGAAGTTCGACATGTCCTCAGAAAATATTTTTTTTTCAAGAGACAAGTAATTAGAGAATGTGGGGATTTTTCTGAAAGTAAATATAAATTGGTGCCGCCTCCCACTAGATTGGTGCCACTGCCCACTAGATTGGTGTTGCTGCCCACTAGATAGGTGTCGCTGCCCACTAGATTGGTGTCGCTGCCCACTAGATAGGTGTCGCTGCCCACTAGATAGGTGTCGCTGCCCACTAGATTGGTGTCGCTGCCCACTAGATTGGTGTCGCTGCCCACTAGATAGGTGTCGCTGCCCACTAGATAGGTGTCGCTGCCCACTAGATTGGTGTCGCTGCCCACTAGATTGGTGTCGCTGCCCACTAGATTGGTGTCGCTGCCCACTAGATTGGTGTCGCTGCCCACTAGATAGGTGTCGCTGCCCACTAGATAGGTGTCGCTGCCCACTAGATAGGTGTCGCTGCCCACTAGATTGGTGTCGCTGCCCACTAGATTGGTGTCGCTGCCCACTACTAGATTGGTGTCGCTGCCCACTACTAGATAGGTGTCGCTGCCCACTAGATTGGTGTCGCTGCCCACTAGATTGGTGTCGCTGCCCACTACTAGATAGGTGTCGCTGCCCACTAGATTGGTGTCGCTGCCCACTACTAGATAGGTGTCGCTGCCCACTAGATTGGTGTCGCTGCCCACTACTAGATAGGTGTCGCTGCCCACTAGATTGGTGTCGCTGCCCACTACTAGATAGGTGTCGCTGCCCACTAGATTGGTGTCGCTGCCCACTACTAGATTGGTGTCGCTGCCCACTAGATTGGTGTCGCTGCCCACTACTAGATAGGTGTCGCTGCCCACTAGATTGGTGTCACTGCCCACTACTAGATAGGTGTCGCTGCCCACTAGATTGGTGTCGCTGCCCACTAGATTGGTGTCGCTGCCCACTACTAGATAGGTGTCGCTGCCCACTAGATTGGTGTCGCTGCCCACTACTAGATTGGTGTCGCTGCCCACTACTAGATAGGTGTCGCTGCCCACTACTAGATAGGTGTTGCTGCCCACTAGATTGGTGTCGCTGCCCACTACTAGATTGGTGTCGCTGCCCACTAGATTGGTGTCGCTGCCCACTACTAGATAGGTGTCGCTGCCACTAGATTGGTGTCATTGCCCACTTTAAGTTCATTTTGTGCTGTTGAGCCACTGATGCTTCAAAAGGGTTGTCTACCCTTTGCTTGTTTAGCCAACTATTCGATAGAATAGGCCCAACTGTTTACTTAACACTGTATAAACTGGTAAAAAGATACAATTTGTACGCACCTTTGATGATATGTTTAAATTAACCTGAAGTCACTGTTACTATTCTCTAGGCTGACATCAAACCACAGCATGATGGTGCTAATGGTCTCAAGTACAACCTCACAGCTGATATTATCCAATCCATATTTAAAACATATCCCATGGGTAAGACTTAATATCAATACCATCTCATTTTAGTCAGAGCTGATCTGTGTTTTTCCATTGAGCTTAATGTAAAATAAACACTGTCTGGGTCCAGTAATGATGGTTCTGTAGATTAGAGTTCCAAAAAACAATATCTGAGTGCAGTAATGATGGTTCTGTAGATTAGAGTTCCAAAAAACAATATCTGAGTCCAGTAATGATGGTTCTGTAGATTAGAGTTCCAAAAAACAATATCTGAGTGCAGTAATGATGGTTCTGTAGATTAGAGTTCCAAAAAACAATATCTGAGTCCAGTAATGATGGTTCTGTAGATTAGAGTTCCAAAAAACAATATCTGAGTGCAGTAATGATGGTTCTGTAGATTAGAGTTCCAATGAACAATATCTGAGTACAGTAGTGATGGTTCTGTAGATTAGAGTTTCCAATGAACAATATCTGAGTACAGTAGTGATGGTTCTGTAGATTAGAGTTCCAAAAAAACAATGTCTGAGTGCAGTAGTGATGGTTCTGTAGATTAGAGTTCCAAAAAACAATGTCTGAGTGCAGTAGTGATTGTTCTGTAGATTAGAGTTCCAAAAAACAATGTCTGAGTGCAGTAGTGATTGTTCTGTAGATTAGAGTTCCAAAAAACAATGTCTGAGTGCAGTAATGATGGTTCTGTAGATTAGAGTTGTAACTGACACTGTCTGAGTGCAGTAATGATGGTTCTGTGTAGACACATAAGAACAAATAATTTAGAGACTCAGATAAGAGGAGATTTAAAAAAGAGATGCAGACCAATATATGGCAAATAGACGTGTCATTGTGTCCTTGACAGCCATACCTCATTAAAGTGCTCAGATTCATGCAAGTACGATCTAGATGAGGTAAAAATGAGATGTAAGAGAGTGTAGTCTGAGCCACAGCATTTCGGTGTAAATATGGATACCTTTCCTCACTGTTATAACCTATCTCAACTAAATGGACCATTCTCATCATTTTTTTTCATCTATTTGGGGAATGAATAAAACACCAAACAGACGTCAAATTCTGGACATGGATTGAAGCTGGGTTGACTGTATTATGAATTTACCACAGAAAAATATATAAACATAAATTTATATTTCATATATGACAGCTTTGCTGTGTGAGGAAAAAAACAAATTAGCGTCTTAGTCAAAGGCTTGTTGCCTTTGTCATGGGATATTCTTGACCTAATAATTGCAAATTCAGTATCTTCCCCTAATGTCTGGCAGCTCATATACTTAAAAGAATTATTTATTTTGTTTTATAGTGTATCCAACTAAATGAGTTGTTTATTTATTGTTTGACAGCTATAACACCCAATCATAGTCTACTTATTGCAGTGTTTTATATTATCAATGAACTAATAATGCTTTTTTTCTATTTCTGGTTTATGCAGTGAAAAAGAAACATGCAGAAGCAGTCCCTCATCTTGTCAGTGAAAGTGAATTTTGGACCCGCTTCTTCCAGTCCCATTATTTCCACAGAGACCGTCAGGCTCTAGCTTCTAAAGATATTTTTACAGAGTGTGCCAAGAATGATGATGAAGGTTAGACATCAAGTTTGGAGTTTGAACCACCAGTAGCTCATTGCAAGACAGAAAACATATTTTTGGGGTGTTGTTTTTGTACTGAGTATAGTTTCTAAACAAGATTTCTGTAACTCTCAGGGTTGTTGGACCAATATTTGCAACCAAATTTCTTCATTTCTAAGGTAATGGGTAGCCATTGTCTAGCCTTTTGGATAATGGCAAAACCTGAAGGTTTTGTTGCACTCGACGCATTGCATTACTTTGGCAGTTGAATATCTAAAACAGTGCACCAAATTTGCCCTGTAGAAATTGCTCAGAAGTAGAAATCTAGATAATTTCTCTCTCGCTTCCATTTTCAAGGTGATGCCAATGCTGTTGAGTTTGTGAATTTGAGTTGAAGCCATCTTCAGGCTTTTTCTAGCTTGTGATGGTGCCAACGATTACTTGGTTTGTCAGTGCCTGCAGTCAGGAGGGGATCTGAGAATTATGGAATTGTCTGATATGCAACGCAGATGACCTGCCAACTAAACTTCTCCATTTCTCCCACTTTTGCAGCTCTGCTTTGTGGGCCAGTCAGTCAAGATCTCTCCACTCTAATGTTGTGTTCCAATTTTTTCTTTAGTCTTCGCTGTTTTCTCTGTCTACTCATCATCCAATCACAGATGATATTTACAATGCTAAGTGAGTGAGATAAACCACCTGTTTGCACTTCTTGCAGTGGTCACGACGCACTTGCGTGAACTTCTATGTTTCCTGACTCCATTTTGAACTTCTACCTCTTCTTCATCCCACACCCCCTATGGTTCATGGAACACCACTGACAAACTTCATCAACTTCTCCATTTCTCTCAATCTTCTACCTATTGCACCTTATTTTAATATTTGTATTGGTCTGAATATTCGCACTTGTTTCTCCTGATGATTTGGTAATACTAAGCACCTTAGGTGCTCTCTTTTTCTATACATATTCCACTTGTTTATGTACCTGCTTCAGGCATATCGTGAATGTACTTCATCTATCATCTTTAACCCTAGATTACAATACCGTAGTAAAAATTACTGCATCAAAACAAAAATTCTTCAAAATTTGACTTTACTGTGTTCAAACATTTACCTTCTCAGTGAACCTTCTTAATTACCACTTCAGGTGACACCACCCACCCCCCCCACACCCCCCCCCCCCCCCCCCCCCCCCACCCCACCCCCCCCCCCCCCCCACCCCCCCCCCCCCCCCCCCCCCCCCCCCCCCCCCACCCCCCCCCCCCCCCCCCCCCCACCCCCCCCCCCCCCCCCCCCCCCCCCCCCCCCCCGAGTTTTTTAATTGTTTCCAGTGTTGGATTTCTTTTTTTTCTGATTTCATGTGATACGATCTTATATAATGTAAAAAAATGTGCAAATTTTCAAGAAATTGGTCTAATTTTTTTTTCCCTGCTGTGACTATGAAAATTTCCTCAGTCATCGGCAGACATCAAATAACCCTCTGTAATCAGAAAATGCAGCAAATAATGCTATGATATAGTTGAACAGACTTACAGCATCCATACTAGTAGACATTGTAACATGTCTGACCATTGAGGTCAGATTCCGGTATAAATCAACCTGAGACAGAAAGTTAAAAGAAAACACTATTTTTAGAACTCCTAATGTTAAATTAAATGGTAGTAATGTTTACTACGGTATCGTAAACACGTCAACCAGAGATAGATATCATACTCTAAGGTTTAAGGTGTAGTAAAAATTATATACAAATTAGCTTATAAAATACTGTTGACTTTTTATAATGAAAGGAAGCCATAGTATGGAAGTGGTTGTTGTGCTTGCCTAATTGTCAGGCATGTTCATTTGTCAAGTATGGCACATTTTTATTCTAACCGACAATTCCTCAGGATTCCCCCACCTCAGAAAATTAGTGCCTAAGAAATGATGGCGGCTCTGTATGATCACCTATTAATATCTTGATGTTTTTTTTTTAATTTATTTATATAGACACATTTATTCCCAATATGCCACAAAGATTCACAGATATTCTTTATTTTTTATACAATACAATTAGGTATGTTAAAATTCTCTTTTGATATGTTTTCAAAGTTCGAATTTTCATCATTTCATAATCAGAGTTGGTTGAGAAAAGTTCTTTATCTCTTGACAAGATCATATTATTATAATAATACAATCATGTGAACCAACCAAGACTAGTTCTAATTTCTGCTGCCTGAACACCAGCAAAACATTCTGAATAGCTTTGGCCCGTGGGTCCTTAACCCAAGATTACAGTACCTATCTATGGCTTACATGTTTATAATCTATCTATCTATCTATTGTCCTTTCGAGCTGATGACGGCACATAGGGCAGAATTACAATCTCAAAAACAGAAACCTTGCGTGCCAAAATGGCACATATTGCAGAGATCACTGCTTCTAAAATCTGTGGCTCTGTTTCCATAACAATGCTTTTTACAATGACAGCTTGTCAAGCCATCGATCACCTCCTTAGTCGCCTCTTATGACATGCCTAGAAGGTCACAGTGTCACTATTCTTTACTTCCCACATAATGAGGCCCCGGTACATACACATGAGCATGTTTATAAAACTGTAGTAAAAATTATCGCCACTTAATTGTAACATTAGTAGCTCTAAAAATAGTATTTTCTTTGAGCTTATGACACACAGATTGAAGCGGACATGTTACATTGTCTACCGATATGGATGAGTTTGTCTGCATGTTAAGTTACCCCATTGCGTTATTCACTGCTTTTCCTGAGTTACAAAGGGTTGTTTCATGTCAGCCGATGACCATGGAAATATACCTTTCACTGCATTAATATTACTTTTTGCCATTCCTATTCTTTTGTTTATTTCAGTTTTACATTTTCCATCACTGGTTATAGTATGTCCAAGGTAGTTGTGGCTCTGAACTGTCTCCAGGTCTATTCCTTCAACTTAGATTTATTTTGTAGGTCTTGAGAATTTGCTTTCCTTATTTTCATAGTTTTAGTCTTTTTGATATTCATATCTAATCCATATTTTTTGCATGTCATGTTTATTTCATTAAGTAATTGTTGTAGATCTTTAGGATTTTCTGCTAGTAGTACAGTATCATCAGCATATCTTAGGTTATTGATTATCTTCCATTAATGTTTAGGCCTGGCATCAGGCTGTTTTTAAAGATTTGCTCAGTGTATAGATTGAACAAGCTTGGTGATAGGATGCATCCTTGTCTTACTCCTCTTTTTATATTAATGGTGTCGAGTTCTCTTTGTATATTTTATTATTGCTGTTTGCTCCCAGTATAAATTACATATTAGTCATATGTCCATGTCATCAAGATGTATCTCTTTTAGGCATTCTATAAGTTGTTTGTGGTGTATTCTATCAAAAGCTTTGATAGCTCAGTAGTTAGTGAACTGGACTACAAAGGACAAGAGGTAGGGTTCGACCCCAACCGACGGCTTCCGGGTTCACCAGCCTTTAATGGGTACCAGATTTTTTCTGGGAAAGTAAAGTGGCACAGGCGTAATACTGACCTCATTACCCCAAAAATCATGTGCCGAAGGTCTGTAAAATTTATGGTCACTAACACCATATTACTTATACGCCACTTGGCGTGACGGGGGTACTTTACTTTACTTTTATAGTCTACTTTTTTTTTTTTTTTTACTATCAAAAGCTTTGGTGTAGTCTATGAAGCAGGCATATATTGGTTTGTTTACTTCTGTGTACTTTTCAATTAGTAATCTCATGCAGAAAATGGCTTCTTTTGTCCCACTGTTTTTTCCTAAATCCAAATTGCTGCTCTTCTAATTCAGTATTGATTTTATTTTGAATCCTACATTGTATAACTTTTAGCAAAATTCTTGTAACATGGCTCATTAGGCTTATTGTTCTATTAAAGTCACTGTATTCGACTGCACCATTCCTTTTAGGCAATGCAATGAAAGTTGATGTTTTTAATTCATTTGGTATGTATCCTGTATGGTATATGTCATTACATATGTCTGTAGTCACTTCAATGCCAAAATCTTCTAGTGCCTATATCATCTCTATCTGTATGCTGTCAGGTCCTGTTGCTTTTCCCTTTTTCATTGTTTTTATAGCTTTTCTACTTCAGATTTCAGGATTTTATACTCGATGTACATTTTATGAATAGTTTTTTTGTCCCTTTCATCATGAAATAATTCTGTTATGTATTCCTGCCATCTTTCAATTATATCTTTGTTGTATGTTAGCATTGTTGATCTTGATTAGATTTCATTTCTATCTAAGAGTTGAGATTTCTATTTCAACAACGATGTTTCACGATGGTGGCTTGTTAGGCCACCTATCAACCGCCCATAGCAAAGTGGAGAAAAACAATCCTCCATCTTGGACTGGAACCAGAAATAATACAGACCATATCACTCAATAGAAATACCTCTACTAGACGTACAATCATACATATATCTGGGCAGTAATATAGACAAAGAGTGAGGAACAGAAATGATACCAAAATAAGGATATCAAAAGCAAGAGAACATTCCCTGCACTGGGATACATATGGAAATATAAAGAAATTAGGTTAAATACAAAAATAAAAATTTCAACTTCAGTGTTAAGTCAGTCTATTATATGGCTGTGAAACATGGAGAACAACAAAAATGGCAATCAATGAGATATAGACATTCATTAATGGATGCTTCTGCAGAATAAAAGGATGGGAATGGCAGGACAAAATCACTAACGTAGAATTATGGAAAAGTGCCAATCAAACACCAATGGATAAAGAGATACAGCGAAGACGATGGCGCTGGATAGGACACACACTGCAGAACCCAACTGAGAGTATTACACAACAGGCCCTTTTGGAATCCCCAGGGAAAAAGACAAAGAGGAAGATGATGGGGAAGACATGGAATGATCTTTAAAGAATGATAAGAAACAGAACGGCTTGAAAGGTGTTTGTTGAAGACCTATGCTCCACAGGAGTTGAAAGGTAGAAGAAGGAGAATACATCACCCTAAAATGTGCCATTGGTTATGGAAAATATGGTCACTAACACCATATTCTCACTGCACTAGCACATCATGGAGGCCATCTTTCCTTAATTTACATATACATAAACACATATTTATGTGAACATATATGATGTTAGAACATATACAACTACTAGAAATACAGTTTCTGTTGTTTCTTTTCCTATTCAGCAACTCATTCATGTGAAGTGTAATAAGTGTTCCTGTTTTGTCCAGTCCTTTCGTTGGTAATTTAAAATTATTTTTCTGTTCATTAAACAGAAATAAATTATGATTTCATTATTTTAGCTCTCAAAACTCACATATTTCTGTTAATTTCTGCAGTAATGAAAGAGGAAATTAGCAAAAATATACATGATCCTCTAGTTGACCTGACACAGATTAAAGATCAGAGCATAGATGATGTGAGTATGTTGTTGCTATTGTTGTTTTTCAGGGAATGTGATGCATGGGTTATGATTGTTATTGTTGAATTTCAGGATTGTAGATGATGTACATTTTTGTTGCTTGTCAGAACATAAATAATAAATGATGTGGGTTGTTGTTGCTATAGAGCATAAATGATGTGGGTTGTTGTTGCTATAGAGCATAACTGATATGTTTGTTGTTGTTGCTATAGAGCATACATGATGTGGTTGTTATTGCTACAGAGCATACATGATGTGGGTTGTTGTTGTTGCTATAGAGCATACATGATGTGGGTTGTTGTTGTTGCTATAGAGCATACATGATATAGGTTGTTGTTGCTATAGAGCATAACTGATGTGGTTGTTATTGCTACAGAGCATACATGATGTGGGTTGTTGTTGTTGTTGCTACAGAACATAAATGATGTGGGTTGTTGTTGTTGTTGCTACAGAGCATAAATGATGTGGGCTGTTGTTGCTACAGAGCATAAATGATGTGGGGTGTTGTTGTTGCTACAGAGCATAAATGATGTGGGGTGTTGTTGCTGCAGAGCATAAATGATGTGGGTTGTTGTTGTTGCTACAGAGCATAAATGATGTGGGGTGTTGTTGCTACAGAGCATAAATGATGTGGGTAGTTGTTGTTGCTACAGAGCATAAATGATGTGGGGTGTTGTTGTTGCTACAGGGCATAAATGATGTGGGGTGTTGTTGTTGCTACAGGGCATAAATGATGTGGGTTGTTGTTGTTGCTACAGGGCATAAATGATGTGAGTTGTTGTTGCTACAGAGTATAAATGATGTGAGTTGTTGTTGTTGCTATAGAGCATAAATGATGTGGGTTGTTGTTGTTGCTATAGAGCATAAATGATGTGAGTTGTTGTTGCTACAGAGCATAAATGATGTGGGTTGTTGTTGCTACAGAGCATAATGATGGGGTTGTTGTTGTTGCTACAGAGCATAAATGATGTGGGTTGTTGTTGCTGCAGAGCATACATGATGTGAGTTGTTGTTGCTGCTACAGAGCATAAATGATGTGGGTGGTTGTTGTTGTTGCTACAGAGCATAAATGATGTGGGTTGTTGTTGTTGCTATAGAGCATACATGATGTGGGTTGTTGTTGTTGCTATAGAGCATACATGATGTGGGTTGTTGTTGTTGCTACAGAGCATAAATGATGTGGGTTGTTGTTGTTGCTACAGAGCATAAATGATGTGGGTTGTTGTTGCTACAGAGCATAAATGATGTGAGTTGTTGTTGTTGCTACAGAGCATAAATGATGTGGGTTGTTGTTGTTGCTACAGAGCATAAATGATGTGGGTTGTTGTTGCTGCTACAGAGCATAAATGATGTGGGTTGTTGTTGTTGCTACAGAGCATAAATGATGTGGGTTGTTGTTGTTGCTATAGAGCATACATGATGTGGGTTGTTGTTGTTGTTGCTATAGAGCATACATGATGTGGGTTGTTGTTGTTGCTACAGAGCATAAATGATGTGGGTTGTTGTTGCTACAGAGCATAAATGATGTGAGTTGTTGTTGCTACAAAGCATAAATGATGTGGGTTGTTGTTGTTGCTACAGAGCATAAATGATGTGGGTTGTTGTTGTTGCTACAGAGCATACATGATGTGGGTTGTTGTTGTTGCTACAGAGCAAAATTCATTGGGCATATGCTTAGAAAGATAACTTGGTAAATTCAGCAGCAGATTTTTTAAGAAAACAGTCATCAAAACAGTATGTGGAACGAAGCTAAGGATAAATGAAGGGGAAAAGAGCACCCCGTGGTGGAACAAAGCAATCAGAGAAGCAGTTAAAGAAAAGTAGAAACTGTTTAAAAATTGGAAGGAGAATAGAAACCAAGAAAAATATGCATTAGTTTGAAAAAGGATTAAAACTTTGATCAAAGAAGCTAAGCAAATGAAATGGACACAATTCAGGCAAAATATGAGCAGGGACTTCAAGACAGCCACAACGGATTTCTACAAAGCAATAAAAGCAACAAGAGTGAGAAAAGAAAACCACTATCCCACGGAACTCATAAATGGCAAAGATGGACAGCCAATATTAAATAACCAACATATGCAACAGAGATGGAAAAAATATTTTGAAGACCTATTGAACATGGCACCAACTACCAATAAGACAACAATAACCATGCAAGAATGCACAAATACTGAACCCAACATTATAAGAGAGGAAATTGAAGAAGTAATGAAATAAAGCACCGGGGATAGATAATATACCAGTAGAAATAATACCAGAAACAGGAGTGACATGGCTGCACAGAATATTCAATGCAGCATGGCATTAAAAAAAAGCCCCAGAAGACTGGCAACAGGCAATCATCGTACCAATTGGAAAAAGAAAGGTAGCAAAAGAGACTGCAATCAATATAGAGGTATATCGCTTCTCAGCCATGTAGGAAAGTTATACGCCAAATTAGCAAAAAAGGCTGAGACCAACAATATAACTACAGTTAAGCGATTCTCAAATGGGGTTCTGAAAAAACATAGGATGTACTGACGCTCTCTCTATTCACCTTAAAACAGCTCGCACACAAAAAAAACGACAGAACACAATCAAAATTAGTAAATACTTTGATCAACCAGGAAAAAGCATTTGACAGAGTAAATAGAGAACAACTGTGGGAGATACGAACAACATACGGAGTAAAACAATATCTAATCAACCTAATTAAAAGTCTCTAAATCAACAGCAGCTGCACGGTCAGAACAGCAACAGGCTACACAGACCACATCGAAGTTAGATCAGGCATAAGACAGGGGTGCGTATTATCCCCCCTACTGTTTATTACATACATGGACTATATATGCACGTTAGCCAGACTATCAGAGACAGGAGATCAATGAGCTTTTATTTGCAGATGATCAGGCACTAATAGATGGAAAAATAGAAGACCTACAAGAACACTGAAATAGACTCAACAGCACAGGCACAAAATACAACATGAAAATCAACAAAACAGAAGTCATGAATGTCACAAAAGAGAAACTTTACATCAACATAACTATAGAAGGCAGGCAACTAAAACTAGTAGAGGAATTCAAATATCTAGGAAGTCTAGTAACAAACGATAATTCACAAACAGCAGAGATAGACTCAAGATGCAACAAAGCTTGTCAACTCATTGGACAGCTATCACCACTATTGTCCAACAAGGAAATAATTCTAGAAGCAAAACTGGCACCATACAATACAATCTTCATCCCAACGTTGTGCTACCAATGCCAGACCTGGACCCTAGATGCAAGAACAATAAGAAAAATAACCTCTGCTGAGATGAAGTGTGTTATACAAATGACAGGAAACAGCCTGAAAGACAAGATCAGAAATGAAGAACTGAAAAAAAAGCTAATAATAACCCCTACCATAGAATATATAAAGAAACAACAGATAAAATGGTTTGTCCATATGGCAAGGCTGAGTGATTACAACACAAGTCCTCAATAAATGTTGCGAGAACACCAGGCCCAAGGGATGACCACGAAAAAGATGGATTGACGGATTATATTAGAAACACTAAGCAACATAACAGCAGCAGAGGCGAACAGAAGAGCAAAAGACCACACATTTTATCTCCCCTTAACACTGAAAGGCAAACAAGGAAGGAAAGGAGAAGCAGCAGATGGACAGCAAAAGAAGTCATGGAAAGCAGACTGGAAATATTTCAAATGGAAGGTAGTTAGGAAGACAATAGTGAAGAAAAATGTTTAAAAGACAGATTTTTTATGAAATGTTTTTTTTCTCCAAAGCCACACGCAGTGATGATATTATGCCAAAATGCTGAAGACTTTTGTTTTTATTTCAACTTAGATCAGTTTAACAGTTGTCAAACTTTTTTTAATCGACAGGAGTACAGAGGTATTGTGGATGACACGAGGACCAGCAGCAACACAGCAAGTCAGGCAATGATCAGACGATTTAACCAACACTCCACTATGGTCCTTCGTGCCTGCAGCCTAACAGGGGCCTCAACTTCATCATCTGTAGCAGAGTCTTCTGGTAAAGACAGTGTTAAAGATTCACCAAATCAGGACAATGGACGAAAGTCTGTTAATATTAATGGAAGTTTGACGTCTTCGTACATAAATAGCGAAAAGTCTGCTTGTTCTGAAGAACCTCTGAGAAAAAAGGTTAGTCTGTGTGTAAATTCAGTTTGTTCTTTCATCCTTTGTTGTCGCTGGAGCTTCCATAACAGTATTCTGGGCAAACACAGATGCTTAGGAAATAGCAAAGTACACACACACACCTGTCTAGTCCTTGCAGCTTGTCGTTTATACTTGTTTAAGTTTTAAATTGTTGCAGTTACAAGTCAGCACACTGGCCTATAGACATATCAGTTTTTAACATTTTCTTTCCTTCTGATGCTCACCAGATGTCTGCTAAAGGAATGTATAGTCCTCTCTGTCAGGTCCAACAATAAAAGGACAAAATAAACATGCAATGATATTGAACAGTCAGACTAACAGAAGACAAACTACAATGTTTTGGTCACAGACACAGCTTTAAAAAAAAATTGCAGAATGACAGTGGCCAGAATTTGTGTAGAGTTTGGTTGAAAGATTAATAGACAATAGGGCAGGTAGGATTTAATTAGACCAAAGGAACCAAATAATGAAAAATTAGAAAAATTGTGTCTTCTTAGGACAACTCCTTTCATTTTTCCATTTTGTGTATAGTTATACTTGATGAAGGCTTTTGCCAAAACGTTGTAGTATGTCTTGTCTTTCTGTTAGTCTAGCTGCTCAATACTATTGTCTGTTTATTTTGTATGTTTTCTGCACATGTTTTCTGCAGTTATTCTTGTGGCCCAGTATAGTTTTTAATATTCTTATGTTTGATATCTGTGCTTATGCCCTTAAATGGATGTTGTTGTTGTTGACGGATTGCCACGAGTTGATGCGGGCAGGTTGCCCTTTGACTAATTTGATGTGGCGGGTCATAATGGCTTTCTTGACAGTCCCGGCTCTTACTGGAGAAGTTGGAGTTTGTCTATCCTAGGCTATGCTGGGAACCTACTAGTCCAGCCCAGAGGTACTGCAATACTGGGTCCTCTATGTCAGTAACAGCCACCACTACAGGGAACACGGCGATCCTAGCTTCTGTTAGCCAGTCTGTTTTGACACAGACTGTTACCAGGGGAGACCCTGAGGAGGTAGAACTGCTAGGTCTTGGTCAGCTGATGATGCGCCAACCCTGCTATTTTGACTACAGGTCGCAGGCACTTCTGCTCCCCCTAAAAGGATGTTAAGTGGGTGTAACGTAGATGCGTTGTGTTGTGGTTTGCAGTAGTAGTAGTAGTGTCTGTCAGTCATAGTTGACTATGGATTTTTCAGCGTCCCTAGAAATGTTTTTTTCTTTTCTCTCGCTGTGTTTTATCTTTTTCTATGAATCCGTCTGCTTCTTGTTTGAGTTGGAGTTTTAGAGTGTGTTTCCAAAGATTGTGGTCTGCATCTATTTCTTCAAAGGTGCATTTATGTTCAGAGACTTCATGTCGCATTTACACACATTTACAAATCAAAGTTTTGGGTGCTCCCTGGTCATTTTGCCATCTGCTAGTTGTCGATGGAGTATATTTTTTGGTATGCTGCCTTCTTTCATACGGTGTACATGGCCAAGCCAGCGTAACCTACGATGTTTGAGCAGCGTGTTCGGGAGGCCTGTGCAAGTCATGACCTCCACATTTGTTACTTTATCCTTCCAGGTGATACCAAGAATAGGTCGCAGATATCGCATATGGAATGCATTTAGCCTTCTCTCCTGCTTTGCATAAGTTTTCCAAGATTCACTGTTATACAGGAGGATACTAATGATTCAAGCATTGTAAATTGTGATTTACAGAACTCTGATATTTGCACCTTTCGACCCAACACATCCAACTTCAGCACTACATTTTTGAGTACCAGGTTGCCTTCCTTCTCTCTTCCTCCTCACTTGGCCAGACTGGACTGGTAGGCAACCTGACACACAAAAATGTCAAGCTGAAGGCAGATGTGTGTGGCTGAAAGAAGTAAATATCAGTTGTGCTGCAAACCTCATTAAAACACAACATGTAATGTTCTTTTAAAAGCAGATGACGGAGATGTCTACTTACTCATTTAGTTGTCACATGAATGCAAACATAATATTCAGAAAGAATTGCATGGACTACAATTAAACAGAAGTGAAACCAGAGGGACACACACCAAAGATAACCTGGCGTGTAGTACTTTGGTATGGGAGATGGAGGATGATGTTGTTGATCTGTAGCGAGGGATAGAAAAACGTATGCTACTTCATCATCATCAAGTACCGGGCCTGCTGACGTAGGTGATCATGTCTCTCCACAATTTTTGATCTCGACAATTATTTATCATTTCTGTTGTTGACCTCCTGCCAAGCCATTCTCTTAAGCTGTCTGGTATTTTTTTCTCTTTACTTTCCTCTATCTCTTCGTCCCTCAATTTTCCCAGTTGTTACAATATATTCCAGTTGTTCTGTTCTCTATACATGGCCAAAAAATGATGATTGTTATTTCCTAATATTGGAAATTAGCTCTCTTTTTGCTTTGGCCTCTTTCAGAACGTTTTCATTACTCTTCTTAGCTGTCCATGGTATTCTCAACATTCTTCTGTATAACCACATTTCTACAGACTCCAGTGATTTTCTTGTCTGTTGTCCATGATTCACACCCATATGTTAAGACTGACTATACATAACATTTAAGAACTCTTTTTCTTGTTTCTATTGTCAAAAATGGATTGCATAGTATCTTCCTCATTTTTTGGAAAGCTGCTTTTGCCTGAGCAGTTCTGCATCTCACCTCTTTTGTACATCTTCCGTTGCTACTTCAGCAGTTGTAATTTCTTTGGGTTCTCTTGTCCAGATTTTCTAATTTTTAACAAAAACTTTATTTACAGAAAAGAATTAAAGACAAGCTGGGGTACGAAGACCTGGATAACAAAGAATCATCAGAAGGAACAGTGCTAAGGTGAGTTGTGCAGGATTTAATTGTGATAATAATTTAGTGTTTTATTTTTAGTGGCATTCTCCATAACACCAAGGACCCCCTAAGTAATTTGAGAAACCTAGTTGGTTATTATGGAAGGTTGTCGTAATTAAAAAATTGTAAGGAGATATAATATTTATAGGTGTTCAATTATAGGTTGTTATGATTTCATTGACTTGATCACAGATAAGCAGAGCCAATTTTGCAATTCTGCTTGCATTTTATTGTCATAAAATGTTATGTTTAGATTAATTTTAAAAAGAAAAAAATGGGTTTAGCCTTTTATTATGATATCAGTCACTCACTTATTTACGATACCGTAGTAAAAATGATGTGTCATAATTATTCAAGGCAATTTAAGAAGGTAGTTTGCCATTCCTTTCCTTCTTGGCAGTGACTGTACTAGTCGGTGATCGCAGCCATTGTCTCTATACATGAGATCCTCTGCCTGCCATCGCGGTGTGGGGACCATAACCGGCACTACTTGTCGGCTGCTCCACAACACCATCCACCACCTGCTCCAATGGCTTCACATAACCCTGATAGGGGGGGCTAAGCGGGGAACTCCACCTTGCCCAGGGGTGTCCCGAAGACTAGCGGAGGAAAGGAGACGTCTTACTCCTCCATTGATAGGGCAATTCTGACCTATGGAAGCGAATCATGGACAGTAGACAAACAAATAAAAAGACGGTTAGAGGCCACAGAGATGGGATTTCTCAGAAGAATGTTGAAAGTTCCCTGGACAGATAAAAAGACCAATGAGGAAGTTCTCAAAGAGACCAACACAAAAAGGGAGCTCTTAAAAAACATCAGAAAGAAGCAATCAACATTTTTTGGGCACATCATGAGAAGAGGAAAGTTGGAATACTTGGTTACAACTGGCAAAATAAAAGGAAAGAGAGATCGCGGACGACAAAGAGAGAAAATACTGGATAGCTTGGTGTCATGGCATGGAAAACAGTCAACAACAGAACTGATACGATGCACTGTAGATAGAAGATTGTGGAGGGACATGATCGCCTACACCAACCGGCAGGGTACATGATGATGATGATGAGTAAAAATTCTATTGACCTTTCGAGCCGTAACCGGCCCATAGGGCGTAGACCAAGATACACCTTCTCCTATATGAATTTTTGTTCTAGCAGTTTTCTTTTAAAGATATTTTATCAAATCTCGCCATCTGTCTCTGTTCTGTGCAAGCAGTTCTATCTCATTGAGGGAGCCGATTCCTGCTGCTCTTGCCTCTCTCATCAATGTTCTTCTCAGTGTCTCCCTGGGTCTTCCTCTTTTTCTTTTACCTGTTGTTTCCCATATGAGGGCTTGCTTTGCTATTCGATTATTATCTCTTCTCATCACATGTCCAACGTATGACCGTCGTCTTTTCTTTATTACTGAAGATATTAGTGGTTGATTGGCGATTTCTCTAATTTCCTCGTTTGTTTTGAATTCGTTCCATTCTATACCAAGTATTTTCCTTAGACATTTATTTTCGAATGCGTTCAACTTTGTTTCTATATCTCTTGTTGTTTTCCAGCTTTCACACGCATATGTAAGGGTTGATAGTACATTTGATTTGAATAGCCTAAGTTTTGTGTTTGTGCTAATGAGTTTTGATTTCCACAACTTTTCAAGGCTTCTGAAAGACATTGCTGCTTTAGCCAGTCTGATTCTAATTTCTTTGCTCGTATCCCCTTCTCGATCAATGTGACTTCCAAGATAGATGAAGTGATCGATCTCTTCTACTGGTTTGTTTTCCATGTATATTTTGTCACTTGTTGGAATTAAACTTTTCATGACTTTAGTCTTTTCATGATTGACCTCAAGCCCAATTTTGCTGGCTATTGATGATAGTTCATTTGTGTTTTCCTGCATCGTTTTTATCTGATTGCTGATGAGAACTATGTCATCAGCAAAGTCCAGGTCCTCCAAATGGTCTCCTTGTATCCATTCGATGCCTTTATTACCAGTGCAGCATTTCTTCATTATGAAGTCCATAACAATTCCAAATAACAAGGGCGATAAAATACATCCTTGTTTAACCCCAGTTTCTATTGGGAAACATTCGCTCAGTCCTTCCTCTGTTCGAACTGCACATGTGTAACCATCATACATGTCTTTGATAATATTTATGATTTTTGATGGTAAGCCATATTGCTTCAGAATTTTCCACAAAGAATCTCTATGAATACTATCAAATGCTTTTTGAAGTCGATGAAGTTAAGTACAAAAGGTTTTTGCTTTTCAATGTGTTCCTCCAATATAAGTCGTAGAGTGAAAATGTGGTCAAGACAGCTTCTCCCTTTTCTAAACCCAGCCTGTTCTTCACGCATTACTGTATCTATTGAATCCTTTATTCTATTTAGGATGATTTTACAGAATAATTTTGAGGCAACTGACAAAAGTGTCACGCCTCTCCAATTGTTACAATCTCTAAGATTGCCCTTTTTTGGGATCTTAACAATGATTCCTTTTTTCCATTTATGAGGCGTCTTCTCTGTTTTCCAAATGATGTTGAACATTTTTTGGAGATGTATTAAATTATGGCTATCAATTGCCTTGAGGATCTCAGCTGTTAACTTATCCTCTCCAGCAGCCTTGTTATTGGTCATTAGCTTTAAGGTGGTTTCTATTTCACTCAAGGTGAAGTCATCTAAATTTACATCTAATTCTGCTGCTGGTGTTTCAGCTTCAAAATCTATTAAACTGTGAGTAAAAATTACTACCACTTAAATGTAATTTTTTGATTTTGGGAAATCAAATTTTCTTTGAACTTTTGCTACTCAGCAGTGTGTTTACCCATGGTAAGACATGGGGATCCGATGTAGTAATCATTTCTTGCTTTACAAAGACATGGGGATCCGATGTGGTAATCATTGCTTGATTTTTAGCCAGAAATGCAACCACATGCCCCCACCCAGTTTCCGCTGTCTATTCATATGACAGTCATAAACTGTCAGACAGATCCAAACATATGTTCGGGGCTCTTTTGGCATTGTTCACTAACTCTCCCGTGTTACAAAGGTTTCTTTGATGTCGTGCTGATGCCCAAGAAAATTTCCCAAGTCGTGAGGAAAGAAATGTGAAAAATAAAGAATTTCTTTAAAAAGATGTTTACCCACGTCAAGCTGCCAAGTTGTTTTTTTTTATGTATTTGAGGCAGTAATTTTTACTACGGCATCATAATCTACGGTTAATTTTGAAGGTCTTTTTCCCATACAATTTGCCGATGTGGCATAATTATTTTTTAAGTAGATCATCATCATCAAGTACCGGGCCTGCTGGCGTAGGTGATCATGTTTCTCCACAACTTTCGATCTCGACAGTTATTTATTATTTCTGTTGTTGATCTTCTGCCAAGCCATTCTCTTAAGCTGTCTGGTATTTTTTCTCTTTGCTTCCCTCTATCTCTTCGTCTCTCAATTTTCCCAGTTGTTACAATATATTCTAGTTGTTCTCTTCTCATTACATGACCAAAAAATGATGATTGTTTCTTCATAATATTGGAAATTAGCTCTCTTTTTGCTTTGACCTCTTTCAGAACATTTTCATTACTCTTCTTAGCTGTCCATGGTATTCTCAACATTCTTCTGTAAAACCACATTTCTACAGACTCCAGTGATTTTCTTGTCTGTTGTCCTATTGTCCATGATTCACATCCATCTGTTAAGACTGGCCCTACATAACATTTAAGAACTCTTTTTCTTGTTTCTATTGTCAAAAATGGATTGCATAGTATCTTCCTTGTTGTCCTATTGTCCATGATTCACATCCATCTGTTAAGACTGGCCCTACATAACATTTAAGAACTCTTTTTCTTGTTTCTATTGTCAAAAATGGATTGCATAGTATCTTCCTCATTTTTTAAGTAGATAGCTCCGTACAATTTATGGCCTTTCCATATTATATAGAAAGTATGCATATATCAATTACATTTGGTTTTTTTCTGCATTTAGATTAACCCATATGGATCGCTACCTCCATGGACCAACACCAACCACCAGCACATCCTCTAGTAATAGCAGTCGGGTCAACTTCAATGATATCACATCAGAAGTTGCTGTGCAAACTATATCACAAGAGGTCAAAGGCTGGACAAACTGCAGACGTAAAGTAATTCAATGTTTTTTGTTCTTCCACATTTTTTTACTTTTCAGACAGATTATATTGAAATGGTGAAGATAAAAGAAATCTCTTCTCCCTTTTTGATATTGTTACGTGCTTGATAAATGTGAACCATTAATACAGCATTAGAATAGAGAATACAAGATATGAAAATGAGATATTACTTTAAGATATCCTGAATCTCATATAGGGACTTTATGGCAGATGAAAAATTTCATTAAATCATTACTAACGACTGTTATGGATGTCAATAAGACTAAAACTATGATCATAAACAAAGATAATACTCAAACCTACAAGTGGATATCAAAGTTGAAAGAATAGATCTAGAGACAGTTCAGAGCTACAACTACCTTGGACATACTATAACCAGTGATGGAAAATGTAAAACTGAAATAAACAAAAGAATAGAAATGGCAAAAAAATAATTTTAATGCCATGAAAATTATACTAACATCAAAATAAATAACACCGGGGTAAAACGAAGAATAGCAAAATGTTATATCTTCTCTCAACATTTCTTTATGGTGCAGAATCATGGACATTAGAAAAGAAAACAGAACAAAAAATTGAAGCCTTTAAAATGTGGATTTATTAAAAAATAAGAAGAATTGGATGGAAAGAAAAGAAAACAAACTATGAAGTCTTAAAACGACTAAAAATGAAAAGATAACTACTATACACAATTCAAACAAGACAAATTAGATTTTTGGGGAATGTTAAAAGACACAGCAGCCTACTAAAAGTAATCTTGGAAGGGAAAACACAAGGTAAAAGAGGCAGATGCAGACCAAGACTAACATGGATGAGTAACATCAAAAGATGGACAGTCTATGACTGAAGTCATTCTATGACAACTGCTCCATCATAGCAAGAGACAGAGCGGAATGGCGCTCCATGGTAACCAACCTTTGATGCAGAGATGGCACTCAATGAATTAAGGGGAGTAATCAACAGAGAGGAAGTGTACAATCCATTCATTAGTTTCAGTCGGAGTCTTGATCCTGAACCGCTTTCCTTTCCGTCCCATAGTCCTCTGGGAACACTAGCTAAGTGACCTGCTGTCACTATGGCAGGGCCAGCAACATTTGGGGTAGTTTTACATCAGTTTATATATGATTGAAATCAGTTGATATAGTGTTGCAGTCGGCTGATGCAGTGTTGCAGTCGGCTGATGTAGTATTGCAGTACCTGTAAGATAGACAAGCTCAAACTTCTCCAGCAGAACCCTGGAAATCAAGAGAGCCCTTTATGTCTGCCACATAAGTTTCTTGGGTCAAAGAGCTAATGGCTTGTATTGACTCTGCTGCATAACAACAACCATAATTCCCTAAAACATTGGAGCAGCTTCCTGCACGTTCTAGTTATAATCATCATGTTGTGTATGGACAATCATCAATCTTATGGAATCCACCATTTTATTTTTTCCACCAAGTTATATCCATCCTCTGTTTTCCTATTTTTTGTTTTTTCTTTTTTCGCATATTTCTACCACATCCTCAGATTCCCTATAATTTTTAAATTTCACAACATGTGAGATTGAAACAAGATATGTGTAATTGAAACAAAATATGTGAGATTGAAACAAGATATGTGAGATTGAAACAAGATATGTGTAATTGAAACAAAATATGTGAGATTGAAACAAGATATGTGAGATTGAAACAAGACATGTGAGATTGAAACAAGACATGTGAGATTGAAACAAGATATGTGTAATTGAAACAAAATATGTGAGATTGAAACAAGATATGTGAGATTGAAACAAGACATGTGAGTTTGAAACAAGATATGTGAGTTTGAAACAAGATATGTGAGATTGAAACATTCTTCATTTCAGCTGTGAGCGACACCCTTTTAGCTAGCTAATTATTTATTCTTCACAACTAGACATTACAGAACAAATGACTATTTTAAAAAAAGAACTTCAATGAAATTATTTGTTATTTTAGCATTCTGTGTATTTTTTTTTTCATTTCATCTTGTGCAGGTTCTTGCGGGGACTTCTGCTTTGGCTGTTGTGGGTGAACTATCACCTGGCGGGGTTCTGATGTCTGGCACTAGTTTACAGCAATTGCATCGTAAGTTGGTGCCTTGAAGGTTATCACAAAACTGAGCAGAAATTGTTCTTTAATGTGCAAATCAATTCAGAGGAAGAGGTATGTTTACAGAACAGAAAAAAATTACAAATAGTCAACAGAAAAAAAAAACAAAGAACAATATATGGACCGAAGCAGGATCGAACCCGTACTCAGTGGCACAGTGCCTTACCACGAAAAGCCAAACGCTAGGGAACACTGCTACTCGGCTAACAACAAGCTAATTTCTTGAATGTGTCTTACTAACCTTACTTTACTTACCTTTATTATTACCTTTGTTATGTTTTTGGCTAATTAATGCACTGATTTCTCTGTCCACTATTCCTCATCTTTCCCTTTGCTTGTATGTGTTAAAGCTCATGTCCAGTCCATTCTGTTTTCTTGCCATATTCTTCTTAAACATCACTTTATCGATGTGGGGCAATCGATTCGCTTAAACGGACAGCTGACTACATGAGAGTCTGGAATCCTACTCTGACTGAGTCTTGATTGCAGAGAGAGAGACTTTATCGATGTGGGGCAATCGATTCGCTTAAACGGACAGCTGACTACATGAGAGTCTGGAATCCTACTCTGATTGAGTCTTGATTGCAGAGAGAGAGACTTTATCGATGTGGGGCAATCGATTCGCTTAAACGGACAGCTGACTACATGAGAGTCTGGAATCCTACTCTGATTGAGTCTTGATTGCAGAGAGAGAGACTTTATCGATGTGGGGCAATCGATTCGCTTAAACGGACAGCTGACTTCATGAGAGTCTGGAATCCTACTCTGATTGAGTCTTGATTGCAGAGAGAGAGACTTTATCGATGTAACAATATTTTTTTTTCTGTGCCTGTTAAACCAAAGTATGGGTTGGTAGCGGGGTGTTGGTAGGAGTTCTGTGTTATATAATCTTCTCTTTGTATTAAAGTTGCATGTATGGATTTAATGCCTTGTTCAGTAAAACTTGAATTTAAGAATACACAATATATTGAGTAACATGTAAATTATTCACTAAGCTATGAGATGTTGAGTAAAATGCAAGATATTCAGCAATGTTCAGCGTATTCAGTAATATTCATGGTATTCACTTTCATACAATATATTCACTAATGTGTACGATTTTCAATAGAATAAAGATATTCAGCAATGTTCAAAGTATTCAGTAATATTCATGGTATTCACTTTCATACAATATATTCACTAATATGTAAGATATTTATCCAAAACACTACCTGGCGCAAATTGCGACTCAGACTATGAACTACTAATACACGTATAAAGTAAGTAGAGGTTCCCTCCATGGCGTGCTAGCAGTATGGGGAATATGGTGTTAGTGACTATATAAGCCTTCAAGAGACATCACCTCAGTGCAAAATAAAGACAAGTGAAACAATATTAAAACAGGTAAATAAATTTAAATATTTGGGAACATTGTTAACCTCAGACGGAAGATGTACAACAGAGGTGAGATACAGAATGGCTCAGGCAAAAGCAGCTTTTAAAAAAATGAGGAAAATACTATGCAATCCATTTTTGACAATAGAAACAAGAAAAAGAGTTCTTAAATGTTATGTAGGGCCAGTCTTAACAGATGGATGTGAATCTAGGACAACAGACAAGAAAATCACTGGAGTCTGTAGAAATGTGGTTTTACAGAAGAATGTTGAGAATACCATGGACAGCTAAGAAGAGTAATGAAAATGTTCTGAAAGAGGCCAAAACAAAAAGAGAGCTAATTTTCAATATTAGGAAGAAACAATCATCATTTTTTGGCAATGTTATGAGAAGAGAACAACTAGAATATATTGTAACAACCGAAAAAATTGAGGGACGAAGAGATAGAGGGAAGCAAAGAGAAAAGATACCAGACAGCTTAAGAGAATGACTTGGCAGAAGGTCAACAACAGAAATGATAAATAATTGTCAAGATTGAAAGTTGTGGAGAAACATGATCACCTGTGCCAGCAGGTTGATGATGATGATCATAACACATTCAATGTTACAAAACAAAGAAGGGCATATTGTTTTACTAAAAATAGTAATTTAGTTATGGAGGAAGAATTAATGAATGGAGTTGTAATGTGATAATAAATTAATGCATTGTGGCAAAATAATGATTAAAATTGTAAATGGCTTGCTTTTCAGTGAGAAACGGCAGAGTTTGAAATATATTAACCCCAGAACAGTGAAACGACAATGACTAGGTCGTCTTAGCATAGGGGAGGAAATGTATCTGGGGAGAGGGTACTGGGCTGCACTTCCCTAAAAAACGTACCAAGAAAATGTGGAGATCTTATGCTTCATTGCCCAACGAATATATTCCTGTGAGATGACTTTAAGGTTAATGTTTGCTAGTGTCATAGTTTTCACATATTGTGGGTTAGCTCTCTGAAGGAAGTGCTCAAATCAAGACTGTTGTAAATGTTAGTGTCTGGCTCACAGAATTAAGGGAACGAACAGCAAAATAGTGAGTCCAGTCTGTTTCAATTCTAGCAAATGAACCTATGATTTTGTGAATACTATTGGACAACCTTTTAAATGTCTGTCTGTTGTCTGTTTTTCTATCCAAGAACAAGTGACTCCTACTACAAGAGAAGAAATTAAGCAGACATACAATGCTATGTGTGAACTGCTGCGCCATTTCTGGAGTTGTTTTCCTGTCTCTTCTAAAACACTCGAAGACAAGGTATTGTATCATTTAAAAAATGTAAAATTAAAACCACACAAATTGAATGTAAGTGGTAAATTTGTTTTGAGAGCTATAATGAATGTGTTATGATCATGTAGGCTTTTATTGTGTGTTAAAGAGGTCTTTGCTGGGTCACTTTGGCAGTTTTAAGTTACCACCAGAACTCTCCATTGTCACTGCCACTACCAGAACACTCAATTCATTGGAGGTCCCTGTTGCTCTGCGACTCTTCTATCTGTGGAATCTGTTTCACTGCAGTCAAGAATTTCCCATATTTCTACCACCTCATATCTCAGCATCTCCAAAAGCATATTTGTAAATTTTTTTGACAAAGTCGACCTCCATAAATCAGCACAATGATTCCAAATTACTTTCATTGAAACATGAGTGCAAAATCACTTCCTCACATGTTTCCTAGACAAACAAAAAAAAAAAAAAAGGAGAGAGAGTGAGTGAGTGAAAAAAAAGCACATTGAAAACAAACAAAGCAATCAAAATGATTAGTGACTATTCTAGACTCTGTAAAAACAGGGACAACATGTGCAACCATAGTGCATTATCAATTAATATATTATCAATGTCAACGACTCTGTACAATCCATAGTCTTCTGCATAGATGACAGTTACAAATATCATCACTGAATGGGGACTGGTTGGTCTTGAGTCAAGTTGCTGGTCTTGAGACAGAGGTTGTGAATTAAAATTCCGGCTGCACCAGCTGGGATTTTTATTTATGATTTCTCTCTGCAGCAACCATCCTGGTCTCAGCAGTGAGGCCTTGAAACGTCAATTGCTCATCAATGGAAAAAATATGAGTACCTCCAAAGATGGAGTTATCCGCCTGTGTGGTGAGGGAACTCTATGCACATGGCTGCTAGGGAAAAATGGATTAACATGCAAAATTCAATCATTCCTAGTCTCTAGGAACTTCGCTACAGGTGAGAGCTGGCAAACGCTAAAAAATAAAACGATCACTGATAAAAGAGCACCAACTTTCACTTCTCTACTCCATTTCGCTTCAGTAAATTGAGAAAAAAAAGGACTTTGGTGTATATTAAAACAAAAAAAAAGGGGGGGGGGTTATATTGCTACTACACTCTCTAAAGATGCAGTGAACATGGGGGCCATTTTTCCAGAAGTGCCTTTGAGATTAGGATGCTTGCTGTGTGTTCAAAAGTAGCTGACTCAAATCCCATTTCAAATGATCTGTTTTGATTTGTTTTCTTTGTCATTCTAAGTAAGTGAGATAGTGCCAAGCCCCATCAAAGGCAGATAATAAATCATTGTTCCTGTGCTCAATTTGAGCATGTAAGAGAACCCATGGCTATTGAAAATCAAAAGGAGCAATGTATATACTGCTGCTGGGGATAAATTTCACGGGCTAAAATTGCTACTGTCTTTGAATTTATTACAAGAGCAGGTGGCCAAATCAATAAATTGTTCTGCTCCAAACCAAAATGACATGGGTTCAAATCATGGTAGGGTTAAACATTTTTTTTTAGGGGTGCCATAAAAACTCGGACCAAAACACCTCTCAGCTACTGCACTGAACATGCAGTCTTTATTCTCCAGTTCTATAGGTCTTCCATACAGACCCCACAAATGTGATAAATGCCATAAAGATAGTTTTATTTTAAATTAAATTGATATTAAACAATTCTATGAGGTTATTCTCAGGGACTTGAGACAGTTTAGCAGAGCTTGCACAGTGCAGAGATCTTTCTTTGTGATCATGATAAAGATGGAAGTACTAATGGATGAAGTACTAATGTGTCCAAGCACAATTTTTAATGAACCAATATACAAGACTAGTGCAGAAATAAGAGAAATTGACAAAGCACCCAAAAATATCAATTATAATCAGGAGAAGAATGTGGTCATATGTTGATAAGAGACAACAAAAGAATGTTGTGGGCCTTCAAATGGGAACCAGAGGGTAAAAGAAAAAGAGGCCAACTTGGAGAAACACTAAATGGAACATTAAGATGAGAGGCAACAGCGGCAGTCATCAGCTCCCTTGCCGAAATTGAACTTGCCCAGGAACAATACAGTTCCTGTGCAAGGTCAGACAGTTGAAAGATCATCATAATGCAAGAGTCTAAAATTTCTGCACTAAGTGCCATTTTCAGTTTAGAAAGGACAATGGATAGATATATAAACTATAACAATGTTACTAATCAATTAGATCCATATTTTAGTTATAGTCTTTTGTGTGCTCTTAATTATTATTTTTCCCAATGTCATCCGATGTCTGCAGTGGAAACCTATCAGCTTTGTATTATTACATTGTTCTCCTCAGATGTAAAAGCTATGGTTTAACCTATTTTGATCCCTTGACTGTGATATCTAACACATTTAATATTGTGTGAAAATGTACATAATTATACCAACAGAAAGTATGCCATAAGATTTTTTTAATAAGTGATATTAGCTTCTTTTAACCTTTGCACTTTATAACCGCTAACTTTTCTATAAGTACCATTTTATTGATATTTGTGTTCCTTAGGTGACTAAAATGAGAATGACATTAGAAAGGTTTGAGATGAGTAAGCTGATGCCACTTAAAGAGAAAATGACACAATACCATTATGCAATGGATGTAAGTTGATCTTTATATTGTGTTAAATGTTGGATCTTATTTTAGTTCAGTCTATTTTTAAGAGCAAACTGTTTGTGACTAATTTAACAGCATTCTGTTGGTGACTTTTTTTAGCAGCTATCTGTTAATGACCTTTTGAGAGCTGATATCCAATATTAGGGAAAAAACAATCATCATTGTTTTTTTGGCCATGTAATGAAAAGGGAACAGCTGGAATATATTGTAATAAATGAGAAAATTGAAGGACGAAGAGACCGAGGGAAGCAAAGAGAAAAGATACCAGACAACTTAAGAGAATGACTTGGTAGAAGGTCAACAACAGAAATGATAAATAACTGTTGAGATCGAAAGTTGTGGAGAGACATGATCACCTACGCCACCAGGTACTGTACTTGATGATGATGATGATGATGATGATGACGAATGAAATTATTCATATTGAAAATGATATATTATTTTATCAGAATATACCAATAGTTAACCAAATTACAACTTCATTTGTACATAAAAAAAAGGGCAGTTACACCAGTACTGTATGACTTTATCAAACAACAAATCTTATGGTTTGGAGAAGTAACACAGTCACCTCCAGTCAGCATCCCTCAAAGAGCTGTAACACTCAGAATTTATGATTCACTATCAAACTATCACTTCTAATTTGAATAAACACCCATTTCTAAATCACTTTCAGAAGCAGTGAGTATAAGGTGGGGGACAAATGGGAGTGTATGGGAGAAGTTGAGGGGAGAGTGAGAAGGTGTGTTAACTAAAAAGAGAATCAGCAAGTCCACGGGGAAAGGTGAGTAGTAATAAAGAGAATAGAGAAATATCAAATAGCACGGGAAAGAATAAGACGCAATTAGGAGTGAGGTTGAAATGTAAAACAGGGTATAATTGGTCGAAAGGAGGGAAGTGAGGAAGAATGATAGGTTGGGAGGTCTGTAGAGCTAAAACGAGTGCTCAGTGTGGACGGTTTTGTTGTTGGTAAACCGGTATAGTGAGTTGTGGTGCCCATTAGGGGTTAGGGTTAGTCAGTTGGGGTACGGAGGTCGAGTAACATGGACCGTGCTGCAGATTCATGGACAGTCAGAATTGTGTTAGAATAAGGAGTTCTGAAACTCAAGGCCAACGAACAGTGTAGGGCTAGTGGGCTAGATAGAGTTCACAGATTCATGGACAGTTAGAATTGTGTTAGATTAAGGAGTTCTGAAACTCAAGGCCAACGAACAGTGTATGACTAGTGAGCTAGATAGAGTTCACAGATTCATGGACAGTTAGAATTGTGTTAGATTAAGGAGTTCTGAAACTCAAGGCCAATGAACAGTGTAGGGCTAGTGAGCTAGGTAGAGTTCACAGATTCATGGACAGTTAGAATTGTGTTAGATTAAGGAGTTCTGAAACTCAAGGCCAACGAACAGTGTTATGACTAGTGAGTTAGAAGAGTTCAAGACAACGGACGTTTACATGTTAGAATTTAGTTATAGAGTTCGCAGATTTGCATGCAATCAGAATTGTGTTAGTGTCAGGAGTTATGAAACTCTAAGACAACGAACGATTTACATGATAGGAAGCTAGACAGCTTTACAAATTCATGTTCAGTGATGAATACAAGCTTATAATGTAGTTGCCGCATCCAGTAGCAACGAACAAGTAGGTGACAGGAAGCTAGACAGCTTTAGTAGAAGTTCAGGCTCAGTGATGAGTGTGAGCTTAGAATGTAGTTGTGAAACACAGTAGCAACGAACAATTTACTTGACAGGGAGCTAGACAGCTTCCGAAACTCATGCTCGATGATGAGTATGAAGTCATAATGTAGTTGCGACGTCCTGACGCAGCGAACAAAGTAGGTGACAGGAAGAGAGACAACTGGAGCTAGTTCAGGCTCATTGAGGAGCACAACATTAAAGTGTAGTAGGTTCCGAACCAACGTAGGTGCTGGCAAAGGCACGAGTAGACAACAGTGGGAGAGTCAGCAGCATCGACCAGTGGCCTACCAAGTGAAGGGGTTATTTGGACTTTAGTGTGGGGAGTCAGAGGCGGGGCATGTGGGCGCCTTGTGGTTGCCATACAATGTGAGAAGGGCCTCTGAGACACATGCTGTGGATGTGTTTGTGTAATTGTTATGCGAGGTGGAAATTCTTGCAAATAAACCTCGAGTGTATATGTTACCTGGTGTTCATTAACTATTTCCTAGCATGCAATATGTGTACGTCTGTGCCAAGTGAAGAACGAAACTGGGTGGGCCACCAAACACAGGCCTGTGAAGCAGAAGCAGTTGTCACATCGAACAGCGCGAAGTACCAGAGTATACAACCACATCGATCAAGGGGGGCCAAGCAGCGGTCCAGCCCTTAGCCGAGCTGACAGGTGTCAGTACCGAGAGGGCAGTGCAGCGCCATTGCAGTGTCCAGGCAAGGCGAGTTTCAAGATTAACCAACATCGAGTCCACAAATAGGTCAACCCGTACGGAACGGGGACCGACCTGTATCAAGTGGGCTGATACGGGATCAAGACGATCTGTCCGGGTCAAGATGCCACCGGCAATCTACATGCCTGCAATGCCACAACAAGCGTTGAGGTCAAGGATATTCAATTCGAGCATAAGTTCTAGTTGAGGTCAGCAGGCTCCAGAGTGCTGTGTGATTTAAGAACGCTTACTGGTATATTTTACTTAATGGTATATTTCCACATAATCATGGTTAAGGTCATCAAAATCTGATGACCTAATTTCATCAAGGGAGTTAAAAAAATAGAAGAAGAGCATCTCTGTGGTCTGCTTTTGACAACGATTTTCAAACACAAATTTGAAACCCACCATTTGCAATAAAAAAAAACAGGAAATGATGGTAAATTTAGTGTACTTTCACATTAAATAGTTCCTGGTAACTGGTGTTATGTAAAGGTAAAGAACGAGACTTGAATCGGCGTCTTATAGTCCGTTCAGAAATTAATAATCACACCTGAATTAGTATTGCGTGATAACCGCTTGTTATTTTGGTTTCAAAATTTGCATGCAATCTTAGAATATTGATGATGTTATAGAAATATTTTTTGCTCTGAAAAATTTGATCTAGTCTAAAAGTTATCTTCTTTAGGCTATATTAAATTCACCCTGTTCGAATTTGACACCATTTTAGGATATAGACATTAATTTGGTGCGGTCGTTCACGTAAAATAGTTTGGCTATTGCAGAACCACTAACTTCAGGTAAATCCCGTGCACAAAACTGAATTGTTATTGAACGACATGACGCACCACGGCCTAGGCATTAATTACCGAAGGGAAGGCGTATCTTTATTAATTTTGTGAAGACTCAGTAGACAATTTGTTGACTTTAAATACCAACATTTATATCTAAATTACAATGAGTTTGAAATGCAAATTTATAACTGTGCAAAAGGTTACTTTTTTTTACTATATCAGCAATTGTAACCAATTGAATTCATGTTTGCAAATACACATAACGAACAACACCCACAATTAAGCACTATGTAGATACGCCTCTGACAAGAATTGCCGTAAACTGGAAAATTTAACACGATTACTGTGAACTCTAAAATTTGAATCAACTTGTGTGATATCGTCATAAAAGATCAAAGGAATTCGCTGATGTGCAAAATCTGTTGTGTTTGTGGAATAAAAGATACCAAAATCTTTGCGTCATCAATATTCTAAGATTGCATGCCAATTTTGAAACCAAAATAACAAGCGGTTATCACGCAATACTAATTCAGGTGTGATTATTAATTTCTGAATGGACTATAGCACATCAGTTTTCCCCCATACGTACTCGGCCACCTATCCAGAAGTGTTCTGAGACTTCTAGATAGTGTCGCTTCAAGCATCGAAACGCATGATGCGAGGCAGCATTCTTCACCTTCCCAGAGTACCCTGGTATCAATTTCTGCCAGTGGCTGAGTCAACTGCGGGGTATTTTTTTTTCCAACGATGAGTACAACTCACACTGGTTCCAGTGGGAATAAAACATGGGTTGTCTAGATTAATAAAACAGACATTGTTAATATGAGACCTAATACAATACATGAGAACATTGTCTCAGGCACTCTTTTCCCTTGTTGCTGAATGGCAACAGTGGTAGCAGTATGAAAAAAAAGGTAAAGTAAAGAAGAAGAGGAATTGACTTTTTTTTTCTTTTTTTTTAAATTGAGTTCACTTTCTATCTATTGACCTTTCGAGTCGTAACCAGCCCATAGGGCATAGACCCAGATACTCTTTCTCTTATGTAAATTTTTATTTTAGCAGCTTCCAATCCTTCTAAGGATATTTTATCAAATCCCGCCATTTGTCTCTGTTCTGTGTAAGCAACTCTATCTCATTGAGGGAGCCGATTCCTACTGCTCTTGCCTTTCTGATCGGTGTTCTTCTCAGTGTCTCTCTGGGTCGGCCTCTTTTCCTCTTACCTGTTGTTTCCCCACATGAGTGCTTGCTTTTTTAATTCGTTCATTATCTCTCCTCATCACATGTCCAACATATGACCATCGTCGTTTCTTGATTACTGAAGATATTAGTGGTTGATTGGTGATTTCTCTAATTTCCTTGTTTTGAATTCGTTCAAAAACACTATACCAAGTATTTTCCTTAGACATTTATTTTTGAATGCGTTCAACTTTGTTTCTGTGTCTCTTTTTGTTTATTTCCAGCTCTCACATGCATATGTAAGGGTAGATAATATGTTTGATTTAATAATTTACAGTTAACTGATAAAAGAGTTAAAATGCCATTTACATTTCTGTCCCCTTCAGCTGACTGGCCATCTGGAGGAAATGTTGAGAGCTGCATATATCAAGTTTGAGACATGGCAAGCAAGACGTGGTGCAAGAAGGACATGATTTCACTTGCCTTAGGACATGTATTTTTATTTTTACCCTTCAATCATCACAGTGACTTTAATTAAGCTGGCTGGTAGACCTGTGCCTTTTAAATGGCATAGATGGTTTTAAAAGAACAGATGTTTACTGATTCAGTAAACTTGTGGAGTGCATCCTGGTGAATCTATCTTTAACAACAAGGAATGTAATAAAGGCATGCTTGATACTCTCACACCACTGGAGTGTTTGTTTCATTGTGTCTTTTGAATCTAATTACACCATTTGTTAATGTATCTCTTTGTCTTTATAATCTAATTACACCATTTGTTAATGCATCTCTTTGTCTTTAGAATCTAAATACACTACTTGTTAATGTATCTCTTTGTCTTGAAATGAATCGACATCTGGATGAATACAGAGCAATACTTTACAAACTCTGCCAGTGAAGGAGAAGAACTGATTTAGTGGATTCTGTCTCGAAACAGTAATCCTGGAAATAATGAGGCCATAATATTGGCAATTTAGTCTAAAATATGGGCATTTTAGAAAAAATGGAAGAGAGAAGACAGCGAAAAACACTGCCAAATACAAGGAAATTGATAATGAAATATGAAAAATGTGCAAAAAGGCAAAAGAAGACTGGCTCAAACAAACTAGAAATCGAAACTATGGAAAGTAAACAAAATTTAAGAGTAATGCACACAGAAATAAAAAGAGTGACTAATAAAGACAAAAAAGCAGCAGGAAACGGGTGTATTGCAAACAACAAGGGAACAATGCTAACATACAACAAAGATATAATTGAAAGATGGCAGGAATACATAACAGAATTATTTCATGATGAAAGGGACAAAAAACTATTCATAAAATGTACATCGAGTATAAAATCCTGAAATCTGAAGTAGAAAAGCTATAAAAACAATGAAAAAGGGAAAAGCAACAGGACCTGACAATATACAGATAGAGATGATACAGGCACTAGAAGATTTTGGCATTGAAGTGATCACAGATATATGCAATGACATATACCGCACAGGATACATACCAAATGAACTAAAAACATCAACTTTTATAGCATTGCCTAAAAAGAATAGTGCAGTTGAATGCAGCGATTTTAGAACAATGAGCCAGGTAACCAAAATTTTACTAAAAGTTATACAAGGAAGGATTCAGAATAAAATTAATAATGAACTAGATGAGCAGCAATTTGGATTCAAGAAAAACAGTGGGACAAAAGAAGCCATATTCAGCATGAGGACATTGATTGAAAAGTACATAGAAGTAAACAAACCAATATATACCTGCTTCATAGACTACACCAAAGCATTTGATAGAATACACCATGAGCAACTTATAGACTGCCTAAAAGATATAAATCTGGATGACACAGACATACGACTGATATGTAATTTGTATTGGGAGCAAACAGCAATAATAAAATATAACAAGGAGAACTCTACACCCATTGATATAAAAAGAGGAGTAAGACAAGGATGCATCCTATCACTAAGCTTGTTCAAATTATACACTGAGCAAATCTTTAAAAACATCAATGAGATGCCAGGCCTTAACATTAATGGGAAGATAATCAATAACCTAAGATATGCTGATGATACTGTTCTACTAGCAGAAAATCCTAAAGATCTACAATTATTACTTAATGTAATAAACATGACAAGCAAAAAATATGGACTAGATATGAATATAAAAAAGACAAACTATGATCATAAACAAAGAAAATTCTCAAGACCTACAGTTAAATATCAAAGTTGAAGGAATACATCTAGAGACAGTCCAGAGCTACAACTACCCGGGACATACTATAACCAGTGATGGAATATGTACAACTGAAATAAATAAAAGAATAGGAATGGCAAAAAGTAATTTTAATGCCATGAAAAATATACTAATATAAAAACAAATAACACCAGGGCTGAAACTAAGAATAGCAAAATGTTACATCTTCTCAATATTTCTGTATGGTGCAGAAACATGGACATTAGACCAGAAAACAGAACAGAAAATTGAAGCCTTTGAAATGTGGATTTATAGAAGAATAGGTAGAATTGGATGGAAAGAAAAGAAAACAAACGAAGAAGTTTTAAAACAACCAAAAATGAAAAAAGAACTACTAAACACAATTAGAGCAAGACAAATGAAATTTTTTGGTCATTTTAAAAGACACAACAGTCTAATAAAAGTAATATTAGAAGGGAAAATACAAGGTAAAAGAGGCAGACCAAGACTAACATGGACGAGTAACATCAAAAGATGGACAAGTCAGCCTATGGCAATCTGCACCATCAAAGCAAGAGACAGAGTGGAATGGTGCTCCATGGTAGCCAACCTTCGATGCGGAAAGGGCATTCAATGAATGAAAATATTGGCAAAGATGTACAGGTAGAACTTATGTGGAGTAAAAGAGGTTTGTCAGGAACAAATCTGTGAACAGTTGGATGCCAGAACACCATGGTTATCAGAACAATGACATCGAAATATTACCAGTTCAACTGAAAAGAACAAGCAACATTTTTTACACCGAACAGACCACAGCAGATACAAACAAATGCCATCTGAGTGAGTGTCATGTTGCCTGCTATCACTTAGTGGCTTCAGTATCGTTAACTTTATTACGGCAAATACTCTCAAATCTGCCATCATCTTTATATATAATGACTACATTATGTCAAGAGGGAGCCGCGATAGCTCAGTGGTTAGTGAACTGGACTACAAAGGACAAGAGCTAGGGTTCGATCCCAACTGATGGCTTACGGTTCACCCAGCCTTTAATGGGTACCGGATTTTTTTCTGGGAAAGTAAAGCGGCACGGGCGTAATACCAACCACATTACCCCAAAAAATCATGTGCTGAAGGTCTATAAAATTTATGGTCACTGACACCACATTTCCCATACGACACTTGGCGTGACGGGGGTACTTTACACTTTTACTTGCTTTATGTCAAGATCAGTATTCCCACACTAATGATCTTATAAGAATGACGAGAAACAGAACAGCTTGGAAAGTGTTTGTTGAAGACTTATGCTCCACAGGGAGCTGAAAGGTAGTATACTTCTTCTTCTTCCTACCAGATTGCATTGATCATGTTTTGCACCTAAAAATCCAATGTTTTGAGCTCACATTTATTCAGGACTGCTATGAAACCTGTTGTTTCCCTCACATTTTCTACTTCATTCATCCAATAAGCACTCATCTTCATCATCTGTCCTGAACTGAATGTTAAGTTAAGCTACATGTGTTGTGGTTTACAAGAAACCGCTATATTTACTCCTTTTAACCTAACACATCTGTCTTCACCATGGCATTGTTATGGATACTGGGTTATCTTTCCCTGTTGTGTTGGGTTGTTGCAGCTTGAAAGTGGCTTTCTGCTACTTAGGATATTAATCAGGATGGTGTTGGGTTGTTGCAGCTTGAAAGTGGCTTTCTGCTACTTAGGATATTAATCAGGATGGTGCTGGGTTGTTGCAGCTTGAAAGTGGCTTTCTTCTAATCAGGATGGTCTTGGGTTACTGGAATCTGAAAGTAGTTTTCTGCTATTCAGGAAATTAATCAGGACAATGATAGACCCTGCATGCTTCTGAACTTGAGTAGATGGTGAACACAAGGACTAGTGTGGGTATACTACTTCTCACACTAGTCCCTGTGTTCACCATCTACTCAAGTTCAGAAGTATGCAGGGTCTATCATTGTCCTGATTTTTCCCCTAAACCTGCACTGTGGCTGTCACACTCCGTCTTCAGCAGAATAGATCTTGGTTTGACTTAAAGAATTTTCCTTCTCATAGAGTGGATGCCAGCCAGGGCTGTTGAAGACACTCTTGTTGTTTCTTCGGTGTTTTTCCAAAGTCTTGCCCATCTCCCAAAGGCAACTGCTGGACAGCAGTGGTTTGTTTTTAGGGGTGTGACTATGCAGTGTTTTTTGGAAACAAACATTACACGTTTCATTAACATCGTTTTTACGATAGCGGCTTGTTAAACCTCTGATCAACGGTTCTATACCAAGCTGGAGAAAAATAATTTCTCCATTTTGGAAACAACTGGAAACGAAAAAAAAAATCGCCAATCAACCACTAATATCTTCAGTAATAAAGAAAAGACGATGGTCATATGTTGGACATGTGATGAGAAGAGATAATAAACAAATAGCAAAGCAAGCCCTCATATGGAAAACAACAGGTAAGAGAAAAAGAGGAAGACCCAGAGAGGCACTGAGAACATTGATGAGAGAGGCAAGAGCAGCAGGATTCGGCTCCCTCAATGAGATAGAGCTGCCTGCACAGAACAGAGACAAATGGCGAGATTTGATAAAATATTTTTAAAAGAATTGAAAACGGTTAGAACAAAAATTCAGATAAGAGAAGGAGTATCTTGGTCTACGCCCTATAGGCCGGCTATGTCTCGAAAGGTCAATAGATAGATAGAACATTACACACAAAACAACTGTACATTTTTTTTTTCATTTAGTCAAGTAAGGTTTCTCCTCTTAACCCATTCTTTATGCATTTCTTCAAGATTGCTCATCACCTGTCATGATCTTTAGTCACCATCTTCCATGATTCAATTGTCTTAAGCCAGACACTTTACAGCTTTTGGGCTACGCATACCTTGGTCTTGACTCCTTAGCAGGCTCATTGTACATCAAGTCGTCTGGAATTCTACCATTTTCCAAGCATCTCATATGGTCTAAATAACATAAGTGATGTAAGTTTAAAAAAGCATATAGGCTCATTTGCCATGTAATGAGAGGGAACTGTGTCTCCAATTGTCATGGCAATGCCTGACCTGCCTCTCTCCAAAGACCATTGCATGGCAGCTCTTGAGATAGTTCCTTAATGTTTTCTGTGTGTTCTGAGATAGTAAAGTAAAGCTGTGTGTTCTGAGATAGTAAAGTAAAGCTGTGTGTTCTGAGATGGTAAAGTAAATCTGTGTGTTCTGAGATGGTAAAGTAAATCTGTGTGTTCTGAGATAGTAAAGTAAAGCTGTGTGTTCTGAGATGGTAAAGTAAATCTGTGTGTTCTGAGATAGTAAAGTAAAGCTGTGTGTTCTGAGATAGTAAAGTAAAGCTGTGTGTTCTGAGATGGTAAAGTAAATCTGTGTGCTCTGAGATAGTAAAGTAAAGCTGTGTGTTCTGAGATAGTAAAGATCTCTATCACGCCATGTGTAGGGAAAATGGTGGCGCCCATATTTTTTTATAGACATTTTTTTCAGCATATGAATTTTGGGGCAATGTGGTGAAAATTACAGCCACGCCGCTTTACTTCTCTAGAAAAAAAATCTGGTACCCATATAAGGCTTGACTGGAAACCGGCCTCTTGTCCTTAGTAGTCCATTACACTAACAACTGAGCTATTGTGGCTCTTATATTTAGATAGTGTCCTTATGTTTTCTGTCTTTTGGGACAGTTCCTGAATATTTTTTTGTGTCTTTTTTTTTTATTTACCAGCTTTTACCTCTGATGTAGTCCCTAGAGACTAGGAACTGAATTTTGCGTGTTAATCCATTTTTCCCTGGCAGCCGTGTGTATAGGGGTACCTCGCAATTCCCGACTTCAGAGGTACTCATATTTTTTCCCGCCCAATAAGTAATTGACGTTTCAAGCCGGGCCTCGCTACTTTTTGTCTTTTGAGATAGTTTATAAATGTTTCTATGTATTTTGAGACAGTTCCTGGGTGTTTTCCAAGTGACTGGCTCCAACCAAATTATGAATGTATGCATTTCTCATTTGGTCATCTTGTTTATCAAAACTTGTTCTATTTATAAATAACAATACTGACATTTTCTTGTGTACTGTTCACTTTAAAACCCCAACAAATGAGTTGACATTGTGTAATTTGTTTTGGTGGTTAGGGTCTCTAATTGTTGTCGTTTACAAAACACAGACACCCTTCATCTTCCATCATCATCAAGTACCGGACCCGGTAACGTAGGTGATCATGTCTTTCCACAACTTTTTATCTTGACAGTTATTTATCATTTCTGTTGACATTCTACCAAGCCATTGTCTTAAAGCTGTCTGGTATCCTTTCTCTTTGCTTCCCTCTATCTATCTAAGAGTCCCTCAATTTTCCAAGTTGTTACAATATATTCCAGCTGTTCCCTTCTCATTACAAGAAAAACATTTGGATACCCTTCATCTTTAATTCATTCAAATAAACGTTAAAATGAAGGGGAAAAAAATGTGTCTTTCCATGACAATTTATTTGAAAACAACAGTTTAGCAATATTACAGAATATGTACAACAGTTGGTAAACAATTATAAATCTTCAAGTGTGGCAGAGTAACATAATGAATCTTAAAATGTCTGCTATGTGTAAGTGTGGTAGAATGTATGTTTTGAGATCACTGTCTAGAGCTACAAAGGTATGCCATGTACTATATGTTGTAATGTCTCTTATGTTGTATGAATGTCTGCTGTGACTACTAAACATGTACTAGAGTACATATGTTGTGTATAAATGTGTTGTATTGTATAGATATGATAGCAGAGTGTCTGTCCTGTGTGTAATATTTTAGAGTGCTTGTGATGTGTGTGTAAATATTTGAAGTGTTTATATGCTGTATGTTAATATTTTTAGAATGTCTGTATAGGTTGTAAATATGACTTTAGGGAGTGTCTGCTTTTTGTATGAGTGTACTGTTGTTTTTGTAATTATGACTGCTTTATGTATGAGTGTACTATTGTTTTTGTAAATATGACTAGAATGTCTGCCTTATGTATGAGTGTACTACTATTTTTGTAAATATGACTAGAATGTCTGCTTTATGTATGAGTGTACTATTGTTTTTGTAAATGACTGCAGAATGTCTGTTTTGTGTATGAGTGTACTGTTGTTTTTGTAAATATGACTGTAGAATGCAAGTTGTGAGTAAATGAAATAGTATTTCACTTGTTATGAGCAATGTAAATGCTGCCACAAAAACAAATAAGGACCAGGAGGGAAGACTAGCCAGATGAAGCTAATAATGACAAAAGAAATAGAAGGTGTTAGACATTTCCTCCAACCACTTGCAAGATTAACTTCATGTTCTCTAACAGGAAAAGTGAAACTGAATTTTAAACAATGGCTTATTTCATGGCAATACCTGTTAACCAGTTTGAGTCACCAGTGTTTCAACAACCTTACATTATTATTTTTTTACTTTAGAAGCTGTTCCAAGTATAAATATTTATAAACATAAATTCCTCAATATATTATTATAATTTAATTACTGTTATATTCAAATCTTTATTTAATTAATTTTTTTTTTTTTTGCTTATTATAGCAGTTTTTGTATTTTATAAAACAAGTAATGGAAGCAGTATCATTTAATGGGGGGAAAAGAGGGGGGGGGGATATATAATAGATAAATATGTGTGTATGTATGAATTAGGGAGAAATAAACCTATCCATATAGTTCAAATACTCCCACCACTTCTTAGTTTTGAAGATTTATGTTGAACTTCCAAAAATAAAGTATTAATGTGTTCTGGTAAGTTGTTGCACATCTTGATGTCATCTGATTAACAGGTAAGCCCAGAACATAAGTTAACATTCTTTAGTGGATTTAAAAAAAAAAAAAGACAAAAATAGTGTACTCTTTTTTAGTTCTCAATCAAAAGTAGATTTGAAAGGAAATGTCTGTTGAATGCAGAGCACAATGGTAACATTTATAATGCCCATAACTGATGTTCCTATATAAATGTGAAGATGCCATTAAGAGAGAAGATATTTTTGGACCTTCCTCAGAACTGACAACACAATAACTGATACTCAAACAGAACACCCTCTGCAGTATATCCTCACTTAAGGGCATCCTTTCCAACAAGGGTTGACCAAAACACACAATCCTTCCTCAAAGGAAGGCCCTAGGTGAGAGTGCTAGAGTCTCCCATGTGAGTGTGTTGGAGATCTTGGAAGAGTCCAAAAACATCATATAAGACTAAGAAAACATGGTCAGATAACAACAGTACACAAGTCATATATGCTAGCAATACTACATTCACACAACTAACTTTCATACACAGGTGGAGAAACAAATGCACACTACAAAACAAACATGAAATCACAAAACTATTTTTCTTTCAAATCCTGAAGTAAAAAAGAAAAAGCAAAGACTGTGATGAAATAGGAAATTCTTAACAGAGAAAGTAGACACACAAGGGTTAAAATAGAAATGAAAAAAAGAACGTATAAAAATAATATAAAGACAACACAATAAACAACTGCTAAAATATACAAGTCGCTAGAAGTGGAAGAGAGAATTTTCTTGCTAAAATTATCTCAATAAAGGATAATGATTTCCTGTCTTCAGTTATGTACAACTTATGCATTCATTACCCACAATCTGCAAAAACTAGATGTTTGTTTAGAAGTTGTAAATATTTTTATCTAACCTGCTTTAAACTGCCATGGCTTTACTATTGTCTGCATGATATAATAAGTATGACCCACAACATATGTTATGGGGGAATGAGGTATTAATCTTTGCCATACTGTGCAGTGAAGTGTTCCTCTATTACCCTTCCTCAGCTCAATGAGTCAGGTACACATTCTTTTCTTAGCTGGGTCAGTTCAGGCTAAGTTTGAACACCAGATCACTCTGTCATCAATCCAGCACACTAACTGCTACACTACTGATACTACATTGGATGATATGGTGCTGTTGTTCACTCAGAGAAATGATTTTCTCCTTCATGGTTGCCTTATATTTGACCATTTATTCTTAACATATGGATGTGAATCATGGATAATAGAACAACAGACAAGAAAATCACTGGAGTCTGTAGAAATGTGGTTTTACAGAAGAATATTGAGAATACCATGGACAGTTAAGAAGAGTAATGAAAATGTTCTGAAAGAGGTCAAAGCAAAAAGAGAGCTAATTTCCAATATTAGGAAGAAACAATCATCATTTTTTGGCCATGTAATGAAAAGAGAACAACTGGAATATATTGTAACAACTGGAAAAATTGAGGGACGAAGAGATGGAAGCAAAGAGGAAAAAGTACCTGACAGCTTAAGAGAATGGCTTGGCAGAAGGTCAACAATGGAGGTGATAAATAACTGTCAAGATCGAAAGTTGTGGAGAGACATGATCACCTATGCCAGCAGGCCCGGTACTTGATGATGATGATATTTGACCATAATGATAACTCCCTTTCTCAACAAATATTATAATGTATTTCCAACAACAGGAACTCTCCATGTCAGTTTATTTGTCTTCCTATAGAGCCCAAATTAGACTCCACTTCTAAACATCTACATGCTAAAACCACTGGATATTGTGTCAGATACTGATGCTCTGCTACCATCCAGCATGACAAGCATAGATTCCATGTCATGTGTTATAGATTCTACGTTATGTAAATCACAGCATATGATTCGCATGTCAATCAACAACTCACAAAGAAGTTATTTTATGGATAACCACAAAAGGGCAGAAGATCACATGACGGACAAAAGAAAAAATTCCAGGACACACTAAAACACCATAGTATCAATCTTGATGCTTGAGAGAACATCACTGTTAATTGTTTGTGATGCTTAAGCTGAAGAACATCATTGGTAATTGTTGAGCATGGTGAAGCAAGAGTAGTGAGGGTATAGCAACCTATGAGAACAATATTACCCAATAACACCATCCCAATGCAGTCACTTCATTAGGTGAAACTTCTTCAACACAAGATCCTCCTCCCCAACAGATCAACTCATGCCCTCACTGCAGCACATATTGGAAGCCATCTCCAAAACTCTTTCATCGGAAAACAATTACAGCATGGTCCTCACCTATGATGTTGACCAGCAAGACAAACACCAAGCTAGGTCCATAGAACAAAGCCATATGTTTATGATACATAATAAATTAAGTTATTATTATGGTGGTGTTATGATTGTAAATGCCATAATATGTTGACTCAGTTGCCGTATACACCAGAATTAAAGAAATGGAGAACAAAAATTTACTTGGTAAGAACTATATGTTCACATACACTCAAACACTTGGATCACATACACAACAATCATTCTTTTTAAAAAATGATACATTATATAGCCATCATGTTCAATGAGTTACCCTAAAATAAACAAATTGTTAATGTAGATTGGCAAATGTAATTTAAAAAATGGTATATACAATTTTTCTCTCTTTACAAAACTAAACATCTCAAACTGTGTGTCTAATACCACACATATTCTCGACTGAACATTCAAATGAATACTCAGACTTTTATAAGGAAACATACATCATATGTTAAACGGAGAGAGAAATGGTTGACCAAGTTTGCATGCAGAAATGAGAACAAATCATTAACAGTGTGCAAACAGAAGGAAGATGTTCTACGTGTTTTTGTTTTTGAAATGAGCTGCTGTGCTTGTTTCTCTTTTGCAGCCAATGTCACATTAAGGAAAATGTAATTCATGCTTGATTAATCATTTCAGAACAAGAAGGTGATTATTTTTGTAAATCTGACGTACGTCACAGATATTTTTTGGTGGGAAGACTGATTGCTCTGCAACAGAGTTGGGAGTAAGGAAACATTTGGAGTATTCAAACCACTCCCCCTAAATAGCAATATTATGAATAAGAAGGATGTTGTAGATTTATACCATTTTCAAGCATTAAAGATGTAGCAAACCATCATTCTGATTATTTGGTGTCCTTCCAACATTTTATTTCTCCTCCAGAGAGCTATTATCAATTAAAAACACACCAAATAATCTTGATACAAGTGTGAAGTGGTTACTGCATTCATCTGCCAACTAGGTAGGTTTCGATTCAGTTCCAAAATGTGGCAACTTTATCTTTTTTGGACCAACATAGATTTGGGTACCTCAAAATGGGTACCTGGCATTTCCTCTGGGGAGGTTAGGCGTGATGTTGACTCCATCATCCACAAATGTGCTGATTTCTAGACAATAAAAAAAAATAACTAGCACCATATTTCCACCATGTCACAAGGGTGAAGGGCACTTTTAACCAGATATTTTATTTTTGTCTCTCTTTTCAAAATGAAAACAGTGTTTCTATGTAAAAATGATTGGTCTGATCAAAATGTAGGTATTTCTCTGCAAGGTTTTATGCAAATTATGTCTGAATCCAACTATAAGACATGCTCTAGACAGGCTGTAATGAAGTCCACAAATAAGGCCATTTTTTTTTCTTTGCCGTTATATCCAATGTAAATGTTCTTCATTGTGAGAATGTAAAAAGCTCCCACATATGAATATGGTTGTAGTGTTGACTGTACTATCAGCAATTCTTCTACAAGGCCCCTGAAGTTGTGGAACATCTCATACTGTTAGAAGAATGTTAGTTCTAATATATGTACATTTGTTCCATGGATCTATGAGAGTAGATCATCAATATCTTGTAACAAATCATCAATAGGCTCAATGTCTTCAGAGATGAGAACACTGCTCACACCAAGGTCTTCATCCTCAAAGAAGTTGAACTCATCTTCCACTGACAAGTGTGTTTTATTTTTGTTGGACCTGAAAGAAACAAGACAAGATGGATTTTAAATACATGTTAAAGGCTACTTTCTGTGTAGTTAAAGTTCTGATAAAAACGAGTTTATGAACATATCAAAGACTTCTTTCTGTGTAGTTAAAGTTCTGACAAGAACAAGTTTATGAACATAACAAAGACTACTTTCTGTGTAGTTAAAGTTTTGATAAGAACAAGTTTATGAACATAACAAAGACTGTGAACATAACAAAGACTACTTTCTGTGTAGTTAAAGTTCTGACAAGAACAAGTTTATGAACATAACAAAGACTACTTTCTGTGTAGTTAAAGTTCTGACAAGAACAAGTTTATGAACATAACAAAGACTACTTTCTGTGTAGTTAAAGCTCTGACAAGAACAAGTTTATGAACATAACAAAGACTACTTTCTGTGTAGTTAAAGTTCTGACAAGAACAAGTTTATGAACATAACAAAGACTACTTTCTGTGTAGTTAAAGTTCTGACAAGAACAAGTTTATGAACATAACAAAGACTACTTTCTGTGTAGTTAAAGTTCTGACAAGAACAAGTTTATGAACATAACAAAGACTACTTTCTGTGTAGTTAAAGTTCTGACAAGAACAAGTTTATGAACATAACAAAGACTACTTTCTGTGTAGTTAAAGTTCTGACAAGAACAAGTTTATGAACATAACAAAGACTACTTTCTGTGTAGTTAAAGTTCTGACAAGAACAAGTTTATGAACATAACAAAAACTACTTTCTGTGTAGTTAAAGCTCTGACAAGAACAAGTTTATGAACATAACAAAGACTACTTTCTGTGTAGTTAAAGTTCTGACAAGAACAAGTTTATGAACATAACAAAGACTACTTTCTGTGTAGTTAAAGCTCTGATAAGAACAAGTTTATGAACATAACAAAGACTACTTTCTGTGTAGTTAAAGCTCTGACAAGAACAAGTTTATGAACATAACAAAGACTACTTTCTGTGTAGTTAAAGTTCTGACAAGAACAAGTTTATGAACATAACAAAGACTACTTTCTGTGTAGTTAAAGTTCTGACAAGAACAAGTTTATGAACATAACAAAGACTACTTTCTGTGTAGTTAAAGTTCTGACAAGAACAAGTTTATGAACATAACAAAGACTACTTTCTGTGTAGTTAAAGCTCTGATAAGAACAAGTTTATGAACATAACAAAGACTACTTTCTGTGTAGTTAAAGCTCTGACAAGAACAAGTTTATGAACATAACAAAGACTACTTTCTGTGTAGTTAAAGTTCTGACAAGAACAAGTTTATGAACATAACAAAGACTACTTTCTGTGTAGTTAAAGCTCTGACAAGAACAAGTTTATGAACATAACAAAGACTACTTTCTGTGTAGTTAAAGTTCTGACAAGAACAAGCTTATGAACATAACAAAGACTACTTTCTGTGTAGTTAAAGTTCTGACAAGAACAAGTTTATGAACATAAAAATAACTACTTTCTTTGTAGTTAAAGCTCTGACAAGAACAAGTTTATGAACATAACAAAGACTACTTTCTGTGTAGTTAAAGTTCTGACAAGAACAAGTTTATGAACATAACAAAGACTACTTTCTGTGTAGTTAAAGTTCTGACAAGAACAAGTTTATGAACATAAAAATAACTACTTTCTTTGTAGTTAAAGCTCTGACAAGAACAAGTTTATGAACATAACAAAGACTACTTTCTGTGTAGTTAAAGCTCTGATAAGAACAAGATTATGAACATAACAAAGACTACTTTCTGTGTAGTTAAAGTTCTGACAAGAACAAGTTTATGAACATAACAAAGAGTACTTTCTGTGTAGTTAATGTTCTGACAAGAACAAGTTTATGAACATAACAAAGACTACTTTCTGTGTAGTTAAAGTTCTGACAAGAACAAGTTTATGAACATAACAAAGACTACTTTCTGTGTAGTTAAAGCTCTGACAAGAACAAGTTTATGAACATAACAAAGACTACTCTCTGTGTAGTTAAAGCTCTGATAAGAACAAGTTTATGAACATAACAAAGACTACTTTCTGTGTAGCTAAAGTTCTGACAAGAACAAGTTTATGAGCATAACAAAGACTACTTTCTGTGTAGTTAAAGCTCTGATAAGAACAAGTTTATGAACATAACAAAGACTACTTTCTGTGTAGTTAAAGCTCTGACAAGAACAAGTTTATGAACATAACAAAGACTACTTTCTGTGTAGTTAAAGCTCTGACAAAAACAAGTTTATGAACATAACAAAGACTACTTTCTGTGTAGTTAAAGCTCTGACAAGAACAAGTTTATGAACATAACAAAGACTACTTTCTGTGTAGTTAAAGCTCTGATAAGAACAAGTTTATGAACATAACAAAGACTACTTTCTGTGTAGTTAAAGCTCTGACGAGAACAAGTTTATGAACATAACAAAGACTACTTTCTGTGTAGTTAAAGTTCTGACAAGAACAAGTTTATGAACATAACAAAGACTACTTTCTGTGTAGTTAAAGCTCTGACAAGAACAAGTTTATGAACATAACAAAGACTACTTTCTGTGTAGTTAAAGCTCTGATAAGAACAAGTTTATGAACATAACAAAGACTACTTTCTGTGTAGATAAAGCTCTGACGAGAACAAGTTTATGAACATAACAAAGACTACTTTCTGTGTAGTTAAAGCTCTGATAAGAACAAGTTTGTGAACATAACAAAGACTACTTTCTGTGTAGTTAAAGTTCTGACAAGAACAAGTTTATGAACATAACAAAGACTACTTTCTGTGTAGTTAAAGTTATGACAAGAACAAGTTTATGAACATAACAAAGACTACTTTCTGTGTAGTTAAAGCTCTGACAAGAACAAGTTTATGAACATAACAAAAACTACTTTCTGTGTAGTTAAAGCTCTGATAAGAACAAGTTTATGAACATAACAAAGACTACTTTCTGTGTAGTTAAAGCTCTGATAAGAACAAGTTTATGAACATAACAAAGACTACTTTCTGTGTAGTTAAAGCTCTGACGAGAACAAGTTTATGAACATAACAAAGACTACTTTCTGTGTAGTTAAAGTTCTGACAAGAACAAGTTTATGAACATAACAAAGACTACTTTCTGTGTAGTTAAAGCTCTGATAAGAACAAGTTTATGAACATAAAAATAACTACTTTCTTTGTAGTTAAAGCTCTGACAAGAACAAGTTTATGAACATAACAAAGACTACTTTCTGTGTAGTTAAAGTTCTGATAAGAACAAGTTTATGAACATAACAAAGACTACTTTCTGTGTAGTTAAAGCTCTGATAAGAACAAGTTTATGAACATAACAAAGACTACTTTCTGTGTAGTTAAAGCTCTGACGAGAACAAGTTTATGAACATAACAAAGACTACTTTCTGTGTAGTTAAAGCTCTGACAAGAACAAGTTTATGAACATAACAAAGACTACTTTCTGTGTAGTTAAAGTTCTGACAAGAACAAGTTTATGAACATAACAAAGACTACTTTCTGTGTAGTTAAAGCTCTGATAAGAACAAGTTTATGAACATAACAAAGACTACTTTCTGTGTAGTTAAAGTTCTGATAAGAACAAGTTTATGAACATAACAAAGCCTACTTTCTGTGTAGTTAAAGTTCTAACAAGAACAAGTTTATGAACATAACAAAGACTACTTTCTGTGTAGTTAAAGCTCTGACGAGAACAAGTTTATGAACATAACAAAGACTACTTTCTGTGTAGTTAAAGCTCTGATAAGAACAAGTTTATGAACATAACAAAGACTACTTTCTGTGTAGTTAAAGCTCTGATAAGAACAAGTTTATGAACATAACAAAGACTACTTTCTGTGTAGTTAAAGCTCTGATAAGAACAAGTTTGTGAACATAACAAAGACTACTTTCTGTGTAGTTAAAGTTCTGACAAGAACAAGTTTATGAACATAACAAAGCCTACTTTCTGTGTAGTTAAAGCTCGGATAAGAACAAGTTTATGAACATAACAAAGACTACTTTCTGTGTAGTTAAAGTTCTGACAAGAACAAGTTTATGAACATAACAAAGACTACTTTCTGTGTAGTTAAAGCTCTGATAAGAACAAGTTTATGAACATAACAAAGACTACTTTCTGTGTAGTTAAAGCTCTGATAAGAACAAGTTTGTGAACATAACAAAGACTACTTTCTGTGTAGTTAAAGTTCTGACAAGAACAAGTTTATGAACATAACAAAGATTACTTTCTGTGTAGTTAAAGCTCTGATAAGAACAAGTTTATGAACATAACAAAGACTACTTTCTGTGTAGTTAAAGCTCTGATAAGAACAAGTTTATGAACATAACAAAGACTACTTTCTGTGTAGTTAAAGTTCTGATAAGAACAAGTTTATGAACATAACAAAGACTACTTTCTGTGTAGTTAAAGCTCTGATAAGAACAAGTTTATGAACATAACAAAGACTACTTTCTGTGTAGTTAAAGCTCTGATAAGAACAAGTTTATGAACATAACAAAGCCTACTTTCTGTGTAGTTAAAGCTCTGATAAGAACAAGTTTATGAACATAACAAAGACTACTTTCTGTGTAGTTAAAGTTCTGATAAGAACAAGTTTATGAACATAACAAAGACTACTTTCTGTGTAGTTAAAGCTCTGACGAGAACAAGTTTATGAACATAACAAAGACTACTTTCTGTGTAGTTAAAGCTCTGATAAGGACAAGTTTATGAGCATAACAAAGACTACTTTCTGTGTAGTTAAAGCTCTGATAAGAACAAGTTTATGAACATAACAAAGACTACTTTCTGTGTAGTTAAAGCTCTGATAAGAACAAGTTTATGAACATAACAAAGACTACTTTCTGTGTAGTTAAAGCTCTGATAAGAACAAGTTTATGAACATAACAAAGACTACTTTCTGTGTAGTTAAAGCTCTGACGAGAACAAGTTTATGAACATAACAAAGACTACTTTCTGTGTAGTTAAAGCTCTGACAAGAACAAGTTTATGAACATAACAAAGACTACTTTCTGTGTAGTTAAAGTTCTGACAAGAACAAGTTTATGAACATAACAAAGACTACTTTCTGTGTAGTTAAAGCTCTGATAAGAACAAGTTTATGAACATAACAAAGACTACTTTCTGTGTAGTTAAAGTTCTGATAAGAACAAGTTTATGAACATAACAAAGCCTACTTTCTGTGTAGTTAAAGTTCTAACAAGAACAAGTTTATGAACATAACAAAGACTACTTTCTGTGTAGTTAAAGCTCTGACGAGAACAAGTTTATGAACATAACAAAGACTACTTTCTGTGTAGTTAAAGCTCTGATAAGAACAAGTTTATGAACATAACAAAGACTACTTTCTGTGTAGTTAAAGCTCTGATAAGAACAAGTTTATGAACATAACAAAGACTACTTTCTGTGTAGTTAAAGCTCTGATAAGAACAAGTTTGTGAACATAACAAAGACTACTTTCTGTGTAGTTAAAGTTCTGACAAGAACAAGTTTATGAACATAACAAAGCCTACTTTCTGTGTAGTTAAAGCTCGGATAAGAACAAGTTTATGAACATAACAAAGACTACTTTCTGTGTAGTTAAAGTTCTGACAAGAACAAGTTTATGAACATAACAAAGACTACTTTCTGTGTAGTTAAAGCTCTGATAAGAACAAGTTTATGAACATAACAAAGACTACTTTCTGTGTAGTTAAAGCTCTGATAAGAACAAGTTTGTGAACATAACAAAGACTACTTTCTGTGTAGTTAAAGTTCTGACAAGAACAAGTTTATGAACATAACAAAGATTACTTTCTGTGTAGTTAAAGCTCTGATAAGAACAAGTTTATGAACATAACAAAGACTACTTTCTGTGTAGTTAAAGTTCTGATAAGAACAAGTTTATGAACATAACAAAGACTACTTTCTGTGTAGTTAAAGTTCTGATAAGAACAAGTTTATGAACATAACAAAGACTACTTTCTGTGTAGTTAAAGCTCTGATAAGAACAAGTTTATGAACATAACAAAGACTACTTTCTGTGTAGTTAAAGCTCTGATAAGAACAAGTTTATGAACATAACAAAGCCTACTTTCTGTGTAGTTAAAGCTCTGATAAGAACAAGTTTATGAACATAACAAAGACTACTTTCTGTGTAGTTAAAGTTCTGATAAGAACAAGTTTATGAACATAACAAAGACTACTTTCTGTGTAGTTAAAGCTCTGACGAGAACAAGTTTATGAACATAACAAAGACTACTTTCTGTGTAGTTAAAGCTCTGATAAGGACAAGTTTATGAGCATAACAAAGACTACTTTCTGTGTAGTTAAAGCTCTGATAAGAACAAGTTTATGAACATAACAAAGACTACTTTCTGTGTAGTTAAAGCTCTGATAAGAACAAGTTTATGAACATAACAAAGACTACTTTCTGTGTAGTTAAAGTTCTGATAAGAACAAGTTTATGAACATAACAAAGACTACTTTCTGTGTAGTTAAAGTTCTGATAAGAACAAGTTTATGAACATAACAAAGACTACTTTCTGTGTAGTTAAAGCTCTGATAAGGACAAGTTTATGAACATAACAAAGACTACTTTCTGTGTAGTTAAAGCTCTGATAAGAACAAGTTTATGAACATAACAAAGACTACTTTCTGTGTAGTTAAAGCTCTGACGAGAACAAGTTTATGAACATAACAAAGACTACTTTCTGTGTAGTTAAAGCTCTGATAAGGACAAGTTTATGAACATAACAAAGACTACTTTCTGTGTAGTTAAAGCTCTGATAAGAACAAGTTTATGAACATAACAAAGACTACTTTCTGTGTAGTTAAAGTTTTGATAAGAACAAGTTTATGAACATAATAAAGGCAAATATAAATATCTGTTTTGTAAACGTTCTGACAAGATAAAGTTTCTCCACAAGTTAATAAGGCTATTTTGATTTGTCCATAATAAATTGTTGAAAAGATATATTTTAACAAATTACTTTTCTCTCTCTCTTTTTGTCGATTTAATAATAGATTTAATAAAGAAATAGTTGTGATAGGTCAGTGGTTAGTGAACTGGATTATAAAGGACAAGAGGTCCTAATCGACGGCTTCCAGGTTCACCCAGCCTTAAATATAAATAAAAGTAAAGTGCCCCGTCACGCCACGCCAAGTGGCATATAGGGAATATGGTATTAGTGATCATCAATTTTACAGACCCTCTGCACATGGTTTTTGGGGTAATGTGGTCGGTATTACGCCCGTGCCGCTTTACTTTCCCAGAAAAAAAATCTGGTACCCATTAAAGGCTGGGAGAACCTGGAAGCCGTCGGTTGGGATCGAACCCTACCTCTTGTCCTTTGTAGTCCAGTTCACTAACCACTGAGCTATCGCGGCTCCTACCCAGCCTTAAATGGGTACTGGATTTTTTTTTTCTCAGAAAGTAGAGCGGCATGGGTATAATACCGACCACATTACCCCCAAAAAATCATGCGCCGAAGGTCTGTAAAAATTATGGTCACTAACACCATATTCCCTATACGCCACTTGGTGTGACGGGGTTCTTTACTTTTACTTAATTAAGAAATAGGTATAGATTTTACTATGATCTATATCACATTTATATTATGTAAAATCTTGTAACTCAGGCAAACTTAGAAATAAATTGTTTTAAAAAAATAAAATATACAAAAGTAGATTAACACACAAACACAGACTTACTCTGAGTCAACTGTTGATGCAGGAATGCTGTTTTTTCTTGTCGGAACAGTTTGAGTGTCTGTTTTTGTGGAGAATTTAGGAACACTTTGTTTGTTTGGTCCATGCTGGCTACCCAGCAGGGCAGCATTGTGAAGGGACACAGAAACATTAATGCCAGATGAGGTCTGATTTGAGGACAGAATGTCACTGGATGATTTACTTGATTGATTATGATGTGATGATGTTTCCTGAGAGGTAGATGATGTTGTTGAGATCACAGATTCAGGTATAATAGATGTTGTCGTATATGGATGTAAAGACGTATTATTACTGTCATTTTCTGAGGTGACACTGTCATTAAGATCAATCTGTTCCTTGGAGTTCCTTTTAGCAAACAATTTCTTGACTTTTTTCTTTTTATCAATATTATTTTTTGAATTCTTTCCAGATTTTAACTTGGGTTTATCTACAGTTGTGTTTGTGCCATGTTGTATAGATGATAATGTGGGTGTGGCACTGAAGCTAGGAACAAGTGGGGATACTTTGTGAGCAGTGATAACTGTTGGCTGTGCTGTAACTTTCCATAGTGCACTTGTGTCTGCCTGAATTGTGGCTTTAGTTGTACTACTAGAAGATTTATCTGAAAAAGTATAAATCATTGGCAGAAATGAAGAAGTTAATACTAAAACATTTCATATAAAACAAATGTTAACAAGAAGTTCTATAAATAATTTACCTCTTCATCCATTCCCTGTTCAGGTTGTTTTGACGCTGTCATGTAAATATCACGCAAATCATGTCATGGTTGACATTTTGCAACCCTCCCTCATTGAAACTCATGGGCACATCACTGTATGATCAAATATGTCAATAGACAATACTTGCTCAAGTATATGAAGACATATGGTAGAACACAGTGTCCACATCCAATGGATGACCATTCTCTGGAAGTTATTGCAACTATGTGTTTTTCTGATATGTGCTTTCTCTCTGTGTCTGTGTGCCTTTCATGACTCTTATTATGTCTTCCTTAAGTTCTGGTATTTTATATTTCCAGTGGGGAGTCATACAGAATGGGCATATGGGTTTTGGCATTGTTTGGGACAGTATTGGATCGCTAGTCAATTCTTTGGAGATTGCCGTGAAGTTGCTCCTCTTTAGTCTTCCTTTTCTGAAGCTGGTTATTCTTTGGTGCATGCGGGTTAGGGAGCCTTTTGTATTACTTTAGTTTTCTGTTTATCTTCCAAAGGTTGTAGGCCTGTTACTGTTTCAAGAGTCTCTATAGGTATAGATTTCATAGCACCAGTGATGATGATACGGTAAGGCTGGTTTTGTGTTCTGTTAATTTTGCTAAGCAATAATTTGGGAGCTGTAACCCAGGTTGTGACTCCATACTCTAGGACTGGTCTTACTCTTGCTGTGTATAGTCGTCTCAAGATATTGCTGTCTGCTCCCCAGTCCGTTCCTGCTAATTTCTTCATAATATATGTTTGTTTTCTGGCTCTTTTGTTTGCTTTGTCTATCTGATTTATCCATATCATTGATCCATGGTGATGTCAAGATATGTTGGGTTTTAGTCAATAGGATGTGTGTGTGGCCTTTTATCTTCAAATTTGTGTGTTCGTCTACCTTTCAAGTTTTCCTAGGATAGATATCTTGCATTCTGGAGATGGTCGATGACATAGACTCTTCTCATGCCAATATCACTAGGTTGTCTGCATACACTGCAGAGTGTATTCTGGGTGGAATGTCCTCTACAGTGCCATTTATGAAGATTAGAAAAAGCCTTTGAGATAGTACTCCGATATGAGAGATACCTTGTTCAGTATTGGTTTTCTTACTACTACCATGATGAAATGTTTGACAGGAAACAGCAAAGAGATAAGATCAGAAATGAAGAACTGAGAAAAAAGCTAGGAATAATTCCCGTCAATGAATACATAAAGAAACAACAGATAAAATGGTTTGGCCACGTAACAAGACAGAAAGACCAAAATACAATACAATGAGCCTTCAATAAATGTTACAAGAACACCAGACATAAGAGACAATGATCAGACACATAAAAGTCAGGTGCTCGACATGACCAAGCCACAAACACAGAAGATATCCAATAATCATCACAAGCATGTTCCAGAGACTGGCCAAACTTAGCAGAGAACAGTGAAGACAAGGGTGGGCCACACTTGGTGCATCCTGTGAGAGATGACCAATGAAGAGTAAGGTGGTGAGATTGTGATGTTGCCCTAAAAGAAGCAACAAAACATGTCAGCCATTGATGACCTTGTCAGCCCTTGCCAAAGAATATCAAAGTAGTTTGTCACTGATACTTTAGTTAATTTGCTCATTTGTGCCTTTCCAGAAAGAAAAAAAAAACATGCTTCTTCTATTACAATGTGCTTATAAGATGCTATATTTTAAAATGTTAAAATTTTTGTGGTTAAAAAAATGTAATATTATATCTCTAGAGACTCTCAAGTTTACGAATCTTTTATCTTTTTGTTACATAACTCTTTCCGTATGTTTGCCACGTAGTGCATCACTCTCCATTTTATTAGTGTAAACCATCAAACCATATTCTTTTTACATGTCTTGTATCATCTTGGTATTGGTGATATCTAATACATTGTTCAATTATCTGAAAATTTGTATTTAATATGTTATATAAATATGTAGATAGATTCTTAAAACCATGAGAAATTTCAACTCTGAAATCTCTTCCGTTGCATCGATAAAAAGCTTCTCTACAAGAAGAGTTTACATAAAGATTCAGCTGAAATTCTAGCTATTTTACATGTAGTGTCACATACTGAAATATAGAGCATAAGGGGGAATGTACTAGACTCAGGATATTTTCATCCATAAAAGATGCAACAATTTTCAAGATAGTAACAAATTAACAGTCTTAACAAAACAAATGAAGTTTCTGAACAAAGAAAAGGACACAATAAATTAATAAAAGTCAACTTAGAATGGAAAATACATGTAAATGAGGCTGAGGGAAACAAAGACTAAAGTAGGCTATTAAAATCAAAAAGATTGCCAGGAGAACACATGACAGCATCAAGAAACAAAAGTGAAATGTTACTTCACGGCAGCTGCCCTTTGATATAGTCAGCACAAGATGGTGGCATGACAGAAGCCAAGACTAGTCTCTGTTCTACAAAAAAAAGGGAATCTTACCTGGTGCAAACACTATAGGTGATATTGGTACCCGAAGTCTAACATCCATCTTCTGACTAGAGGCATGGCTGGATTCACTGGGAGTCGGTAAAAATAATGTTGTTGATGAAGGCAATGATGATGGTTCTGATGATATTGATGTTGCTGAAACTGTTGAAGCTGAGTTGTCTGTGGTTCCAGATTTTTGAGCCAGCATCTCCATCCTTCGTTTGCGTTTCTCAGCCATAATTTCTGAGAAAGATTTGATTGTTACTCCTGATGATTCTACTGATGACTGTGTAGTCTGAAAGAGGACAAGAATATATCTTTTAAAAAATGTCCAAACACATAGAAAAGTGTCTTGATGTACAAGTAAATTTTCCATATAAATAAAAGGAATCTTCTGCTCAATGGAAGCCCAGCAGAGCAGTTAGTGAACTAGTCCATCAAGAACAACTGTACAATCTTCCAACTGACCCGTTTCTGTGTTCACCCAGCTTTATCATATTCGCTACCAAGGTGTTTAATACGCAATGCCACGCCATTTTTCATACATTTTTAAATTTTAAATAATAGCGAGAAAATAAATTAAAATTGATCTGAGCTACACATTTTATTGTGACAATTTGTTCACGAAGTTGGAAAAGTGTTTAAGAGAATCACAAGATTTTAGCAGAAATAATTGCAAAAAAAAACATCAATAAATTAAAAGCAGCAAAACGCTGATTTTGGGTGCAACTCCTGAATCTTCATGTCAGGCAAGAGGGATGTTGCCTAAATTCAGAAGCACTACAAGAAGAATGGGGGTTGACTTGTGAAACTAGTTTATCATTTCACACCACAGGATTTGCTAGGAAGAGGATCTGAGAACTTATGGATCTTTTGGTTGTTGTGTAATGAGAATAATCCAACGGCTGGCTAGAAAACACAAATTTCACAAAAAAAGATCCAACAATCTTGATTTATCATAAACCTTTAAAATCACTAAACCTATCAAAAAAAAGCACCAGGAGTTAGCAGCAAACACATTCACAAACATGGAATTACTGGGTCAGTAAATTGGTTCCTTGTGAGAACAACAACAAAAGGCCAAAACTGCTTTTGGTAAGTCAAAATGTCACTTGAATATACTCCAAAAATAGCAGAAATAAAAGCATCAGGAATATATTGGAACGTGAATTTTTAGTGCTTTTTTGTGTGAGTCTATATGTTGGAGTACAATAGAAAAGGAAACATTAAAACTGTCATCAATTCATAAGGCAGATTCTCAAATATTTTGGTCAATAAAAATCAGTGGTCAATTACAGCTCAACAAGTACCACCAACAACAAATGACATGGTGAAAACATGCGAGATGTTAGTACTACTTAGACCATGTACCTACAAGTACCACCAACAACAAATGACATGGTGAAAACATGCAAGATGTTAGTACTACTTAGACCATGTACCTACAAGTACCACCAACAACAAATGACATGGTGAAAACATGCGAGATGTTAGTACTACTTAGACCATGTACCTACAAGTACCACCAACAACAAATGACATGGTGAAAACATGCAAGATGTTAGTACTACTTAGACCATGTACCTACAAGTACCACCAACAACAAATGACATGGTGAAAACATGCGAGATGTTAGTACTACTTAGACCATGTACCTACAAGAAGTCCAACAGCTAGGCAGTGGACTGAATAATACAAAGAATTTTAGAGCAGAGGAAAATAGAAGACAGATCAAAGACACCTGAAGTGTGGTGTGGTGTTGAGTGTGAGGCAGAATTTTGGCACTCTGACAGCTGACTAAGGTGCAGTGATTTTGTTGTTGCCCTAAAAAAAGACATCACAAAATGTTAGCCACTGATTGTTTTGCTGGTTCACAGAAATGAAGTTATAATGACCCCTAATTACCTCAGTCAGGCAGCAAGGACAACAATTTAATTATCCATTTGTTTCCTATGTTCAGTGTAGGAAAAGGTATAAAGCGTCTCGTAGCAGTAAAGTACTACTGTCATTGGAGTGTTGAGCCCCAACTTATTATAGGCACTTCTTTTGAGGGAGTGCAGGTCAGAGCCTTGTCCCTTGATGCCTGACCAATGATCATGCAGCCACATTTTTTTCCGGTAAGGTTGACTGGTGGGAACCTGCAAGCTTTTAACCCTGGTGTTTGGAGTGAACTTTGTGACTGCACTAATTATAACCACTAGTATAGGAAAGTGGCTGCAAACGATGAATCTCTTCTGGGAATGAGACCTATTCATTGCCTGCATCTGCCTGTTATCATTGTGATTATTTACTTTTGGTTGTATCTGTTGATATAGCTCATTATGTGCACCAAATGTTATACTAACGATGTTATCATTGTGGTTGTTTACTTTTGGTTGTATCTGTTGATATAGCTTATGTAACCAAATGTTATACTAACGATGTTATCATTGTGGTTATTTACTTTTGGTTGTATCTGTTGATATGGCTCATTATGTGCACCAAATGTTATACTAACGATGTTATCATTGTGGTTATTTACTTTTGGTTGTATCTGTTGATATAGCTCATTACGTGCACCAAATGTTATACTAATGAAGATGGGTCATTGATTCTATCTCACATTTTATGAACACAAAGCTACATACCTCAATAGATGAACTGACTTCTTTAGGTCTGGATGTAATGGCTTCTTTAGGTTTGGATATAATTACTTCTTTAGGTCTGGATGTAATGGCTTCTTTAGGTTTGGATATAATTACTTCTTTAGGTCTGGATGTAATGGCTTCTTTAGGAGTGGATATAATTACTTCTTTAGGTTTGGTAATATTGATCTGTCTGACTCCTAGTCGATCTCCAATCTCAGGCCTGCCCATAGTTCCTGAACTGACAGGAGCAATTGTAGGCTCAGGTCTCCTGGTAACAACTCCTTTAGAAGACAGAGTTAATCCAGCAGCCCAGGCTGCAGCAATAGGATGAGGGCCACGTTTCAGTGGTGAAACTTTTGCTGTTGGACCAGTAACTGGCTCCCGTTTGAAGGGCACAACTTCCTGGGCTTGAGATGAGTCTGGAACTGTAACTGACCACATGGAAGATAAACAAATTTATTGAAGCAACGTATCATGTTATGTTTTAGATTAAATATCACTAATTCTCTCAAAACTCTGATATGATACAAGAAAAATGTTTTTTCCTTCACTCACAATCTTCTATCTTCAGAGTATCAATATTGCACAATCTTATTTTGTCTTCTCAATTACTTTATAATTCTAGCCTGTGCATGTGACCTTTATTCTTCGAGCTTCACAGAAAACCCCAGCACACCCCAGTAATGAAAGAAAAGCTGTAAAGATAGAACTAGGAGAGATGATTTATACAGGAGAAGTAAATGTGCTTTGAATCTGTTTACCTGTATTTTTCATGGCAGGTGGCATATAGATCTGGCGTTCTATCTTAACCTTTTTGTGATGCTTGTGGCTGTGTTTATGTTTATGTGTCTTGGCATCTACACTATCCTCCTCCATCACACCAATCATCTTCTGTGTTTCTGGGCCAGTTTCCACAGTGACCCCTGTAAGAAGATGTATTTTTTTCACTTGATGGTAAAAATCTTAACTATTATTAAATGAAATGATCAAATAATAACAAAAGACAAAGACCCTAATAGTCATTATCAACCACTTGGCAAGCATGTTTTTCCACAATTCTTTGTCCTCGGTGCATTGGATCAATTCTGTAGTTGACTGTTTACCACACCAGGACACCAAGCTATTGAGTATTTTCCCTCTTTGTCACCAAAAAATATAACAGCTTGCTGTAAATACACACAACATACCTAGGCCAGTTTAAAGTCCTATAAAGGGCACATAGATGAAGAGCAAATGCAATGTATAAATGCAGAAGATATCATCATCAGCGAGTGCCGTCTCCGCAACTAAGGTTGGCTACCATGGATCGCCTTTCCACTCTCTTGCTTTGATGGTCCATGTTGTCATAGATTGACTTGTCCATCTTTTGATGTTACTCGTCCTTGTTAGTCTTGGTCTGCCTCTTTTACCTTGTATTTTTCCTTCTAATATTACTTTTTGTAGGCTGTTGTGTCCCACACAACGTGCCCCAAAAATTTCACTTGTCTTGTCTTAATTGTATGTAGTACTTCTCTTTTTATTTTTAGTTGTTTTAAAACTTCATTGTTTGTTTTCTTTTCTTTCCATCCAATTCTACCTATTCTTCTATAAATCCACATTTCAAAGGCTTCAATTTTCTGTTGTGTTTTCTTGTTTGATGTCCATGTTTCTGCACCATACAGGAATATTGAGAAGATGTAATATTTTGCTATTCTTGTTAGAATTTCTCTCCATGGCTTTCTTTGGAGTATTATGTGATGAGGCTCTAATCTCTTTCACGGTGGTCTGCCATATTCGTCTTTAGTAGAATTTTTATTCACAGAAGATATAATAATGCCAATATACAAAGCTATTGAATTAACCTTAGATTACGGTACCTATATGTGGGTGACGTTTTCATGATACCATTATAACAATCACTATCACTTAAATGTTAAATTTGGGTTCAAAACATATTATTTTCTTTGAACGTTTGCTGCACAGCTGTGTGTTTACCCAAGCAGACACATGGGAATCAGATGCAGTAAATAATTTCCTGGGTTACATTAGATTTACAACCTGAAATTCAAACAGATTGTGCCATGGTTACTGAGGGTGTTCCGTTGTCCTTTAAATGGTTGCCCTTCAAGTCTGTCAATTCTGCCATATGTTCAGCTCCCAAAATACATTGGTCACTGTCTAAACCATATTAAAAAGGTTTATTTGATGTCTTCCCGACAGCCAAAATTTCCCCAACATGCGGGGGGGGGGGGGGGGGGGGGGGGGGGGAATTTCTTCAAAACTGGCCAAATTGATTAAATGATTAAATCTACAGGCTTAACAGTTTATTTGTATTTAAAATATTTTTTTTTAAATCTACTTTAGTATCTTAGAAAGGGAAAGGGAAAGAGTAGGATAGAATAGAATACAGAAGAACAGTATAGAACAGGGATGGCCAATTTCTTTCAAATGGCGGGCCACTTTTTTATTATTTTTTTTGTGGCGGGCCACACATATAACAACATCAATACAAATAAACTTGGCATTTGTTTTAAGGTAATATTTTTGTTATTTATCGGCATTATTTGCTTACATAAATCATTTTATTGCAGCAGAGTTAAAAATGCCTAGTTGATTTATAAAAACGAATAAAATTTGCTATTTATATTGTTTAACAAACATGTTTTAGTTAGGTCATTTTAAAGTTGACATGTAACAAACCTTAATGAGAACACTGTGACGACGTTCATGTGCAGCAACAAGTTCATCAAAGTCAATGTGTAAAGATGATGATGATATTCGTAATAAATCCTGAAGGTGGCCATCAGTGAGTCCATTTCTTGGTGATGATTTAATCTCCTTCATTGTTGAAAAAGCGCATTCACATATATATGTGCTTCCGAACATAGAAGTAATTTTCAAACTGAAATCACTCAATGCGGGATATTTTTCATGTGGCACAAGTTTCCAAAAGTCAACTCATATCTCCATCCTTGATTGGAAAAAGGGGTCACTTTGGAGGTTACATAACTCCAACTGAAAAGTGTCATGTTGTTGGAAAATGTCACACTTCATAGGGTTGTTAAACAATGCCAGTTCTGGTCGTATACCACTGAAGTCAGAAAATCGTTCATTGAATTGCTCCAATAGTTTGTCTAACATTATTACAGAAAATTTGAAATCAGTGTCACTGCGCTCCTCAATCAATTCTTTGCACGAAGGAAAATGAATGAAGTTTTCTTTGGCCAGGGTAAATCTAAAAACTTTTAGTTGACTTATAAATCCATCTAGGTGTCCTACCAAATCTGAGACTGTTTGGGAACGTCCCTGTCGCTTCACGTTGAGTTCATTCATGTGCTGGGTGATATCAGTTAAAAAGGCCAATACGCTGTTAAAATGTGGATCAGACATTTTTCTGATCAGTTCTTTGTTGGTATCATGTTTCTCTAAAAACTGCTTTATCTCATTTCTCAAAGCAAAAAACCGCCTCAAACAATTCCCTTTGCTTAGCCAGCGTACTTGTGTGTAGAGCACCAAATCGTCATATTCCGCCTCAACTTCTGATAGAAAATTTATAAATTGTCTGTGTGTTAAAGACCGATTCCCACCTTTTATTAAATTCACACACTTTATTACAGTTTTCATAACATCCTCCACGTCTAGAATCTTGCCACACAGCGCCTCCTGGTGTATAATACAGTGTAATGCTGGGCAATGGAGTCACCGTCACATAATGATTTTTTTTATTTCGCTATCTATGCGCTTACAACAAACGATGCCATTAAGGAACTTGTTTGTTTTGTTGTTAATGTAGTAAAAACAGATTTCTGAGCACTAACCTTTTTCTTCAAATCGCACACAAGTGTAGAACGTATTGTACCAATGTAGTCCTTGTATTTAGAGGCATGATGCTGTGTGTAATGCCGTTTAAGATTATACTCTTTATTTACAGACAACACTTGCAAACACACAAGGCACTGCGGTTTGCTATTCTTATTGTTGATAAATAAAAAATCATGTTCCCATTTCTCATGAAAAAATCTTATTTTTTCATTTAATTGACGTTTATTGTTCATATTATACGACGACCGAAGCAACAGACAATGAAAACACAGATTACAACAATAGCACTGTTTCCTGTTAAAATGGAACTGTTCACTGTAACTCGACAAAATCAGAATGATCCGATCGGATATATAATTTTGACTGATGAAAAGAGGTTTGGAGAGAATGAAACTGAAAGTAAATTAATAGTGAGGTGAATGTGTTGGGGTGGAGGAGGTGGGTGACTGACAGTATTTCTTTGTGGAAACTGTTTGAACTTGCCGAACCGAGAGTCGGCTCTAGAACCATTCGTTGGCTTCTTCCTTTGTTTAAGTCGGTCGTAGGATGATCAAAAGGAAAAAAAGGATGGGCCTGGAATGACGGGAAGTCGATGTTAAACTAACTACTAGAGTGTTCCGAGTTTTAAACATAGGTCTACTAGGGAATATTTGAGTTAGCTTTCTCCACGGTAGAAGTTAATGTAACAAATTTTAAATCAATTTTACCCAGGATATTTTGCTCGATGCAACCTGATTTTATTTTTTATCCGCCGCGGGCACCTAATTGGCCATCCCTGGTATAGAAAAAAATATAATGGATAAAACAGGATACATTATAATCTCTCAGCTCGGTATTTATGCTTGTCTAGTTTCAAATAATAAGAGGGAAACCTAAAGAGACACTAAAAAGAACACTTATAAGAGAAGCAAAGTTGGCAGGCATAAACTCATTAGATAAGATCGAGCATCTCACCCAGAATAGAGATGGGTGGCAAAAAACACTACAAGCTCTATGCGACATCTAACGACGTTGGAAGAATCAAAAATAAAGTCTCAAATAAATTTAGTAAAATTAGATATAGAACAATTTTTTAACATGCAAAAACTGAATAATATATTTATATCTAAGAACATCAGGACCATATACAAGCAAAATGTACACATTAAAAAGACAGTCTTCTGTCCTCATACCTCCATCCAAAGAAGCTGGTTGATTTAACATTTTAGAATGTAACTTTTTCATAAGAGTTTTTCTCTTAAATCTTTCAAAAGGAGACTCATCAACATTTAGCTGCTCCTTGTAGTTATCTGTAATGGAGAAATGAAGTTACTGTTTAAGTTCTGGCATATGATCATATACATGATCTGAGATTTACAGAAGATATATCAAAACACACATCATATAAAATAAAAATCCATCAAAACCCTTTATGTAGCATAGGCCACACCATCCATTGTTATTTCTGGACATTTTCTCTACAGTCTAGACCAATCTACATGAGGGTTTCGATAACTTTTCTTCTCCTTGTATTTCTGGGCTTTCCCTGCGGGTTCCATGACAGTGTCTGTCTTGCTCTGCTGACATCAGGTTTTCTTTATATGTCAAATCCATCTCCATTTTCTTTCTATAATCTGTTACTCGGTTGGCCCTTGTTTTGTTCTTTTCCAGATATCTTTATTTGTTATCTCGTCATACTACCTGACATTCAGAATTTTCCTCAAGCAATTGTTTACAAATGTTTGTCATTTTTGTTTAGTTCTTTTATTCAAGATCTATGTTTCTATGCAGATGACTTTTTTTTTTTAACATTTGTATTAAATAGTCTTATCTTGGTGTTCATCTTTATGTTTTTGTTTTTGTTTTTTTATGCTACCCATATTATAATACGTTGGTTGAGAGCTGTTCTTGCTTCGTTTACTCTTTGCTTAACATAATCTCTATGTTCCTCCTCCCTAGTCGATATTGCAGCCCAAGTAAGTGACCCACTTCATCAATTGGTGCCCCCTCCAATTTCTACTGGGTTGTGGCAAGTGTTATTACATTTCATTATAGTTTTATCACTACCAATCTGTAGTTCCATTTTGGCAGAGTTCTTTCTTAGTTCCTGTAGCATGTCTTTCATTTAGTTGTGGCTATGTGTAAGATTAGGGAGCCGCGATAGCTCAGTGGTTAGTGAACTGGACTACAAAGGACAAGAGATAGGGTTCAATCCCAACCGATGGCTTCCGGGTTCCCCAGCCTTTAATGGGTACCTCATTTTTTTCAGGGAAAGTGAAGCGGCACGGGCGTAATACAGACCACATTACCCCAAAAAATCATGTACCAAAGGTCTGTAAAATATATGGTCACTAACACCATATTCCCGATACGCCACTTGGTGTGACGGGGGTACTTTACTTTTTTAATGTGTAAGATTGTGTACGTCACCAGATTTGTTTAATATGTATAGTGAGATTATTTTAGGCTTCATAAGGGGCATGCCTAGAATAACAATCGGAGGCCATAATATAAATAATCTAAGGTATGCTGATGATACAGTTTTAATCACTAACAAAGAAAATGAGTTACAAGAAATATTAGACATTATTGTGAAAGAAAGTAAAAATAACGAACTCAGCCTTAATAGCAAAAAGACAGAAATAATAGTAACACACAAAAAAAGTCATCACTGCAGTGCACAATAAAGATAAGTGAAACAATATTAAAACAGGTTAATGAATTTAAATATCTGGGAGCACTGTCTGATGGTAGATGTACAACAGGTGAGAAGCAGAACTGACAAAAGCAGCTTTCCAAAAATTGAGGAACATACTGTGTAATCCATTTTTGACAATAGAAACAAGAAAAGGTGTTCTTAGATGTTATGTAGAGCATATCTTAACATATGATGTGAGACTATAGGACAACAGACAAGAAAATCACTATCTACACTATCATAAGCATTCTCATAGTCAATAAATGGCCTTCCAGCTCGCCAATGATTTCTGGAATTCTTTGAGTAACATTATAGCCCCTCCCTTGAAATGTGTGGCATTTCTGTTTCAGAAGTGAACAGTTCAATTCTATAGATTGTTCTATCATGATTCTCAAAGGACTCAGCCTTAATAGCAAAAAGACAGAAGTAATTGTAGCAACAAAGAAAAAGTCATCACCGCAATGCAAAATAAAGACAAGTGGAACAATAATAAAACAGGTAAATGAATTTCAATATTTGGGAACAATGTTAACCTCAGATAGTAGATGTACAACAGAGGTGAGATGCAGAATGACTCAGACAAAAGCAGATGTCCAAGTAATGAGGAAGACACTGTGCAATCCATTTTAGACAGTAGAAACAAGAAAAAGAGTTAGGTCTTAAAAGTTATGTAGAGTCAGCCTTAACATATGCATGTGAATCATGGACAATAGGATAACAGACAAGAAAATAACTGGAGGCTGTAGAAATATGGTTTTACGGAAGAATGTTGAGAATACCTTGGACAGGTTAAGAAGATTAACAAAAACGTTCTGGAAGAGGCCAAAGCAAAAAGAGAGCTAATATCCAATATTAGGAAGAAACAATCAATCAAAAAGTACACAGAAGTAAACAAACCAATATATGCCTGGTTCATAGACTTCATATCAAAGCTTTTGACAGAATGCACCATAAACAACTTATAGACTGCCTATAAGATATACATGGCAGGTGACAGTGGCCCTATTTTTTCCTCCCGACCTTGGTATCCACATGGATAAAAAACACAGCCCTATAAGTTGTGATTCATAAACAAAAGTTGAGAGATTAATAAAGTGAAGGTGTAAACTACTCGACAAGAAAGTAGAGTAGAGTTTTACAGTGCTGTTTATCATTTATATTTTAGTTCTTTTGCTTATTTCAGCACTATATTCTGTGTATGCTTCTTCTATGATACATTCAAGTTGAAATTGGAACCACTCTCATAAAATATAAAATTGTTAAAATTGAGCGGAATGTAGTAAATTCATGGTATTTTCACCTATGAGTGTAGAAAAAGTCTAGGATTACTACGAAAATGGCTATTTTGAGATTAAAACTGAAATTTATTTCTGTGTAGACAACTAAAGTTTGATAATTGATAAATAAGCTTCCGCTGACTCTGATGTTAAAAATGTGTCTGACTTTCAGATAAGGAACCAAAATCAGTGAGGGAGAACACCGACCACCTTATCTCCAGATTGCTGTGAGGCTAAAACACTTTCTATGTCATTGAATGAGTCAAGAACCCCTTGAGCTAAAAGTGAACAATGACTGACATCAGGATCAGTAAACTAGAACTGATGAAGGTTCTACTCCACCTTCTAGAGGTAAGCTGTAGGAAGGCTAGCCAAATGAGTATAGATCAAGAGGGAAAGCAGACTCAGCACAAAAGTGGAGAGAAAAGAATTGCTGCTATCCTACAAGAATTTACACCGTTTGACTGTCTCCTTAATCCATGTAGTCAACTAGATGGGTTTTCAGAAGCCCTGAACACAATGACACAATATATCTGATTTTATTTATTATTGAAACATTACTGCACTTCCAGCACTCCCCTGTTACATATAAATGGACTTAATGTACTTGAAACTCAGAAGCAACCATTTCTTACTCAGCTCTGCAGTATAGTCATCAGCTTCATTAGGTGGAGATACAATAACAGCAGTTCTTTCACCATCATCAACAGCAGTAGCATCTGTGGAGGATGGTTCTACATTGCGTTTTTGGCTTCTCCAAGGCCGTTTCTTAGATTTCTTCTGCTCATCCAGCATCTTCAAATTGCTAGCATCATCAGATTTTGAACCGGTGTCTGAAATTATCATTTTTTTCCATTATCCGGAAATACAAAAATAATTTAAAAGATACAGTTATCAGCTTACAAAGAGGCACAACACAAAATGATCCAACATTGCAGCCAGAAAGAGCCTTCTGCTTGGATACAGAAATAAATAGAAAACATGTAAGATGATTTATCTTTACAGATTTATTTCAAAGATATTTTTAGCACAAATTGGAGTAAAAATGAGCTTCCTATATAGGCTGTGTACCATAATGTATCACATAAAGTAAGGTAAGTATAGGTAAGGGACTGCATTCATTTCTATACCAAAGATAAAGGCAAAACAACAAGTGTTAACCCCTTCTCTCCCACCACCGTATATTTTAATACATCGTAAAACTTTTTCTGGGTACCATAGATGAGTTCATACGTCTTCACTTTAAAACAATATAGTTCATTTTGTAAGAAATATAAATAATAATTATTGCCATGAATTTTCTCAATTGTATCCCTTCCATCAGTTTAATTTTTTTTTTTAATTAATTAATTTTTTTTTTCCTGTATTCAGGGAAAATTGTAAATAGCTTGATTTTAAAGCTTGACCTGCATTTTCACAACAATGGCGTAAAGTAGAAAGTGGTGCCCTGCTTGGAACTGTACCACACAAAATTGAGCTACTGGGAATAACAATGTAAGAAATAAAGTTCATAAATTGTTAAATATATTTTATCTCTATATGTTATATTCTTCTTTGCTGTTGCTTTTTTCTAGACATAGGTAATATACATAAGTACAAAAAAATTGAAAGACTTTCAATTTCAACCCATGTAAAATTTAAAAAAAACATTTGTCCTCATCCATCTTGTTTAAACAAACTTATATAAAGTATGTAGGTACAGTAGCTCCAGGGATATGTCTGTCTAAAGAATAAGCGTTACTGTCCTAATTTTTTTTGTCTCGTACTGTGTGGTACTTCTTTTTTTTTTATTTAATAAATTCCAGTAGTGAAGGGGCTAAAATAACCACATGGTATGAACCAGCTTACACATGATCTAAAGAGATCTAGAGCCATGATTTAGTGTGGCTGCAACACATTACAGAAGCACCAGTGGCTTAGAGTGCAATGAATCCTTGTCTTTTATTTATATATATAATATATTCAGAACAACCAGTATAGTAGGCTTTGATTGAGGCAGATAATGAGCACAGTTAACAAACTGCACTCAGATTGATGTGACAGCCATTTTGTTTTCTAACTCCAGAGCTTTATGAGCGGGAAATCCACAGCTTAGGTAGGGCATTGAGCTGAAAGGACACGGGACTAATATGCTGCTGGATTAACACCCAACCAAAATAGCTATATATATGTAGAGAGATTAACCTGGGGATAGCTACCAGCAGTAATGATAGTTCTGTGTCAAAGAGCACTGTTCGAATCCAGGTTCAAATGGATAGAGCCATTCTATTGTTCTCTTGTTGTTTGTGGATTTTTTTCTATAAAAATATCTGCATCCCTGTATAATTTGTATATCTCTCTTGAAGTATCATTGTATAATAAATATTTATTTATTTATTATTCTTTCCTTCATAACGACTATTCTTCAATTTAAACAACCACATTCTAAAACTATACTGACTGGTATCAATTCTTTTTCTGGGGTTTTCTGTCTTTGGTCAACAAGTAACAGATAACTAAATAACCAACAAGCTATACACAGTAGACAGCTTACCATTCACTAGTACAACTTGGCGACCTTTCAAGCTCTCAACATCAGTGCTCTGCTTTTCGGTTGGTACCTTCCCAAGTCTCTGTTTAACAGGGAGAGGTTTCAGAGCTCCTAGAAGACATTAATTAATAGATGAAATAGTTATTTTAAAACTTGTAGTGGTGAAAACTATATAAATTAAAAAAGGAAAAATGTCAGGCCCTGACAACATACAATTTAAATAGATGATTTTAGCATTGAAACCATCACAGACATATATAACATTTACAATGCAGGATATATATACCACATGACCTAAGTATAAAGTAATACTAAAAATACATTTAAGTGCATGATTCCAGTCTTCATTTTAAAGTGCTTGACTCCAGTCTTCATTTTAAAGTGCTAGACTCCGGTCTTAATTTTAAAGTGCTTGACTCCAGTCTTCATTTTAAAGTGCTTGACTCCAGTCTTGATTTTAAAGTGTGTGACTCCAGTCTTCATTTTAAAGTGCTAGACTCCAGTCTTCATTTTAAAGTGCTAGACTCCAGTCTTCATTTTAAAGTGCTTGACTCCAGTCTTCATTTTAAAGTGCTAGACTCCAGTCTTCATTTTAAAGTGCTAGACTCCAGTCTTCATTTTAAAGTGCTTGACTCCAGTCTTCATTTTAAAGTGCTTGACTCCAGTCTTCATTTTAAAGTGCTTGACTCCAGTCTTCATTTTAAAGTGCTTGACTTAGTCTTAATTTTAAAGTACCTTGTGTACCCTACTGTTATTTTACAGCACAACTACTGTTGTTGTAGATACTTTTGTGTACACTAGGTGGGTTTATTAATTTTTTGTTGTTTAGTAGTAAATGTTCTATTATATGACACATAAGGACATTCTTGTAAACAACCTTCTTTAATTTAGAACATTTTTCTATCATTTTTTTCGCATGGAAAAAAAAGTAAAGTACCCCCGTCATGTCCCAAAAATCATTGGGATTCCCAGAAAAAAAATCAGGTACCCATTAAAGACTGGGTGAACTGGAAGCCGTCTGTTGGGATCGAACCCTACCTCTTGTCCTTTATAGTCCAGTTCACTAATCACTGAGCTATGACGGCTCCCTTCTTCGTATGAGGGATAATAAAAATAATAAAACAGATACACGGGAGTGGATGTTGCTTCCAGCAGTCACCTATTATTTTATTTCCTTTCTTATGATGTCATTTTCTGGTACTCACCCTTTTATCTTGAACAAAATGATTTTCTTTTTAGTTCTATATTTTGAAATATCTGTTTGTCACAGAATGAATGACTTGTAGCATTAGTAGACAATATCTATTAATTTACATATTAGTTTTTATTACTTTTTTTTTCCCTGTAGCTCAGTGTTCATAACATCTGATTGTGCCTATGTCATCAATTTACATTGTATAGCTTACAGCACATTTTTCTTTACTAACTTCAGTCTGGTCTATTATGTGTTTGGAGACTTCACTTATAAAGATACCATTCTTTTATTATCTTGATTCTTTTCTAAACTATCAATAGATTTCAAACCTTCCTTATATGATATGATATCTGAATGATAAAAAAAAACATACCTGTTTCCCTATCTTGTGCTGTTTGTTTCTGTTTATCTTCTTCAGCCAACTGTTTCTTCATTTTTTCTAATCTGATCTCCTCCAGGGTCTTGACCTTCACCTCTGCTAGAGAGTCATGTTCATCGTCGGAGCTGCTGCTGCTCTCTGACTCCTTGGGTGTCATTACATGCCTTTTTTTGGTAGCAACAGGTTTTGGTATATCTACAGCTGAGCTAAATTTTTCAGATCTCGATAACAGACGTGCATCAGAGCTGGCCTTATGTAAAGTTGTAGACTTGCCAAGGCGATCTCTAACATTAAGTTTCAAAGGTTCTTTGACTCTAGCTGACACAAGGTCATCAGAATCATAATCTATGTGACGCCTGTTCTGTTGCTTCCTTTTGTTGCTGTCCTTGTTCAGTGCACTCAAATGCATATGGTTTCTAGCAGCCACTCTAGTGACTTTTCCTGTATTCTTGCTGCCCAAGACACTCAATTTCTGCTTTCTCATGAAGCTTGCTTTGGCTGAGGACATAAGATGTATAGATAAGTGTAAAAAAAAAAAATAAAAAATAAAAATATTTCCATTCTAAAATCTAAAAAAACAACTGGTACCAGCACTGTGGTGTCTGAAAGCCCAATTTTGTATTTCAATTCTTAAATTTTTTTTTTAGTTCCTGCTAGGGTTGATTGCAACTGTGGCTTCAACTAAAACTGGTTCTGACTCAACTCTTTATACAACACTATTATTCAAATCCTACTCCTTTATTTTTGTGCTGCCTATCTCTGTCTTCATCACCTAAAATTTGTGCTGTGGTTATAGAAAAATATGGTCATTAACACCATATTCCCCATACACCTAGCAAAGTGTGGAGGGAACCTTTACTTTATCTTTACTTATCTCTGTCTCCACTTGGTGTAGACGACAGATCGTTCTCATTGCATAACAGACACACACACATAATTATTTAGACTCCACTTAAAATTACTTATTTATGACTCTTCTATTATTCTGTGGAGAGACGTAGCCAGGTAACCTGTGGTAGTCACAGCAGAATTAACACTTCATCTCAAACCAAACACCCCCCCACCCCCTAAATTGGTCTTCATGGTAACATCAGCATCAAAACAGATTGGCCAATGAGGTCAGGAATGCAGTGGTCCTGAGAGTGGTGAGGGTCTGTTGATATATTGATATAGAAGACCTAGTAGACCTAGTACAGACTAGTCTCAGCTTCATCAGCAAACTCAGAAAATCAGCAAAAGCCATTCCAAATACAGGATCTAATAGGCCCACATTTGTAAAAACACATATTTTCTGGATTTAATACAGAATCTGATACCTAAACTAGAAAATCGGAAAGTCCTAATTTAATTTGGCACTATGTGTTATATTTTTGCTACTGAAATTCGCCTCACATATAACATATGGCTGGATTGATTGACTGATGTCTACAACGTAACACCTCCAGTAGCAACGTCAGCATGCGGTTGAATTTCAGGCCATCAAATGAACCTACGCCAGGAAATTATTACCGCATCCGATTCCTACGTCTCTCCCTGTGTAAATACACAGCTGTGTAACAAAAGCTCAAAGTAATTACTATTTTTTAACTCAAAATTTAACATTTAGTGTTTGTAATTTTTACGAAGGTGTCGTAAAAATGTGGCGTGGGTGTCGTAATCTAGGGTTAACCTTCATTTTCTCAGAAAACACCCATGACCAATAATACTTCTCTTGTCTGCATTTTTCATGTTTCATTCAGTAATCTTTATTTTTCCTGCCATTTCTCATTCAAGGGGTTTTTGTGATTCTCTGGTTATTTTTTCTCATCAAAAGGCCAGCATATGATCATTTCTTCTTCCAGATTACAGATGAGACTTATGCCACTTCTATTACCTCTGTACTGAATATAAATACACTTCATCTTCTTTCCTTTGCCATTTTTATTTCAGTCTAAAAACGGACGATTGCAGTCTTTTGCTCTTATGTTGACTTTACCTGCTGCTATGTTTAGTCATTTTATGCTGTTTGTGAATTAGTGTTTGTTACCAGACTTTCTATGTATTTACAAATAAATAAATAAACTTGATTTTAATCAAATATCTTCATTCAAATTTATCACAATTATTTTTCCTTACCTCTCTTTCGTGCAGCCTTTTCACTCTTCAGATCCACAACCACACGACGAACATCTGATAATATACAATAGATTTAATAGTAGATTCCAGCAGTGTTGAAAAGCATTTACAAGAGCAGATTTATGTCATGGATAAGATCATTTGTAAATAAAGAGTTTAGTGAATACTTTAATATGGCTATGATAAAAATTGAGTATAGAAGCAATAGTGTAATTTGACAGTAACAGCATTCATCTACAACAGATCCAAAGAACAATTTACAAAGTAAAAGATTAAGTTTTTGTTTAATGCGTATAGTTTGTTTGATATTCCTGATGAGGGTTTTTGTTGAAACGTAGTTTGTCTTGTCTTTCTGTTAGTCTTGCTGCTCAAAACCACTTTACATTTATATTACGTTCTCTGCAGTTAAACATGAGGTCCCACGCAGTATTTCATACTTCTCATATTTTAATTCTGAGTTTATCTCTTTAAAATCCTTACCAAGTTCTTCAGAATCTTCTGTCGAGTCCTCTTCACTACTAGATGAGCTGCTTGCTGCTGATGATGCTGAAGAATTAGTGAAGGACTTCTCTGAGGACTGTTTAGAAGAATTGTTTTCATCAGTTGATTCTTCTGAAGAGGATGAAGAACTCTCCACTGGAGCTGTCACACGCTTTGCTCTCTTCACAGGTGGGGCATGTTTCTCAAACTTCTTAGTTGGAGGCGATGCTTTTTGTTGTGCTGATAATTTCTTGTTAGCAGTTGGGTGCAATCTTTTATCTGAAGATGACCTCCTTTCTGCAGCTGAACAAAAAAAAGATACAAGTGAATGTTAGTAGCACTTCATGTACAAGCAATAAATCTGGAAGAAATAAAGAAGCATTTGATGGCAGAATAACTACAAGAAAATTAAGAATTTAAAGAGCTAAATATGTTCCATTTAATTCTTTAAAAGTATAGCTTTGCTTAAATTTCAGACGCTGTGTGAACAATGGTGCCATGTTGGGCACATGCATGCAAAAATAAAAAAAAAAAACCACAGATTTAACTTTAGAATAAGATATTGTAAAAATTGCTGCATCAAAACAGAAATTCTTCAAAATATTATAGTTTGTTGTGTTCATAAATTACCCTCCATCTGCATCTTTCTAATTACTACTTCTGGAGACCTCTGAGTGTTTAGTTCAATTTGTTTCTTTTGATGTAGGATTTTCCCCCCCCCATTTTGTGAGATACAATCCTATAATACAAAAAAAAATTGCCACAATTTAAACAAATTAGTAGTTTTTATTATTTGTTTTCCATTGCAGGGAAATTTTCTCGGCCGTCTGTGACATCAAACAACTCTTTTTGACTAGGGAAACTCAGTGATTAATGCTTTGAGGTAGCTGAACATACTGACAAATTTACGGCGTCCTTCTGAATAGAGAAAGTACCACGTTTGGTCCAAGCAGTTAATTACAAGTCATGAATCAATCTGAGTTCCCTTTGTGTGTAAATGGAAAACACATTTGTGCATCAAAAGTTCAAAGAAAATGCTATTTTTAGTGTTTCTAATGTTATAATTAAGTGGTAGTATTTTGTACTATGGATTGTAGCGAAATCCACCACAGGCATGTATCGTATTTATGGGTTAATGACCAGGAGAGAACATAAGGCATGACACATTTGTGCGACACAACAAGAATATCTGGTTTAATTAAATTTTTCTTTTCACGTTAGTGATATTTTAGGCAATATTAAAATACCATCCAATATATTTACTACCTCTCTTCCTCATCATTGACTCCAAGGCTTTCTGTCTCAATATCTCTTCCATGCTCATGACTTTGATATTCTCTATCGAATCATCAGAGTCTGAGGACAAATAAGTATTACATTAAGAAAAATCAATCTAAAATGTTAAAATGAAATTGTTTATATTCTGATTACAAATATTTAAAATTTTACAAGATTTATATATTGTTTTTTTTTTTACAAATGGAAAGAATGCTTATAAATAGTAGTTTAAAAACTGATCAAGCATATAAATGACAAAGAAAGCACATTTTTACTAACACTTATATATATATATATATCACTGTCAACTGTGGTCTATAACAGTTGCAAGGAGAAAGAAATCAACATATGAGATGCTAGCAAATCATCATCATCGTGTGCCATATCAGTTGGCATAGGTGATCATGTCACAATCTTCTATCCACTGTGCATCGTCTCAGTTCTGTTGTTGACTGTTTTCCATGCCATGACACCAAGCTTTCTAGTATTTTCTCTCTTTGTCGTCCACATCTCTCTTTCCTTGTATTCTGCCAACTGTAACCAAGTATCCCAACTATCCTCTTTTACAACTTTGTGTGGAATCATTTTGTCTTTGCAAAGACATGACAATTGTCAACTGTAGTGGAAAAGACCTTAATCTATATAGGGTATTTAAACTACAATTAAAAAATTTTTTTAAAAAAAGGATGGGGAAAGGGAGTTTGTTGTTATTCTACAACAAAACCCTGGATATTACTGATTGCATATTCTATGTCTAAAGATAAGAATAAAGCCTCTTCTTTGTCTAAAGATAAGAATAAAGCCTCTTCTATGTCTAAAGATAAGAATAAAGCCTCTTCTATGTCCAAAGATAAAAATAAAGCCTCTTCTATGTCCAAAGATAAGAATAAAGCCTCTTCTATGTCCTAAGATAAGAATAAAGCCTCTTCTATGTCCAAAGATAAGAATAAGGCCTCTTCTATGTCCAAAGATAAGAATAAGGCCTCTTCTATGTCTAAAGATAAGAGTAAAGCCTCTTCTATGTCCAAAGATAAGAATAAATCCTCTTCTATGTCCAAAGATAAGAATAAGGCCTCTTCTATGTCTAAAGATAAGAATAAGGCCTCTTCTATGTCTAAAGATAAGAATAAGGCCTCTTCTATGTCCAAAGATAAGAATAAGGCCTCTTCTATGTCCAAAGATAAGAATAAAGCCTCTTCTATGTCCAAAGATAAGAATAAAGCCTCTTCCATGTCTAAAGATAAGAATAAAGCCTCTTCTATGTCCAAAGATAAGAATAAAGCCTTTATTATGATGACAAATAAAAACAAAAAGTAACAAAGAGATGAAAGTTAAGTTCAACAGCTTATGAGTCTCTCTTACCTGAACCTGAATCACTGCTGCTGCTTTCAGATGATGACTGAATTACTGGTTCAGGTGATGGTACTTTTCCTAAACGTTCCCTCACACTTTTGCGTGGCTGATCATTACTTTTCTTTGGTTTTGCATGTATTTTTCCAGTTATTATTTTCTGTGCCTTTTGCACTGCTAATTTCTGTTTACCTTTTTCATGCCAGATGCCACTTTTTTAGTCTTTTTCTTAACAGTCTGTTCTGTAGTGGTGTGAGACTGTGTGTCATCATTTGTCGTGCCATTTTCAGATGATTCCATTTGAGTTTCTTGTTTTTTAGGCAAAGTTTCAACTTTTGGTTCCTGTGTTACTTCAGGTGCTTTCTTCACTGGAGATGAGTTACTCTCCTCTGATTCAGCTGCAGAAGACAGATAATACATTACATAACTATCTTAGTGCCTGCAATGATAGTTATTTATTTCAGTGTCAACAAATCATTGTTTTTATATTTGTCTTTATACACTGGAGAAGTGCTCAACAAAATAACTTCCCAGGTACTGACAGCAGGTTTATACCTCTCTGATTTTCAGAGCAACTAAGGTCCCCTGCTTTAGGGATTTTGTTAATAATGTCCCTTTTCCAACTTAGAGGATTTTAAGGTTGCTGTCTTTAAAAAATTCTAAACATCGATTGGGATCAGCATTGCAACATGCTGTAGAAACATCACTTTATACATTTATTCCTTTCCATGATGGGACAAATAATTCATTTTATTTTTTAAAAATTTATATATATATATATATATATATATATATATATATATATATATATATATATATATATATATATATATAATTTCATTTTACTTTTATGTTTTGGTTTGATTGTACCATTTCTGTTATGTTTCCAATATGAAAGGGAGCCGCAATAGCTCAGTGGTTAGTGAACTGGACTACAAAGGACAAGAGGTAGGGTTCGATCCCAACCGACGGCTCTGCGTTCACCCAGCCTTTAATGGGTACTGGATTTTTTTTCTGGGAAAGTAAGGCATGGGCGTAATACCGACCACATTACCCCATAAATCATGTGCAGAAGATCTGTAAAATTTATGGTCACTAACACCATATTCCCTATACGCCACTTGGCGTGACGGGGGCACTTCACTTTTTTTTTTTCCAAATATGAACTACTTTCACTTGTCTACAACATCATAAATTTTCTATGACAGCCAATGTGATTAAACAATTTTATGTAAAGTTACATTACAGCATCTATCATATTGTCCTTTTGAGCCAAACACAGCATACGTGGCAGAAATTCTAGACTCTTCATATCCATCTTTGCTCTCAAGTATCATACCTTGCACTTGACCCATACTGTATATCATCATATATCACTGTTCTAGGTGAGCATACATTTACAAAATATCTTTATGTGCAAAATAATTATTTTTTTAAAATATACACATACTTATCACATACCTATGTTCTGTATAATAACAGGCTTCACAACGGGCTGAACAAATGTCTGTGATGTACTGATGTCATTTCTAACTGTTGTGCCAGCAGGTGGGGTATCTACTGATATTGGTCCAGCAACTAACCAACAAAGTAACATTAAATTAACCAACAAACTAATAATAATACATTTTAAACAATAAGAACAAACTCAGCAACAAAGTAACAATATGTAATACAACTCAATAAATTAACAACAAAAATGTATTAATTAACAAACAAGAATAAATTAATTAACTAAAAAGAATCAACCAATATCCCACAAAAGAAATTACTTTCTACAATTTAACATTAAACCAAATAACACAGTAAAATTATGTTAATTATATCACAAAAAAATATTCAATTAAAACAAATTGGAACCAAGTAACAAAATTAAAATAAATTTATATAACTGAATCTGCTTGATCACTGATGCCGATAAATAACACAAACTTTATTGTCATACTAGTGCAAAAAGACAACAGCTCTGTAAGATGCAACATAAAGCAGTCCTTTTTTTTTCACTTTTTTACTGAAAGCGCTGATATTTTGTCCATTTGTCTTTACTGTTCCTTCTCGATGACCGTCAACATTTATATCTTTTTAATCTGTGGCTTCTTCGTGACATCACCTTCCCCTGACATCTTTGGTGGTGAGATTTGATGTCTAGCCCTCTCTAATATTTGCAATAAACAGGATACATTGTTTGCATTCTGTGCATGTTAAAGAACATTTGGCAGTTAAAATTGAAAAGAGTAGCCCAAAAAATGTGGCTACAGCTCGGGCAAACTTGTTACCAAAATCCTACCTATATAGTAGATATTGGGCCATTCTACAGAGTTTGTGCATGTAAGTCAGGGTTCTCCTCAGTTGTTTATGTTCGCCAGCTTTATATTTTTAGCAAAGTACTGAGGGACTGAATTTTGTGTGAATATCACTTTTTTCCCCTATTTTTCACACTCTCAACAGTGTGTTCAGGTATCCCCCGCCATACAGGCAGTTGTTCTCCAACTTCAGAGATACTCTCATATTTTTTATCGCCGAGACTTTAATACTTTCATTCTCCTCTGATTTTCTTGAAATTCTCAAGAGGGATAACGGAGCATCTCTGAATTCGTCCAGTCTAAATGATGATGATTCTAACATCATCTTTTTATATTTATAAAATATTCAGTGAGTCAAATTTCATTCTTAGTTTTTAATATCTAACTTCTTTCTTTATTTGTCCATCTTCCAAAAGATATGTGATATCTATCCCTGGCTGACAAAATAGCAAAGAAGAGATCAAAGCAAGAACAATGTACAACAAAAGCCTGAAAATATTTAAACAGCAATCTGAGAAACTTGGTTAAACAGAAATAACCATCGGAAATGCTGAAAGACAAATGACTAATCCCATCGTGTGTCATGATGTTATTCTTACCCCTCCATCATGAAATAGGACAAAGAGTCAAGTTTGCATGATCACAACACTTGAATGCTGAAAAAGAAGAAGAAATTATTTATCCTAATCATGTGTCCTAAAATGGAGGATTAGAGCACCATTTTTTTATTTCACACCCAGCATATAGAGGTGAACAATCATTTTAGCACAATATAACCAAAAGATTATTCAGAGTGAGAGCTAACATCCTTGTTAAACTGTTGAGCATCACATTTTTAATGCTTAGTAGTGGTGCTGGATGGTCTAGAGGTAAGATGTTGACCTCTAACAAGTAGGTTCCTGGTTCAAATCCCACAAGTGGTGGGAAAAATTATTATCTTCTAGTCGTCATTTTTTTGTGGCTTTCCCTTCCCCTGGTCTTTGGGTATGAAAACATTAACATCTCGAAAATCTCACAAATATAACATAGAAAAACAGGAGATTTCAAGTGCACATTAAGATCAACTGACAGTTGGAAACATAAAATAATACACCAATATTCAGGCTGCCCAGCAAAAATTGATATGCAAAATATACCAACATAAAAATTCTTGACGTAAAAAAATGTGAGTCCCTGAGGGAGAACATGGCGAAGGCACATAAACACATGGCTGCTGGGATGGGGGTGGTGGTATGGGAGGAGTGATATTCACACAAAAATTCAGTATCTAGGGACTTCACTAAAGATATATGGCTGGCGTCTGCAAACAAAAAACAATGAATACACAGTATTTGACAATGTTATGAGAGCCCTTCTTCATTCACGGCCTGACAAATGACCTATTCTGCTGATCTAATAGCAGTATCTGCCAACTATATGCCTGAATTATAATAAACAACTAACCTGTTGATGTCACATCATCAAGCGGTCTTGGCTTTAAATGCTTGTAAATGCAATTTTTTTTTACACATCCTGAAGGTTGTGATTCCCAATAGCAAGGAACTTCAGAAGTGTCCAACTGGAACTGCAATAAATGTATCATATAGAAAATACTAATCCAATGATATGACTAAGAGATATTCAGTCATAAAAACAAAGTACAACCTTCAACACATATCAAAATTGCTCTCGGGTCCGAATCATGGCAGGGTCAGACAGTTGTTTCTACCAGGGGTGGAACAAAAAAAACTATACTAAAATAAACCCTTGCCCTGGGGATTCAACCTTTATTATCCAGTCCCATTGTCCACCTGACAAACCCCAGAAATGGGGCAAATGACATAAGTTTTTGTTTTCAAATGATGAAACTAATGTATGCTTGCTTCAGGCACTGAAACAGGCATATAACTGAAGAGGTTCTCCTCTTCAAGTCTGTATAACAGTGGCAGTCTTGTAGAACATTTTGCTGTCACATCTGATAGGGTGCAGTAGTACAGAATGGGGTACCTATCCTGAGTTTGGAGTACATAAGGTGCCCTATCTTGTTTTTAAACAGCTACACAAGATTTATATTTGACATTAAGTTGCTTACTTTTCGTTGATGATTCCGCTCAAACAATTTTAATGGCAGGGAATTAATATTAAAGAATATATACATTTTTATACAGAACACACTTACTACAAAATCTGAATGTCTGAACTTGCACATAGGCCTCAAGCAGCCTCCCATCTGCCAATGCTGGCAGATGATCCTGCAGGTTTTAGCAGATTCCACATGACGAAAGGGACAGGCAGCCCCCTAAAACAGGAAGTATTTAATGTTAGTAGTGCTTAATTTACAATAATATAAAAACAGATCAAATAAACTTCATATGCCTGTGACAACCTGGCTGATATCAATCAGCATTATTAATTTTTGTTTTATTACATTCTTTTATTGACATGAGACTCAGTCAAACTGGCTTCTTTTTTGGCTGACCAAAAGCTGCTTGGCAGAAAATGACCCTGTTGCACTCTGTGCAAAACCATCGGTGCCTCTTCACTATTCTTTCATTAGTTGGCAAACAGTATGCAAAGTTCAGATAGCACAAACGATAAACATACACTACTCATTCTAAGAGAATGTTCCTCCCTTCTCATACACCATTTGATAAAATACATTTCTATAGTCTAGTGGTTGCAATTTGAAATGTGCACTGCAATTTTCAGGCTCTAACTGACCACCAGTGCTCAGATCTGCCCTATTATTTCTATGTCCTTTGCTCTTGTGTTTTATCAGACTAATTCTGAGTACTCTGTGCTTGTGGTTTATCAGACTAATTCTGAGTACTCTGTGCTTGTGGTTTATCAAACTAATTCTGAGTACTCTGTGCTTGTGGTTTATCAAACTAATTCTGAGTACTCTGTGCTTGTGGTTTATCAAACTAATTCTGAGTACTCTGTGCTTGTGGTTTATCAAACTAATTCTGAGTACTCTGTGCTTGTGGTTTATCAAACTAATTCTGAGTACTCTGTGCTTGTGGTTTAACAAACTAATTCTGAGTACTCTGTGCTTGTGGTTTATCAAACTAATTCTGAGTACTCTGTGCTTGTGGTTTATCAAACTAATTCTGAGTACTCTGTGCTTGTGGTTTATCAAGCTAATTCTGAGTACTCTGTGCTTGTGGTTTATCAGACTTTTATGTTGGATTCAGAGTCTGATAAATTGGTCTTTCTTTGCCAAACAATGAACTGTAAAAATCATTATAAAATGTATGGTAAGTGTGTGTGTTTTCAAAGTTTATTTAATCCTACATTACAAGTTCAGATTTGCACAGCTGTCATCAGTGCATGTTCTTTCGACTGGTGTACTCAATTTGTAAACACCCCCCCTCCCCAACTTCAGTTATCTTCTCAACAGTAATTAATAAGTCCAGCCATCTGATCAAAGTTACATTCTCAAAGGAACATGATGCAGCTGATAAGAACCATCAAAATAAGCAGTGTATGGTAATCCAAGGTAAACACTGAGATTAATGATCATAAATAATAGTGAAAAAGGGCAAGTTACTAGCACTTTAAACATAGCAATCAATCAATACGGGAGCTGCGATAGCTCGGTGGTTAGTGAACTGGACTACCACAGACAAGGGGTAGGGTTCAATCCCAACCGACGGCTTCCGGGTTCAATCAGCCTTAAATGGATATCAGATTTTTTTCTGGGAAAGTAAAGCAGCACAGGCGTAATACTGACCATATTTACCCCAAAAATCATGTGCTGAAGGTCTGTAAAATATAGGGTCACTATCACCATATTTCCCTATACGCCACTTGGCATGACGGGGGTACTTTACTTTTTTTAATCAATCAATACCCTTTTGGAGCATAGACCACAGACAGGGCCTCTCCACCCAACCCTATTCTTGGACAATTTGTTTACTTTTTTTAAAGTCTAAGTCAATGCTCTTGGAGGTCTCTGTGATTTCCCAGCCTTCTTTTTTCCCTGTGGGTTCCATGACATTGCCTAATTTTTTCTACAGTGGCATCATGAAAAAGATGGATTGATGGAATATTGGAAACCCTAGGAAACACAGCAGCAGAGAAACAAAAGATGGATTGATAGAATATTAGAAACACTAGGAAACATAACAGCAGAGGAGCAAGAGATGAACTGATAGAATATTAGAAACACTAGGAAACATAACAGCAGAGGAGCAAGAGATGAACTGATAGAATATTCGAACCAGTAGGAAACAATAGCAAAGTGTTATATCTTCTCAACATTCCTGTATGGTTCAGAAACATAGACATTAGACAAGAAAGCAGAACAGAAAATTGAAGCCTATGAAGTGTGGATTTATAAAAGAATAGGAAGAATTGGATCGAAAGAAAAGAAAACAAATGAAGTCTTAAACTAAACATGAAAAGAAAACTACTAAACACAATTCGAACAAGACAAATGAGATTTTTGGGGCATGTTAAAAGACACAGCAACCTACTAAAAGTAGTCTTGGAAGGGAAAATACAAGGTAAAAGAGGCAGACCAAGACTAAGATGGACAAGTCAGCCTATGACAACCTGCACTATCAAAGCAAAAGACAAAGTGGAATGGCACTCCATGGTAGCCAACCTTTGATTCGGAGATGGCACTCAATGATGAATGCTGAAAGAAACATAATAGCAGCAGAGACAATCAGAGGAGCAAAATTTGAAATGATGGAATATTAGAAACATTCGAAAATATAACAGCAACAAAGGACAACAAAGGAGCAAAAGATGAATTGATGGAATATTAGAAATGCTAGAAAACAGCAACAAAGGAACAAAAAGATGAATTGATGGAATATTAGAAATACTAGAAAACATAGCAACTGAGACCAACAAAAGACCTCAAATTATATCTCTCCTCGATGCTGAAAGGCAAATGAGGAAGGAAAGAAGAAGAATGCATTATACTGAAGGCTTATTATGGGAATGGCCTATTGCATATTGCTACAATGTCTATTGTTACTCCCTTATCACCTCTAATTATCTCCTGCAACCACCATACAGATGCTTCTGTTGCAATCTGAACAGAATGTCCAGACTTCATCAACAATTCTGATGCATACTTGAGAATATTTTTACCACCTAGCAAAGCATAGCTTTACAGGACAAACAATTTTTAGCACAAACATGAAGCATTTCCTTATGAATGTCCTTTGCAGAAAGTCCTTTCACAAAAAAAAAAAAAAAAAAAAAAAAGTCTTGGCTTATACACTCCAGCAGTTCTGTAGCCTGTTTATTACTGCACTGCACATGCGATGCCTAGCACCCCCTAGCAAAATCATACAGTTGGATGTTACTACCACCTAATGACACCTTTAGAACCCACAAACTAAATTTTCCTGCTAAAGCGTATTACTTTGTGACTTATTTATTTACTTCCTCTTGTATATGTATAAACCAATTAATTGAACTCTTTTTCTGTTACATACACTCACCTGATGACTGCCCCACTTGTTTCTTTATGCTATACAGTCAAATGTTATTTTCAGCTTTAATTTCAGTTAACCTATTATTTCATGTTTGTTATCTTAAATATAAATATTTCTGTTAGTATAGTGTACTTTAACTGTTTTATTTTTTTTGAATAGCAACTACAAATGAAAAATGGCAGAGTCAAAATATTTTAAAAACAATTTCAATTATTAGCTTTACCTTGGCACAGGTAGATGTACAGAAGAAGTAGCAGTCATCGCCCAGCATCGCCATGTGACTATGTCAGGTCACCTATCAAACACACAAGCAATTAGAGGCCAGACATCCTGCTAAGGCCAAAGGAATGAAGGTACAAACAAATAACAAAGATGGAGAAGGAAGAAACCACAAAACGTGGTGGTCACAGAATAGTGAACCCAGGTGTCTGCAAGGTCACAACATACTGGCGCAACCTGAAAAAGAAAGCACAGTAAGTGTAATAATCTGGATATTTTTTTGAAAAACTGTGGGGAAAAAACTACTTGGCTCTTATGTCAATTCAATTCAAAACTATTTGAACTAAATTCAACAAGTTTAAGTTTATGGAGACATATCTTGACTGAGTACACATTAGTAAATCAAATGCTATTAGAACTCAAGATATAAATAATAAAAACATTACAGAAACAAGAGTTAAAATTAAAGTACATTAACCCTAGATTACAATACCATAGTCATTTACCAAATTATCGCATCAAAACACAAATTCTTCACAATTTGAAAGTTTACCGTGTTCAAACATTACACACAACTAGACAGTGTAACACGTCCAGTACATGAGGTCAAACTCAGGACAGAAATCAATCTGAGCCAGGAATTCAGAGTCACAGGGTCTCGCCTAGTGTTAACACATGGCTGTGTGTCAAAAAGTTAAGTAAAAATACTATTTCAGAGCACATAATGTTACATTTAAGTGGTAGTAATTTTTACTACAGTATTGTAAACAACAATTCCTGTGTGTTATCAGGGCCTCATTATGAGGGAAGTAAATAATAGTGACACTGTGACCTTCCAGGCATGTCGTAAGAGGCGACTAAGGAGATTGATCAATGGCTTAACAAGCTGTCATTGTAAAAAGTATTGTTATGGAAACAGCGCCATATATTTTAGAGCAGTGATTTCTGCAATATGCGCCACTTTGGCACGCAAGGTTTCTGTTTTTGAGATTGTGATTCTCCCCATATGTGCCGTCTTCGGCTCGAAAAGACAATAGATAGATAGATAAATTGTAAACAAGTTAGCCACAGATAGGTATCATAATCTAGGGTTAAAGCATCTAAGCTACATTTATAAGATTAGATATAAATATAGAAAAATAACAATATTCTATAATAAAACTGTAACTTGAATTAATATGAGAAAATAGAACTAAAGCTATACCCTATATGTTGTCATGGAGAAAGCACACAAATATATTCCCTATTGTGCTTAATTTTTGTTTTCCCTATTATGAAATCATGATTATAATCATGTTGTCCAACAATTCTGAGCCACGAAGTATAAAGGGGAAAAAAAATAGAAGAAATGGTATGGTTAAAGATTTACATAATAAGTGGATGAACTTCCAACTAGAAATTATAATATTTTTTTAATTAATTATTATTTTATGTTTTAAATACTTATCTGTGTGTGTGTGTTGCATGTTTGTTCCTGCTGAAGGTCTATTGAGCTGAAACGTACTAATTTGTGTTGTCCACTTATTATGTAAAGCGTTAACCATACCGCTTTTTCTATTTTTTTTTCTATATATTTTTTTTCATTTCTCCTTACAATTAGCTTTACTGCAGCTTCGCATTTTTATGCATTTCTTTGTTTTAACCAATTTCTGAGCCACCTTGTACAACTTATAAGTTTAATTATAGGGGCAATATTAAAATAGGTCGATTAATTCAAATACTAACATAAATAATCATTATAATAACTTCAAATGGTAGAGGTACAACAGAAGTAAATGCAGAATTACTCCTGCTCTTAAATGTTATACAGTGCCAGTCCTGACATATGCTAATCAGAAAAAAAAAATTTTTACTCTGGGGCCACAGAATTGAATTTTTACAAAAGAATGATGAGAATGCCATGGACAGTTTATATATATATATATTTTTTTTATATATAAACACAAAAAGTAACTAGGATGAGGCCAACGGAAAAAGAAAATTATTACCAACATCGAGAAGAAAAGAAAAATCATAGTTTGGTTATATGAGAAGAGAACATAAGGAAAGGAAGAGAACCACATTTTTAAGACATGTCAGATTTGTTCCCAACATGTATTTTTTAAATCCAAGCTAATTTCAACATGTTGCACGCCTTTTCTGACCATTCTGACACTGTTTTTATTGGTCACATGAATGCATATTTTGACCATAATTTAGGTTTAGGTAATATTTTGACAAATTGGGTGCATAAATGTATATTTTTAGCTATATTTGGTCATATTTGTTATTATAATACAATAAAACTTTCATCTACAGAATGCACAGAATTTACATTAAACGGAAAAATATGGCTTTGTAATTTTACTGCTAAGAAACACGTAAACTTGCATGAATAAATATGTATCTATAACTCAGACACCGTAATTCAAAATAAATATTTTGAAAGAAAATTAAAAATCACTTTTAGTTGATTTAACATACGTCAGGTAAACACTTGAAGTTCAAATAACTTTGACTTCAGTTAAACGTCTCACCCAGAATAGAGATAGACAGCAAAAAAAGCCCTATGGGATGTCTAGCAGTGCTGGAAGGATCATGATTAAGTTGCTCTTTTGGCCTATTCTTTTGAACTTTTCACTGACAAAAGTTCTTTAACATGTACAGAAAGCAAACAGTATCTCCTGTATCTTTACCACCGTGATCCATGAGGGTTAAATATCAGATCTCACTGCCCAGAGAATGGGGAAGGGTAAAGCACGAAGAAATCACATTCAAAAAGAAATACTATCACCGACGGATTCGAATCTGGGACCTCCTTGTCCAAAAAGCATGTCTCACCTCTAGACCATCCAGCCCCTATCCTGGAATCCTAGAGGTGATGCAACACTATGTTTACTATATCAAGAGATTCCATCACTCTGAGGACTACATTCATCTTCTCCTTGCTGATCAATCTGTTTTGAAACCGACTGTTGCCAGGAAGCCACTCTATATCTTGAACAGCTTAGGGCTACTGATCCAGCCTACTACTACCATGGAAACCACAGATGGCTTCCAGCTAACGATTGATAGAAGCATTTCTATTTCTTCAGGGGGCTGGTTGATCTAAAGGTAAGACATTGGGTTTTGTACAGGAAGGTTCCTTAGTTTGAACTAACAGGTAGTGGAAATTGTTCTTTAGAATCTGTGCTTACCACACGGCTTTACCCTCCCTGGTCTGTGGGTAGTGATCTGATGTCTTGCAATCTTAGGAAACTACAAAAAAGGAGGTCATATGTGCACTCGCGCAAATTAAATAACTCTTGGCAGTTAAAGTCAAAATGAGTAGGCCAAAATTGACCACTGTTCAGGCAAAAATTGTAAGCAAATCTACCTGCCGAAGAAAGATGTGTTGAGCCAAAAGGTGCAGATATCGCATCTTGCCATAAACTAGTGACACAATGCATCTATGCTAACTTAATGGGTGAACGCTAAGAAGAAGAAGAATATTTCTTCTATTTTAACACTTCTTATGCCGAACTTTCAGAACAGTGATTAATTACATGGTTAATTAATCCAAAAGGATCAGTGTGATATTTATTCTAATTTCAAGGTTACCAATGTATTTATTTCATCTTCTATCTATCCTGAAGTTTTTATGAGAAACTATTCAGGGCTAAATGTTATTTTGATTACTTTATACTTTTAGTGAGCTTTTATATTTTTTTTTTACAAAAAAACTTAATTTGTGTGTGTGTGTGTTCAATAATGGTCATGCCCACAAGTTCTAATTTTTTACAAGCAGATTTACAGCAAAACAGGCAAGATTATTATTTCAAACAATTTTAGGACATGATTCTGATGTAAATCATTCAGCAGCGAACAATAGTACAAGGTTTTTGTAATATTAGTTATGGAAAGGCTAACAACAAAAATACTATGATTTCTTAAGCACTGGATCATGGTACAGGTCCAAATATGTTGGTTATAAATAATGTTGGCAAAAATATGTGTACTGAAGCGATTTTATTTATTTTTATGAATTTTCTATGTTCCAACCATAATTTTCTTTTGGCACAGGAAGTGTTAATGTTCTTCTTCTTCTGCGATCATGGCTCATTCAAACTAGGATTCCAGACTCTTTTATGAAGGCAGCTGTCTGTTTAAGTGATTCTGTTGCCCCATATAATTTCTCTTCCAGGGAGGTGGGTGTGGACCACATTGTCCTTCTCAGGTCTGTGTACTGGAGGCAATCCTGTAGAACATGTTTTGCTGTCATGTTGTCCAGTGTACAGTGGCATTGGCTGGTAGTTCCTATTTTCAGTTTGTTGAACATGTGGTTTCTCATTCTGTTGAATGTTGGAAGTGTTAATCTAAGTCAATCTACACAAATAAAATAGCTTGTACTAAACTAAAACAACAACATTTAATTACCTGTCACACATTCTTGTAGCACACTTGAGAACACCAGGTTAGCATACAGACCATCTGAGCAACTGTGGGACAAACCTACACTTTGCTCCTATTATACTCAGTTACATTTTTTACCAAATGTGTTTAATTCTATCACTTATTTTTTTTTAAAAGCTATCTTTACGACACATAGTACCATTGCTGGTGTATGTCGGGGGAATCACGATAGAACCAGAGGAATAAAGGCCGCTTGGTCAAAGCAGTCGCCACAGACTCAGGATTTTTATTTCACCCCAGTTAGAAAAAATCCTTTCTGTCTACCGCGGGTTTTGAACACCGAATGCCTGCTTTTCAGCCAGCGAAACTGATTTTAACCACACGGCCACGCACACCTCAGATCACTTATTAGCAGTACAAAATTGTAATAATTTCTTATAAGTGTTTTTCTAAATATTATTTTTAATACTGCTATGATTTATAGCTGCTTCTACTAAGTTTTAAAATTATTTATAAAAATAAAAAATAGCTTACGTTTGCTACAATGTTTGTAAAAACTACTTTAAATTAATGATATATTATTAAAAACAAATAAGCAACAAAAAAAAACATAAGTTAGACTGAATCATTTATACCTCATTATTATCTTTAATGATATAATAAAGCTCATATCAAACCCTGATTTTAAAAAAATGATTAATATGAGATATTTTATGAATTTTAAAAAAAAAAAACAATTTTAGATCAAATGGTTCTGAGGAGCAATAAAATAGAACCACTGCGCCAAATAAAATATAAAGTAATAGATATCAGGTAATTTTTAGGGCATGTTAAAAGACACAACAGCCTACTAAAAGTAATATTGGAAGGAAAAATACAAGGTAAAAGAGGCAGAGGCAGACGAAGACTAACATGGACGAGTAACATCAAAAGATGGACAAATCAATCTATGTCAGCCTGCACCATCAAAGCAAGAAACAGAGTAGAATGGCGATCCATGGTAGCCAACCTTCGTTGTGGAGAAGGCACGCGATGATGATGAGATATCAGGTGCATGAAACTGAAGACTGCTTGTTGAGTATTTGCTATGCTAAAATGAAATTGCTCTAGTCGTGCAGTTTCCTTCAAAGATTCAACTGCTGTTTTGATCTTATGCATTTTATCAAGCAAAGAAAAAAAAATTAAAATTATGAAATATAGCTACATAATAAAATCTGCAGAGACCAAATCCCCGGGATATTAAGAGAAAAAAATACTGTAAAGTTGTTTTAAAAATGAGATCACACAGACTCCAGGAGATGATGATTTCTCTAATCTCAAAACCCAGGAAAATGCTATGCAGGATCTATCTCACGAAAACTTTTCAGAACATATGAAGGAGCAAAGGCAAAATATTTTACATAAATCATACTTTCACTCACAGAAACATAAAATACAGTTCAAAATTACAGAAATTTGCATTAAATTTTAAAAAGCCTTTGACAGTTAACATAGAGATATCTTGTAAAGTATACTAGAGCCAAAGAAATTCCCATAAAATGGTAATTATCAAAACCTACAAACTAAATTAATAGAAAATCTAGCCTAATCCTACAAACACAATTCAGGTTTAAGGAGGCATTTCGTCAGACAGCAATAGTGCTAGAGCTGTCAGAGACTCATAGCTGATGATATCTTGCGCCAGGATCAGTGAGTGAACCAGAACCATCCAGATCCTGCTTCACTTCCTCGCAGTGCCTCTAGTAAAAGACTAACCAGTCTAATCTGGTCAAGCAAGTAGGGATCAAAGAGGCAGGGCAGCCCAGCGCTCAAAAATGCAGTGCTGAAATCTGTGTTTGGCCAAAAGGTGTATATATCACAGCTATACTGCAAACCTACTATGTAAAAAAACAATAGAATATGACAGAAACCTAAATATAGTGTTTATAGATCAGGAAAAAGCGTTTGATGGTGTGGACAGGAACAAACTTTGGCAAACTCTTGAAACCTATGGTGTAGCAGGACAACTACTAGATAATATAATGGCATTATATAAAAACAGTCAAAGTGCCGTTAGAACATCGGAAGGTCTGTCTGAATGGTTTCAGGTTACAACAGGTGTAAGACAAGGATGCGTCCTCTCACCACTCTTCTTCATCATATATATGGACAAAATAAATCAGGAAACAACCAACAATAAGGAAAAATCAAATAATGGCACAGAGGTAGAAAACTCCAACATCAACGAGATACTCTTCGCAGATGACCAATGCCTAATATATGAGGATGAAAACCTGCTACAACAGCATTTAACATCTCTAGATAAAAGCTGCACATACTACAGTATGAAAATTAATGAACACAGCAAAAACAGAGGCTATAAGAATAAGCAAATTAAGACACCCATTAAACATTAAGATCAAAGATAAAGAAATAAAAAAAGTAGAGGAATTCAAGTATTTAGGCACAATGTCCACAGAAGATGGAAAACCAGACAGAATTTGACATGAGAATACAATAAGCAAATGCTGTCACATACCAGCTTTCACCATTGCTAAGACATCCAAACATTTCTATGCCAGCTAAACAACAAATAATAAATAGCATTTTCATACCAACTTTGTGCTATGAAAGTCAAACATGGACCCTTTCTAAATCCCATTTAAGAAAGATCAATGCATGTGAGATGCGATGCTTGAGAAAAGTAACAAACAACACAAGAGATAGAATACCAAATGAAACCATAAGAAAAATGGTAGGAACTAAACACTGCCAAGAATATATAGAACAACAACAACTTAAATGGTTTAGCCACCTGGTCAGAATGAACCCGTACCAATCACCATCAAGGGCGTTCTTCTCGAGAATGCAAGGAAAAAAACCAAGAGGAAGACCCAGAAGAAGATGGATAGATGCAGTGACAGCGACATGTAACAACAAAGGAAAATCACTAATACAGACAGTTCGAGCAGCTCAAGAACGACAAATGATATAAACCACGACACCTTTTAGGTATCAGTGAAAAGAGAAAAGAAGAAGATACTGCAAACCACAACACAGCACATCTATGGCCACTTAGCGTTCTTTTAAGGACGGATGATGAAGAGGTCAATCAATTCCTTTAGTAGTCATCTGATAAACACCAGAAAGAAATGATTTTTTTGTAAACGATTAAAAATAAAATAATAACCCAGAAGAAGTGCACAAATTAGACTGAGAGTATAAACTCCTAAAAGACACCTATCCCAGTGCTAAATTTAAGAAACCATAGAATGGTCAACTATCAGCAGCAGTATATACACTCAACATATAAAAGAGTGTAACAAGATGGGGAAGCTGTGGAAAGCATCAACAAGAGAATGAGCAAGGCCAGGTTAGTGTTAATCAATATAAACATTTGAAGATACTCCTGGTACATAAAAAAACCAAACTAATGGTGTATGAGTGAGATACATTTTAGGGCTTATGCATGAAACTGAATAAAAGTGAATAGCAAAAAAGGAAAAATCAAAATTATCATAATTTCAAGCAATCTGTCCAGGAGAAAATCATATGATTGTTACACTCCAAAAAAATTACAAACAAAAAACACCTGCTAAACAGGTGCAACAACCATGATGAGGATTTGCATATTGTGATAATTTGATGATGCTGAAGTTGGCTACACAACATATGAAAACATCCAGAAATGAACAAAATTGTCAATGTGTAGACTTTGATTTTTAAAAAAGGGGAAAAATGAAGAGAAACCTAAGATAATAGAGCAGAGAACAGTGGAGACAAAGGTGAACTGTGCATGCCAAACTCAGAATTGTCTGAAAAGTAAGGCCACAGACCAAGCAAAAGTGAAGAGATTTTGTTGCTGTCCTAAAGGATGCCACAAGGCAAGTCAGCCACTTATTGCTTTGTTGATATGAGGCCAAGGACAGAAGGAAGATCCATAAAATTCCAAGCAGCTGATAGAGCTATGAATAATTACATAAATCTTCTGCTGGCTTATTTCTTGTCAAAACAAGGAAGAGTGCTCGTTACTTTTTATCCAAAAAAATGTACAATACATTTCTATGTAGATCTTATGTTTATTATAGATTATTCTTGTTCGACTCAGCTTTCATGATGCTATTTGCATGGTGTCCTGACAGAGGCAATTTAAAACTTAATTTGCACTAGACTGATTTTCCACATAACTTGCACAATTAATTCCTTATTTCTCTTATTCATTCCTTCTGCTGTGTTTGCTCTATGTAGTTGTCCCCCCATATCTCTTGCTCATGTGGAATTTTATCAACACTTAATTATATCCATTTCTATCTATCTATCTATTGACCTTTTCAGTCGTAGCCGGCCCATAGGGCATAGATCCAGATACTCTTATCTAAATTTGTATTCTAGCAGTTTTCAACCCTTCTAAAGATATTTTATTAAAACTCGCCATTTGTCTCTGTTCTGTGCAAGCAACTCTATCTCACTGAGGGAGCTGATTCCTGCTGCTCTCACCTCTCTGATCAATGTACTCAGTGTCTCTCTGGGTCGGCCTTTTTTCCTCTTACCTGTTGTTTCCCACATGAGGGCTTGCTTTGTTATTCGGTTGTTATTTCTCCTCATCATATGTCCAACATATGACCATTGTCTTTTCTTGATTACTGAAGATATTAGTGGTTGATTATATCCATTTGCTTTTCACATATTTTCTTCCCCTTTTAGCTTATTTTTTTTTATTTACCCAGATTTTCTTAGCCCCTTTTCTAAAATTATGTGGATCTTATCAAATGGTTTATTTTATGACCATTAGTTTGACTTCCATATTTTCTTCCCCTTTTAGCTTATTTTTTTTTATTTACCCAGATTTTCTTAGCCCCTTTTCTAAAATTATGTGGATCTTATCAAATGGTTTATTTTATGACCATTAGTTTGACTTCCATATTTGCCATTATGCTTATTATTTATTCATTAATACTTACATATTAGTGATGATTTATTAATATACTTGTAATTGTACAATTTATAATTACAATTGTGAAAAGAAATATTTGTACATACCAAAATTATTTTATTCATGAAAAAAAGTTTGAAAAGTGAAGTTTTATTTATACGTTGTACTCTGAAACATAACTGCAGCTAACCATAATTATGATAGTATTAATACAAAGCCATAACGAATCTGAATTAAAACTTCAAAATTGCATTTTTGTCCTCAACAACATCATGTGCCATACTGGTTGGGCTAGGCGATCATGTTCTTCCACAATTTTCTATCCACAGTGCATTGTATCAATTCCGTTGTTGACTGTTTTCCATGCCATGGCACCAAGCGATCTACTATCTTTTCTCTTTGTCATCCGCGAACTCTCTTTGCCTGTATTTTACCAGTTGTAATTAAGTATTCCAACTTTCCTCTTCTCATGATGTGCCCAAAAAATGTTGATTGCTTCTTTTTGATGTTTTTTAGGAGTTTCCTTTTTGTGTTGGCCTCTTTGAAAATGTTTTCTTTTAGCTGTCCAAAGAACTTTCAACATTCTTCTGAGAAATCCCATCTCTGTGGCCTCTAATCGTCCTTTCATTTGCTTATCATTTTTGTCCTACCATTACAAATGTAAGGGAGCCGCGATAGCTCAGTGGTTAGTGAACTGGACTACAAAGCACAAGGGGTAGGGTTCGATCCCAAACAACAGCTTCCGGGTTCACCCAGCCTTAAATGGGTACCGGATTTTTTTCTGGGAAAGTAAAGCGGCACAGACGTAATACCGACCACATTACCCCAAAAATCATGTGCCGAAGGTCTGTAAAATTTGTGGTCACTAACACCATATTCCCTATACGCCGCCACTTGGCATGACGGGGGTACTTTACTTTTTTTACTTATTACAAATGCAACCATTTACTTTAACATTACAAAAGGGATTTTTTTTTTAATGTAAGGACAATACCAAAGTCAAAATAAACAACACAAAAGTACCCTTAGGTAGAGTGAAACTTAAAATTACCCAAAGGTAATAAATATTAAAAGACACAACAGCCTACTAAAAGTAATATTGGAAGGTAAAATACAAGGTAAAAGAGGCAGACCAAGACTAACATGGACGAGTAACATCAAAAGATGGACAAGTCAATCTATGACAGCCTGCACCATCAAAGCAAGAAACAGAGTAGAATGGCGATCCATGGTAGCCAACCTTCGTTGCGGAGAAGGCACTTAATGATTATGATGTAATAAATGTCAACAAAATTGTAAAATCAAATTCAGCTAATTTGTGATGTGCACATCACATTATGATTATTTATTTAAAAACTAGAATTCCCAAATGTCCAGTGAAAGAAGAGTTTATTAGTAAGTTAATAGTAAACTTGCCTAAAAACAAATTCCCTAACAACAATACAGTCTAGTCTTGTTCTGTAGACTGTATGGTGTATATGATGTAGAGAGCACTAGAAAGGAAGAAAACAATTTGATTTGCCCCAGGGCAAGGTAAATACAACTTCACCCTGTTGTATATTCATAATAATAATATTGTATACGAAAGAAACAATTTCAATGAATTTATAAACAATTACTGAATATTTCAATTTTTACCCAAAACCATCTCTGAATAAACAGAAGTGTTTATTATTAAATAAGAATCCGTGTTGGTGGCAACACCAAAGTGGGTCACTTGTCATTGTGCTAAAACTAGAGAAATTATGTTCAGCTGCAGATACTGAATAGCTGGACATGTTATAAAATCATTAAGTTAAGAATATATCTCAAGTCTTTAATTTAAAAATTCTCTTAATCTCAAATTTTTTATTTTGAATTGAAATTTGAAAATCACTGAATGAATTATCATGAATATGAACTTGTAGAAAAAAAATTATATTAATTTTAAATTTTCAAATATTTACAACACTAAGTAAAACTTAAGTACTTTATTAAGTAAGTAGTACTTCACACTATAGCTCTTTTCAAATCACGTGCCCAACTTCAAAACGCTATTACTCAGTAACCGTTTGTTAAAAACTGTTGAAATTTTCCAAATGTTATTAGAATGCAAAAGACCCTTTAAATGTATATTTAACAAATATCTTGCAGCTGCAGTTTTCTTAAAGCGGCGAATTTCTTTGATGTTTGTCAAAATTGTAAATTGTGAACCCCTAAATAATAGAAATTACTGTAGTGCGTAGTTGCTAGTCTATGATTAATTTTCACTAGGTAAAGGCGTGGCCGTTATGGGGAAATAACTGAATAAGACAAAACACCAGGAGAATTATTGTCTTCTCAGTTCGAGGACGGACGATAATATCAAGGTATACCTGTATGACTGTATGTCCAATTTTCATAGTTGTGTGGTCCTGAAAAGGACCGTTTGTTGAACTAATTTAAGGTAATATAGGGGCCAACATTGTGGGGGCTATATACTTTCATTCTGAATCAGACGAGTCTAAAAGATTAATAACTGTTTGGGGTTGAACAATCCACAAACCTTCATTTTTCCAATATCCTTCCTGTTTTAAGACGTGGTCTTCACATTTAGCCCAATAATCTTTGTCTATATTTAATAAAGCGAGATTAGCAAGAGTCTTTACATCGCATATTTTGAATGTTGTATTTTCATCTGCCACTTGTCCTTTTAATTTTGCCCAGATTAGTTCTATTGGATTTAAATGAGCATGGTAAGGTGGCAGCCTCAAACTTATATGCCCGTGCTCTTGGATAATCTTATCTATTTGAAAAATCTTTGTTTTTGCTTTACTAGAGATAGTAATTCAGGTTTTAAGTACATGTTATTAAATTGTATGATTATTAAATTGTAATCCTTTGTGAGCCATATCTTAATAGCATCTTTTGTACTGGATGACGTTGGGACTTTATCTTCAAGTGCAACAATGTTGTGGTACGCTGCATTGTCCATTATTAGGCAAGATGGTCGATCTAGTGATGGGAGAACAGAATTTTCAATCTAATGTCTAAATATGTGACCATTCATCTCAGAGTGATAATCCCGATTGTCTATGGATTTTGAAAGAAAAATGAGCTCTGCATTCTGTATTAGTCCATGTTGTCGACTACCTGCATGAGCAATTATCAAGCGCTGTCCTTTGCTGCTAGGTATTAATCTCTTAATCTTTCCATCTGATGACTGCCATTCCCTTTGGTTAGTGTGGTGAGCATTGAATGATTGATCCATGTTTCACCCAAGTACACAATATCATAACCTTGCTTGCACACCTCTTTTACTTCACGTAAGTACTTGCTTCTCATGACTACTATATGTGGCTTCTCACAGATGATTTTTCGTCCATTGGAATATACTCTTACTGTAACTGTTGTTACTTTATCTATCTCCTCGCCTCAGGTATCCTGGTATCTCATCTCATCTGTGTATCAATTTAATTCGAACTCAAAAAATTAATTTTGATTTTGATTAGTCAATAAATTCAACATTAATTAATTGAATCTAACTTCTAGGCACAGAAGAAGTTAGATATATGAGTGTACTGTGTAATTACGTAATTATTAAAAAAGATCACAGAAAACAGGAGACAGACTTAGACTTTAAACTAGTCCACAACACTATAATACTATACTACAACTACCACTTTCGACTTTATAAAGAACTTAGAAGAAAAAATCGATAACAGGCGTGTATTTTCAACATAAAGTTAAATAAGAAACTATGAATGATATCCGAAAACAGTTTAGCAGACATTATATCCAATATCATGAGCAAAAAAATAAGAAACAAAACTAACGGACAAACTGTGTATATTTATCACCCCCTTCGTTAAACGTTCAATAACAGTAAAATTGTTAGAACAGAAATGTCTGCCGAAGAAAATCTTTGAGGTTTGCGACGTTAAAGAAATACATTTCCGCTTCCGGTTATAATAATATTCACTCCCAAAACGAGACTTTTCTGAGAGGAGCAAAACATAGCCTTCTATAGATTTCGTCAAGAAAGGGGATAATAGAAGGAAAAGGTATGTGTTAGCACTCGGAAAAAATGCCAAATAAACAACAAGAGAAAAAAAACAAAGAACAATATATGGTCCGAAGCAGGATCGAACCCGTACTCCATATCTGACCGTATATTGTTCTTTGTACTTTACTTTGTTTTTTTCTGATGAGTACGGGTTCGATCCTGCTTCGGACCATATATTGTTCTTTGTTTTTTTCTGTTGTTTATTTGTCATTTTTCCGAGTGCTAACACAAACCTTTTCCTTCGATTATTCCCTATTATCGCCTCGGAAGTTTCCCTATTTAATAATATTTATTTATTATTATTTGTCTTTCGTAAAGAAACCCATAAGGACGTTCAAATCCTTCTTTTATTTTTTCGTGGTAGTGCCCACTTGCACCGGCGATTATGAAAGGCAGTCGACTAAACTATACTCTTGAGAACGTGGTTCTAGCAATGAACGTGAATATTGATCCTTGAATGAACCGCAAGAATAATTATCATGTCAAAAATGGCGACAATGGCGCTCATCATCATCCAGTGCCGTCTCCGCAACGAAGGTTGGCTACCATGGATCGCCATTCTACTTTGTTTCTTGCTTTGATGGTGTAGGCTGTCATAGATTGACTTGTCCATCTTTTGATGTTACTCGTCCATGTTAGTCTTGGTCTGCCTCTTTTACCTTGTATTTTACCTTCCAATATTACTTTTAGTAGGCTGTTGTTTTCATTTGTCTTGTCTTAATTGTATTTAGTAGTTCTCTTTTTATTTTCTGTTGTTTTAAAACTTCATCGTTTGTTATCTTTTCTTTCCATCCAATTCTACCTATTCTTCTATAAATCCACATGTCAAAGACTTCAATTTTCTGTTCTGTTTTCTTGTCTAATGCCCATGTTTCTGCACCATACAGGAATATTGAGAAGATGTAACATTTTGCCATTCTTAGTTTCAGCCCTGCTGATATTTGTTTTGTTGTTAGTATATTTTTCATGGCATTAAAATTACGTTTTGCCATACCTATTCTTTTGTTTATTTCAATTTTACATTTTCCACCAACAAGAGCGCTATGAAAGCCAATAAAAAATGGTAAACCAAAACAGAGCTGAGAATGACAGTCGTTGCATGTGGAGAGATATACTGACGAATCCACAAACAGAGAACAATAGACTTTCAGAAGTAAAATCGAATCCGTACTCCTCGACACATCGACATGCCATCAAAGACCAGCACACTGCCAATTCAGCAACTTTACAAATAGCTTGACATAACTTACACGCGTGTATCACTCGGTGACTTGAACATTTAGGTATCGACACCAACTCGGTAATTAATTTATAGACACAATTGCATTGTGTGTTTCCTAATAAATTTTGTTAAGTAAAGCCAGATTTAAATGGACAACATCCAAAAGAACCGCTACAACATTCAATGGAAATGTCTACTGAGACGTCCAGAAGGTCAAGAACTAGGACCGTGTATTTCCTTCGACACACGAAGTACAAGAGGAAGTGAAGAGTGTATACGTGCGTGTGTTCTCTCTCTCTCTCTCTCTCTCTCTCTTACTCTCTCTCTCTCTCTTACTCTCTCTACAAACATTGCTTTTTATCAACCAGTAAACATTGGGACTTTATTTTAAAAAAAAAGTAAAGTACCCCCGTGACGCCAAGTGGCGTATAGGGAATATGGTGTTAGTGACCATAAATTTTACAGACCTTCGGCACATGATTTTGGGGTAATGTGGTCGGTATTACGCCCGTACCGCTTTACTTTCCCAGAAAAAAATCCGGTACCCATTAAAGGCTGGGTGAACCGGAGCCGTCGGTTGGGATCTAATCCTACCACTTGTCCTTTGTAGTCCAGTTCACTAACTGCTGAGCTATCACGGCTCCCGGGACTTTATAAGTTATTGAAAATCAGAATTGCCACAGGTTTACATTGTTATCTATCTATCTATTGTCCTTTCGAGCCGAAGACGGCACATAGGGGCAGAACCACAATCTCAAAGACAGAAACCTTGCGTGCCAAAGTGGCACATATTGCAGAGATCACTGCTCTAAAATATATGGCGCTGTTTCCATAACAATACTTTTTATAATGACAGCTTGTCAAGCCATCGATCAACCTCCTTAGTCGCCTCTTACGACATGCCTGGAAGGTCACAGTGTCACTATTCTTTACTCCCTCATAATGAGGCCCCGGTAACACACGGGATACATTGTTATAGGTAAGGTATAAAGTACGAGACTTGAATCAGCGTCTTAGCACGCGAGTTTCCAACCATATGTGCTCGGTCGCCTATCTTAGCACGCGAGTTTCCAACCATATGTGCTCGGTCGCCTATCTTAGCACGCGAGTTTCCAACCATATGTGCTCGGTCGCCTATCTTAGCACGCGAGTTTCCAACCATATGTGCTCGGTCGCCTATCTTAGCACGCGAGTTTCCAACCATATGTGCTCGGTCGCCTATCTTAGCACGCGAGTTTCCAACCATATGTGCTCGGTCGCCTATCCAGAACTGTTCGGAGATTTCTGTATAGTGTCGCCTTAAGCATCGAAACTGAGATGCGAGGCAACATTCCTCACCTTCCCAGGGTAACACCCTGGTACCCATTTCTGCCAACGGCTGGGTCGACCGTGGGGGTATTTTTTTCCCAACCACGAGTACAGTTTACACTGCTCCCAGCGGGAATCGAACACGGGTTGTCCGAACGTTGGTAGTCCAGTCGGGTGGTTTTCCCAACTAGGCTACCGAGGCTCCCTTACATTGTTATGTTCTGGTCGTTGACAACGGTAACACAAATACAAGAGAGCTTCATAAAAGACGATGTACTCAGTGTGCTATGAAAGATGTCATGTAAACCTTCTGTTAAAGCAATACTACAAGTGATATATACATTGTTGTACGTGTTCAGTACCAAGGCTATACGTGGTCTGAGACTCATAGCTGACTAATTGTGCCAGGATCGCCACCAACAACGTTGACCAAGTTGCTACTCCATCTCCACGTGGTACCTCTGGAAAATAACTAACTAGTCTGGTCAAGCAATTGTTTTATTTTTATTGTCTGTTCTATTTGCTTCTTTTGTTTGTTGGCGCAACTTCTCTTGTTTTTGGCTGTCTGAGTGGAACCATCTTCATTTTATGATCCGTGTCCGTGTGATATTAGGTACAGCTCTGCTGTCGATTGGGAGCAGCGATAGCTCAGTGGTTAGTGAACTGGACTACAAAGGACAAGAGGTAGGGTTCGATCCCAACCGACGGCTCCCAGGTTCACCCAGCCTTTAATGGGTACCGGATTTTTTTTCTGAGAAAGTAAAGTTGCACGGGCGTAATACCGACCACATTACCCAAAAAATCATGTGCCGAAGGTCTGTACAATTGATGGTCACCAACACCATATTCCCTATACGCCACTTGGCGTTAACGGGGGTACTTTACTTTTTTACTGCTGTTGATTACTCTACTCTTGTTCTGTTTTCTTGTTAGTATAAAATCTACGTGGCTTCTACATGTGTCATTCCACTTGTACCAGGTGTATATTTGAGACTATTTGGGTGATCTGGTTTATACTCTGGTGTCCGCTAATCTTAGTATTTTAATTTTCTTCTTTATCATTTCTTCTTCTTCTTCTTCTTCTTCTTCTTCCCCCCCCCCCTCTCTCTCTCTCTCTCTCTCTCTCTCTCTCTCTCTCTCTCTCTCAACTTCTTTATTTTGTATTCCACGTATGTTGATGGTTGCTACTTTATATTTGTGGTCTATCTCCATTTTGCATGAAAATTTCCAACAAAAATAATTAAACTAGTTAAAAATAACCAAGACGAGCAAAACTGAGATACCCTCGTGGGATTAGTGACCCCAAGGTCAACGGAACCGTGAGTTGATACTACACAAGGAAAGAAACATCTTCATACATCTTTCTACATTGCGTAGAAAAATAAAATATAACTAGTTACTTAACTATGATGGGAGCCGCAATAGCTCAGTGGTTAGTGAACTGGACTACAAAGGACAAGAGGTAAGTTTCGATCTCAATCGACGGCATTCGATTCACCCAGCCTTTAATGGGTACCGGATTTTTTTTCTGGGAAAGTAAAGCGGCACGGGCGTAATACCGACTACATTACCCCAAAAATCATGGGCTGAAGGTCTGTAAAATGTGTGGTCACTGACACCATATTCCCTATACGCCACTTGGCGTTAACGGGGGTACTTTACTTTTTTTTTTATTTTACTTAATATGATAAGAGCTTACACTTACAAGCGAAATGAAGATTATGAGTTAATACAATAGCCAGAACACGTGCATGAAAGTTATAGTCAAGTTGGTCAATGAAGAAGGCAAATATCGCCGAAATTCAATGCGCCAGGTGCCTTGTATAGTCGACTAAAGAGACAATTAGAAGCGAATAACAAAGATGGTAATAAAGTACGAGACTTAAATCGGCGTCTCAGCACGCAAGTTTTCACCCATTTGTGCTCGGGCGCCTATCCAGAAGTATTCGGAGACTTCTGGATAGTGTCGCTTCAAGCATCGAAACTCACGATGCGAGGCGGCATGCCTCACCTTCCCAGAGTGCTACACTGGAACATATTTCTGCTAGCGGCTGGATCGACCGTGGGGGTATTTTTTTCCCCCCACAATCCAAATGTACAAACTAGACTTAGATGATAGCCATCTTCCACTGCTAGCGGAGTGACTGCCATTAGCAAAGTCTAATTTGTATTAACAATTATTTCTCTATACTTATATTTTAATATCTCCACATTTCACCTATCCTCTAACAGCTAACACATCTCTTTCTGTAACATGCTAATCGAATCACTCACTGTGCAGGCGTGGGTGATGTAGTCTTGTGACTCTAACCAGAAGAATGCCTTAGTCACTGCCATCACCTCTATCGTCATGCTAATCGTGGTCATAACGTATGCATCACTGTCTTCATTGGCTATTCTGCCTGCCGAACGTGCTGTAAATGCCATACACTCCTTTTGCATCGTATTACAGATCCGTCTGTACAGATGACTGGGAGCAGCGATAGCTCAGTGGTTAGTGAGCTGCACTACAAAGGAAAAGAGGTAGGGTTCGATCCTAACCGACGGCTTCCGGTTCACCCAGCCTTTAATGGGTACCGGATTTTTTTCTGGGAAAGTAAAGCGGCACGGGCGTAATACCGACCACATTACTCAAAAAAATCATGTGCCGAGGGTCTGTAAAATTTATGGTCATTAACACCATATTTCCTATAAGCCACTTGGCGTGACTGGGGTACTTTACTTTTACTTTTACTGTACAGATGACTGCATCTTTCTCATCGGTATTATCTCAGATGAGACCGTTGACCTCCGCATTGACCACGACTGAGTTCTGTTCCCTACATTTCCTGTCGAGTGCAATACACGAAAATGTCCATCTGAATGACATAGGCACCGGTATCCACTCCTCGCCAGCGTTGATATTGGGAAGCCCACAGTCCTGTTTGATGACATCTTATGCTCGGCCCACCCATGATTTGCCTCTTTTTGTACAGTCTTGAAGTATGTGTTCAGCAGTCTGGGGCGCCTGTCCACATATACATGTAGTTGAGGTGCCGATCTTGAATTTTTTTTTATACATGTGACTGTGGAGTCTTGTTTCCTGTTTTGAGGCGTATAATGATAACTTGTTCACATTTATTCGTATTATGAAAGGCGCCCTGATTTGGGGCTTGTGGTCTTCTGATTGATTTGATTATCTGTTTCTTCTGATGGCATATAACTGATGCATTTGGTTGTGTGCCTGTTGTGTCTTCCTTTGCCAGCTGATCTGCTCTCTCGTTTTCTGCTATTCCACAGTAATATGGGATCATGTGTTGCTTGCAGAGTTCAGTCAATAAGGTCTGCACATGTGGCAATTTTCTGGATTGTAGTGCCTGGAGTACTGATCTTGCATCTGTCAAAAACACTACAGGCTGTGGGCCAAGATTACTGTTCAGCAGTTTTTGTATTGCCAACTTTATTGCTTGGATTTCTGCATCATAATTGTGACAATATTTCCCTGTTGATATTTTATTCATATCCCTAGTGTTATTTGGACAGGACAAGCGGAAGTACGGGAAAATGAAAGAGAGGACAGGTTGGTTAGCTGCGCTATTGTTCAGAACGGTCAACCAATGGATTGGGCGGACATCATCAATGTCCTCTGGGAAGTGGGAAGGACACAGGACTTCGACAACCATGAGTCCACATCACTCCTTCAGATGAAAGAGATGGGAGTTAAGATGGGCACAGCCAGAAACGAGAAACTTAGTGGGCGTGTAAGAAGACTTATCAACCAACACAGAACTGGAGTTGTCAGTCGCTGGACACTGCGAGACATGCTGAGGAGGGGATCTGAGCACTTATGAACATGTTTGGAGTGCAATGATATTGACCCGCAAATAACTCAATAACTATTTGGGTACTATATGTATGCACCTGCTCCCCCATTCTTTACTACATTCTGTGCTGATCCATCTGTGTATACACGAACCCATAGATCTTGAGGGTATTTTTCATCTAAGAAACAGAGTTATTGTTTTAGGCTGTAGACTAATCTGTTCCTCCTTGTCAACTATTCCTTTCACTTCTATCCGTCTTTGTATTGATAATCCTGATTCCTCTGTCCAGGGAGTCTGTTCTGGTATGGCAGTAGGGGGTTAACAACTCTTGGCATGTCTGGTGTTTGTCTACATATTCGCTTGACTTGGTGGATAAAACTGCTTCTCTAAAGTCGTCCCAATGCAAGATTTTGGAATCGGTTCTTCATTGGATGTCTTGGCATGCATGAAAATTTGTCAGCCTGTATGTGTCTCTCCGATCTCTCATTGCTGGTATCCTCCACAATTTCTCCATCTCCAATATTGTTGTTGATTTCATTGTTCCTGTGATGACCCTAAGTGCCTGGTTTTGTACTTTATCCAGTTCTTGCAGTGTGGTGTTTGATGCTTAGCACCATGCAGAGGATCCATATTCTAAACGTGGGCGTATACTTTGTTGGTAAACTTTAAGGATTATTTTCCCACTCGCACCCCATGTGGTTCGGGAGGACGTGAACTTCCATGGTATATGGTGGATAGGCGGCAGGAACCATTGAAGGCTATGTCTGAAAAGTGTTCCTTCTTGCAGTTTCCTCATATTCCAAGTCCGGCTTGTTGCAGGAGCTACTGAGTTAAGTGCTCTGTGCACACCGTGAGCTGTGTGTCTCATCCGTTTTGATCCTGTTTCGATATCCCGCTTGTTTACGATGAATGATGATGTCGTATGACAGGGAACAGTTGGCTGTGTTCACTTTCTGCGCGGTTTCGCCTTATGTCTTTTGGCGTGTGCTGAGACTGCTACGAAGGGGACTACAGTTACCTTTCTTTGTTTGGGAGATGAGTTAGTAATTCGGATGATTCCACTGGCACGGGCGGTTGAGCAATTATGGATTTTAATTCGTTTGCAGTGATACCGAGGCCTTCCATAACCAATAACTAATAACCCCACGTGGTTCCACACAGCTAACTTTATTACAAAAGCTAAACTCCCTCCTTGCTTTTTGGGTTGCCATATTTATCTGGGGTTTCCAAAATAGTTTTTAGTCAAATATAACTCCGAGATAAGTAGCGTATATATCTTCTTTCACAGGCTCATTGTTTATGTAGATGACTCCTGCTTTTTGTTTTGGGGAGAGAGTGAAACGTTTATATAGTACTGCATTTGTCTGTATTGATGCTGATACACCATCTATTTGTCCATGAGTGTTTGTAGTTTTAGTTCTGATGTTATTTCCTTTGATGTGAGTATATTTTTAATGTAATTTATTGTTGTTGTTGCTATTCCTATTATTTTATTTTTATCTTACAATTCACATCACTTGTTACAACACGTTCAAGATAGCTATATCCTTGAACTGTTTCTGTTTCCTATTATCTCTTATTCTATCACGTCATCTTTTTAGTAATCCGCCCCTTCATTTAGTGTTCTGGTAGCGTTTGTTGATTACTCGATGTTCCAATTTTATTCCTTCTGCTTTATCACGTGGTGCGCCCATTATTTTATCTGTTGTTTCTTTACCGCCAAGTACTCAAAAACAGACATGGTGTGCAGTGATAACATCATGATGATCATGGTATTGAACAATCCTGTCTTTCTAAACTGTCATTGTCACTTTGTACTCAACAACTTAATAAATTGTGCTATTTTGCACGTAACATTAATGAAGTGGCCTCTTTGTTCTGTCCAATACTTAGCATCCTTTTTGAGGGTGTTTTTTCTTCAGAAAATGAACATAAGATCATGTGACTGGAACTTCCGGAATAGACAAACATGGCGAAAGTTGAACCAGAATCCAAAACAGAGGGGTTCTTGCAAAAGCTACTGAAGACAATAGGAGAAGAAAGAAAACGTGGCGGTCGTGGGGCTGTCGATACAGGTAATAATATAATTTTAAAAAATGATTTATTGCCAAATAATAGAGATAAAAAATGTAAATTGAGTCACTGACTCAGGAACTTGGTGACTGTCCTCTCAGGCCTAGGCTCACTACTAAGTACACTAGTACAGTACTACTAAGCACTTGACCGACTCACTTTGACTTGATTCACTATCAGCTACTTGCTACTACTATTTTATCTATGACTATGTTGAGTGTATACACTATAGAGATATGTCTTGTCTAAGAAGTTCTTTACTCTTCTAAGTTTTTAATTTTATTTAGTTAAGTTAAGTGTTTTAGTAAGTTTTAGCAAATTCACTTGTCTTGTCCGTCTTCCTACTCTTACTCTTATTAATTAGTCTTAGTCTTAGATAAGACAAGGACAAGCCAGGGCTAGGCCCCGAGGTACACCGTACTCCAACGGTCCCGTAGCCGTAAGGTAGGCGTAACAACAGTCAACAGTACTCAGGTACTGACTCAGTGTAGCAGAGAGGGTAGTCAAGTATTTTAACTAAGTTAAGACTGAGTTAACTAAGTAGTACTAAGTACTAAGTAGTGTTGTTACTGAGTTACTCACTCAAAATCTCACTATTGTAGTAATTAAATAGCTCTCTTTTTTGCTTTGGCCTCGTTCAGAACGTTTTCATTACTTTGTCCATGGTATTCTCAACATTCTTCTGTAAAACCACATTTTTCTACAGCCTCCAGTAATTTTCTTGTCTGTTGTCCTATTGTCCATGACCCGCATCCATAAGTTAAGACTGGCTCTACATACCATTTAAGAACTCTTTTTCTTGTATCTATTGTCAAAAATGGATTGCACAGTATCTTCCTCATTTTTTGGAACGTTGCTTTTGCTTGAGTCATTCTGCATCTCACTTTTACTTAGTACTTAAAGCAAAGAAATTAGAATCAGAATAGCTAAAGCAGCAATGTCTTTCAGAAGCCTTGAAAAGTTGTGGAAATCAAAACTCATCAGCACAAACACAAAACTTAGACTATTCAAATCAAATGTACTATCAACCCTTACGTATGCATGTGAAAGCTGGAAAACAACAAGAGATATAGAAACAAAGTTGAACGCATTAGAAAATAAATGTCTAAGGAAAATACTTGGTATAGTGTGGAACGAATTCAAAACAAACGAGGAAATTAGAGAAATCGCCAATCAACTACTAATATCTTCAGTAATAAAGAAAAGACGATGGTCATATGTTGGACATGTGATGAGAAGAGATAATAAACAAATAGCAAAGCAAGCCCTCATATGGGAAACAACAGGTAAGAGAAAAAGAGGAAGACCCAGAGAGACACTGAGAAGAACATTGCTGAGAGAGGCAAAAGCAGCAGGAATCGGCAAATCAATGAGATAGAGCTGCTTGCACAAAACAGAGACAGATGGCGAGATTTGATAAAATATCTTTAAAAAAATTGAAAATTGCTAGAACAAAGATTTAGATAAGAGAGGGGGTATCTTGGTCTACGCCCTATGGGCCGGCTATGGCTTGAAAGGTCAATAGATAGATAGATAGACCCACAGCCACAGCTGAGTAGTAGTCTACACTACAAGTTTACTTTACTCGTAGCAGTTTACTACTGAATTACTAACTCTTAAAAAAAAACATAAACTTTTAAAATTGTAAAGTTATGTTATTCAATCAGCAGTCAACTCCTTGACCTGACTGTACTCACTTACTGATAATGTGTTATGTGTTAATCTCCTGACTCCTAATCCTGACCATGACCAGTAACCTCCTAGGCACTTAAGGCTACAGCAGATAAGACATACTGAGGTAGTGTGCATAAATTCAAATTGGTTCCATAAACTTTGTAGTCATTCCTTCAATTTACTCAAACCATTGTTATTATGTAAGCTTAGTATTACTATCACTATTGATTGATTATAAACCAGGCGCCAAGATGCTCAGTAAGCGACCCAATCAGGCCACAGCTGACTGCATGCACCAGGATCAGCAAACAATAAAACTGACCAAGATCCAGCTTCACCTCCCAGTGGTGCTGCTGGAAACATACTATCCAGTCTGGCCAAGAGAGTAAGGATCAAAGAGGGAAGGTCCCATTAAGGCTATCTCCTTGGATGGGGCTTAACAGTCACCAGGGACTGAAAACCAAAACTGGCCAGGACATCCTACACCTGAGCAAGACCACACTCTGCTGTAGCAAGTATATATGCTGAAGTTAGAGGCAACCAGCCAAAAGGCGCACCACAACAATCAGGATGCCAAGCACTTACACCATTGGGAAGTATGTCTATAACTGTGAATTGATATGGTACTCGCCCGGTAATGGACACTCAGGCAGGTGTAGTGCTCGGCCCTCAGCCTCGAAAGGGCCCAACCACTATTACTGGAAGTCCTTCTCAACCACCTCCAAGGAGTAAGGGGCAAGAGAATAGATCTACTGGCCAATCAAAACTAAGACCACTTAAAATAATGTACTGGAATGCTGAAGGCATCAACAACAAAAGAGATGAGTACAATAAAAACATAGATTTGGAAAATATCCTACATGAAGAGCAAGTAAGTGTATTCTGATTGCAGGAAACTCATCTAAACAAAGATACAGCCTTGAAGATTAGGGAATACCAATGTTACCGATCTGACAGAAAAGACAGACAAAAGGGTGGAATATTGACACTTGTAAAGAACATCAATGCATATCAGATTGAAAAGTGTATATGGATGGGGCAGAATATCAGATACTGCACCTCAGGACAGAAAATACAGACTTTCTTTTACTCAACTACTACTGTCCGAGCGACCGCCCACTGGCACTAGAAACAGTTTCATTAAAAGAAAGAATGATTGTATGTGGAGACTTCATCAGCCATTCACAGACCTGGGGCTATGAACATATGGACAGGAGAGGTGAAGAGCTTGAAAATTGGCAGGACAACAGTGGACTTATACTGCTGAACCAGACAACAGTTCTAACAACATTCTATTCCAGATCATGGCATACCACCTTGCTTTCCATTCACCAGACCTGGATTGGAATATTACACAAAAGTTGGGAAACAACTTGGAGGCAGCAACTTCCGACCAGTCTTTTTAGTGGTGCAAAATGAGGCCGTTAGGGAGAGCAGCACTCTCTCCAGATGGAATTACAAAAAGGCAGACTGGAAATTGTATAAAAAATACACCAGTGTACTAACTAAAGATCTAAATACAGAGACAACAAAATAGTTGATGAATTCAGTAGACTAATACTACAAGCTGCCAGTGAAACAATACCTAGAGGGGCACGGAAACATTACAAACCATACTGGAGTAGTGAACTAGAGCAACTACATAATGACATGGAAATATCTCGAAAGCAAGCAGAAAATAACACTTGCCAGGAACATCATAACTATCAGCATACTAAGGTCAAATTTGAAAGGGCTAAACTGCAAGCCAGACGGAGAAGCTGGAAAGAGAAAACAGAATCCTTTAAACTTGAACGAGACACAAGAAAAGTGTAGAAGCTTGTAAAACAGCTTTATGATGAGGATACAGAAAGGTACACCAAAATTACACCGAAGAAGGATGGAAACATTCTAACAGGAAAGCAGGCAGCAAATCACTTCGCAGACTCCTTAGCAAAAGACAATAATATTGAAATTAACCTAGAGAAATGACAAGAGACCCGCTCAAAGCAACAAAACGCAAAACAAAAAGGGACCATAGATGAAGTCATGGAAATACCCATTACACAAAGAGAACTAGAGTTGGCAATATCCAAATTAAAAATGAAAAAGTCACCAGGCAATGATGGAGTCTCCATTGAAATGATCAAGAACTTGGGAATTCCAGCTAAAGCAAAACTACTGCAGATCTACAACATTTGCTGGGCCACAAGTAGAGTGCCACAGGCATGGAAAGAAGCAATTATGATACCATTACTAAAGCCAGGAAAAGATGGTTCAACTACATCCAGATATAGACCAATCAGCCTTACAAGCTGTTTGTGTAAAATAGTGGAACATATAATCAATCTCAGACTGCAGTGGTACCTGGAAAGTGAAAACCTCATTGTCCAACAGCAAGCAAGCTTTAGATAGTGTGACTCTACTGAAGATCAGGCAATCTATCTTTCCCAGGAGATTGAGGATGCATTCCAAGAATAGAAACTGGTACTAACAGCATGGATAGACTGAAAGAAAGCCTGCTCTATTTTTACAATTTACCAAATGTTGAAGCTGCCTTTTTGATTCATTATTTTTCTTTTCTTCAAGTGATATGGTGGTTGTGACCATAGACCCGAGATTGATGAACTTTTGCACACATTCAAGGGGTGTGTTATTTAATAATATATTTGCGGGCTCTAAAACCTCACTGGGTCTCTGAAAGGATATGTTCTACCAATTGGTGTAGGCAATATATATATTACCAAACTATCTTATTATATATATATAGATGGTTGGTAGCGAGCACTCATAATTTGTCATTTGTTTGGTAATATGCTGGTGTTTTCTGCTGGATGCTGTTTCACTGAGCAGCTTAACACATGATATGGCTGAATTTGACAATTTTGGATCAACAGATTCAACAGCAGAATGAACATGTCTTTGTGGTATCTGGCCTCATCTCCTTTCAGTTGCATTTTCTGTTTTCCACCTAGTCTCTTCTTGCAATGGTACTGTGCCATTTATTTAGTTGCTTCCATGTGCTATTATCTGTTGTGCATTTTCCCAATCCTTTTCGTTCATAGAGAATCTGTCATCTATATAAATAGTATGTTGTGATTTATTGAATGTATGAATCATTATATTTTTTGTTTCATCAGATAATGGATTTGAATTGTTGAATGCAAACCAGTTTTGGCCTGATGTGTTTTCACAATATTACCTGAATGGTGGGATATCTCCGGATGATAACAGGGATGATATGCTGTTCTATATACGTAAAAACCCAGAGCTGAAAAATAGACATGGTATTATTCAGGTACATTGCATGTTTTGAGGTCATTATTAATAGTTTTTTTTTTTAAAAATAAGTAAAGGTTTTCAATATCGTTACCACCACTGGAGAGTGAAACGTAGAGCCTCCTCTTGAGAATATTTCTGGTGGAGTGTGACCAACTTTTCTGCCATAATGTCTTTTCTTTACTGACCAAAGGCCATTTATCTTTATAATATATATACAGATTTATGCTTGTACGCATGTATTGTTATATACACATGTTTTTTTACACATCATTTCAGGGTGCACACACAGTTAGATATGCACAGTTTATACATATCTTGTACCCACCTCCCCATATTTTTAGAACCCTTCCGTTCCATCTTGTCGTCTGACTGCCTGGTCAGTGAGACATATAGTTGGTCATCCCACCATCTCATTTTAGTCCATTCAGAAGCTGACCACACTCTGGAACACAGGGAAGTGACCCTTTTTTTTCCTTTCTTGAGTATCTAGCATATTATCGCCATGTAGTTAGATTTGTTTACGCATCCTTATATATATTTTGTTTATATATGTTTTGATGGTTACACATGTGCAGTTCGAACAGAGGAAGGACTGAGCGAATGTTTCCCAATAGAAACTGGGTTAAACAAGGATGTATTTTATCGCCCTTGTTATTTGGAATTGTTATGGACTTCATAATGAAGAAATGCTGCACTGGTAATAAAGGCATCGAATGGATACAAGGAGACCATTTGGAGGACCTGGACTTTGCTGATGACATAGTTCTCATCAGCAATCAGATAAAAACGATGCAGGAAAACACAAATGAACTATCATCAATAGCCAGCAAAATTGGGCTTGAGGTCAATCATGAAAAGACTAAAGTCATGAAAAGTTTAATTCCAACAAGTGACAAAATATACATGGAAAACAAACCAGTAGAAGAGATCGATCACTTCATCTATCTTGGAAGTCACATTGATCGAGAAGGGGATACGAGCAAAGAAATTAGAATCAGACTGGCTAAAGCAGCAATGTCTTTCAGAAGCCTTGAAAAGTTGTGGAAATCAAAACTCATTAGCACAAACACAAAACTTAGGCTATTCAAATCAAATGTACTATCAACCCTTACGTATGCGTGTGAAAGCTGGAAAACAACAAGAGATATAGAAACAAAGTTGAACGCATTCGAAAATAAATGTCTAAGGAAAATACTTGGTATAGAATGGAACGAATTCAAAACAAACGAGGAAATTAGAGAAATCGCCAATCAACCACTAATATCTTCAGTAATAAAGAAAAGACGATGGTCATACGTTGGACATGTGATGAGAAGAGATAATAATCGAATAGCAAAGCAAGCCCTCATATGGGAAACAACAGGTAAAAGAAAAACAGGAAGACCCAGGGAGACACTGAGAAGAACATTGATGAGAGAGGCAAGAGCAGCAGGAATCGGCTCCCTCAATGAGATAGAACTGCTTGCACAGAACAGAGACAGATGGCGAGATTTGATAAAATATCTTTAAAAGAAAACTGCTAGAACAAAAATTCATATAGGAGAAGGTGTATCTTGGTCTACGCCCTATGGGCCGGTTACGGCTCGAAAGGTCAATAGATAGATAGATATATATTTTATGTGTTGTTTGTTGTTCCAACTGAAGGCCTACTTGGCTGAAACGTTGACTTTTGTTTTGTCCATTACTAAGTAAAGCTGTCACCATACCACTTTTTCTTCCTTTTTTTAGAATTGCTATTATCATCAGCTTTACAGCAGCTTCGCATCTTGGTGCATCTCTATGCCTTTACTTCTTTGTTAGTTCTCATCTACTCAGCATTTTTTTATGGTCCTCTGCTGAAAGAAAACCCCCATGAGTAGCAGTGATATTTGAAGTCAGTCAAATCTTTCAACTTTTTTCCCTTTTGTTTCCCATTTGAATGCTTCTGTTGTAGTTTCTGTAAACCAGCACAATTCATTCATTCCTTTTTAAGGGTGAACAATGTAAAGGAGTAGTTGTTGGGCAAAAACAGAAGAAAGAAGGGTTGATGATTTGTTTTAATGTTACTTTTAGAATCCTGTTTTTATTTTGCTCATATTTATCAAGCAACATTTATTTTTTGTGAAATTAGTACTGCCTTTGTACGTTGTTCAGAGTGTTTGCACAAAAATGGTGTAAAATTGTATTAATTGTGTAAAATATATAATTCTTTTAAAATTATGGTATCAGATAAGATACATTAGCAAAGTGGTCAAAATGTAAATAGAAAAATACAGATCAATACATAGATAAGTGTTAAATACATAGGTACTTTCCAAGAAAAGATCCGGTACCTATCTAAGGCTGGGTGAACCTGGAAGCCGTCGATCAGGATTTAACCCGGCCTCTTGTCCTTTGTAGTTCAGTTCACTAACCATTGAGCTATTGTGGCTGCATTTTCCTACAATTTTGTTGGTAAATTGTTTTGTTTATCATGTACGTTTTCTGTTTTAAATTATACATTTTTGTTCCTGTTTCTTCTGGTAATATGTTTTTTTCATTAATCATTTGTTTTCTGTTGATACATATATTTTTACTAATTGGACACAGATATATAAGAGAGCTGAACAACGCATTAACAATGGAACAGTTGTGCAATTTATTATTTCTTTGTTTACTATAAATTTGTTTAAGTTAATATATTGATCATTTATGTTTTCACTGTCTATGTTTTCTTATCTTTTTTTTACTTTTGCTCTCTTTTATGTAATCTTGGCAGCCTTTAGTAGAAGTGTATAGACGTGACTCAAAACGCTTGCCTGCTCTCGATGAGCCAACAATAGACTGGGAAGAAACAGTTTATCTCAATTTGATTTTGCATCAGGTAATTTTGTCTGTGTCTTAGAAATAAAATGTTCTTTTTTTTTTTTTAAATTTAAAAATTGTCTTCTCTTCTATTTCTTCTTCTAGAAATATTGACCTCCTTCTTCATTGACTTGTGATCTTGTTTTCACATATAGGGTTTTGGATTTATTTTGAGAAAGTACATTTTGTCCCTTTTATTTATTTACTTTTCTTTCAACATTCATCTGATGACTATACTACTCCTGTTCATCATCAGCTCTTAGAAGAGTGTTAAGTGGATAGCAACAGAGCTGGATGCTGTCAGCAACTCATAGTTGATGGCTTGTAGCAGGATAGCTTAACCATCCAGACTCTACTTCACTTCTTCATGGTTTTTCTAGAAGCAGACTAATCAGTTTGGTCTGGCCACGCAAGTAAGGATCGAAGAGGGAAGGCAACCCACTACTCAAAAATGCCATCCTGATGATGGATGTGTTGGGCCAAAAGGTATAAAATCACAGTTTTACTGTAAACCAAATCTATGCCCACTTAACGAAAATGACTATCCAATCCTTTAGTAGTCATTAAAAAAAGTAAAGTACCCCCATCACGCCAGTGGCGTATAGGGAATATGGTGTTAGTGACCATAAATTTTACAGACCTTCGGCACATGATTTTTGGGCTAATGTGGTCGGTATTACGCCCGTGCCGCTTTACTTTCCCAGAAAAAAATCCTGTACCCATTAAAGGCTGGGTGAACCCGGAAGCCATCGGTTGGGATCGAACCCTACCTCTTGTCCTTTGTAGTTAAGTTCACTAACCACTGAGCTATCACAGCTCCCTTATATCCATCAATAGCTTGCTAATTATATTTTTTATTGTATTTGTTGTGTTAGTTTAAAATCCAACATATGATACAGATATATTTATATTCATCATCATCATTGAGTGCCGTCTCTGCATCGAAGGCTGGCTACCATAGAGCACCATTCCGCTCTGTCTCTTGCTTTGATGGTGCAGGTTGTCATAGGCTGACTGGTCCATCTTTTGATGTTACTCGTTCACGTTAGTATAGCTATATTAACTCTTTCTGTACGGAAGCTTTTTATCGATGCAACAAAGAGATTTCAGAGACCAAATTTTTCATGGTTTTAAGAATCAATCTACATATTTATATCTAACATATTACATATTATATATAAATTTTTAGATAATTGAAGAAGGTATTTGATTTCAACAACCCCAAAGATGATAACATCTGACATGTAAAAACATTATGGTTTTATGACATTCATACTAATCAAGACAAACAAATGAAAAGACGATTATTAGAGGCCACAGAGATTGGATTTCTCAGAAGAATGTTGAAAGTTCCCTGGACAGCTAAAAAGACCAAGGAGGAAGTTCTCAAAGAGGCCAACACAAAATGGGAACTCCTAAAAAACATCAGAAAGAAGCAATCAACATTTTTCGGGCACATCATGAGAAGAGGAAAGTTGGAATACTTGGTTACAACTGGCAAAATAAAAGGAAAGAGAGATCGTGAACGACAAAGAGAGAAAATACTGGATAGCTTGTGTCATGGCATGGAAAATGGTAAACAACAGAACTGATACGATACCCTGTAGATAGAAGATTGTGGAGGGACATGATCGCCTATGCTAACCGGTATGACACACGATGATGACTAATCAAATTGAGAGTGGCTCACTATCTCTTGTCTTGTTGGTACATGTTGTCATAGATTTACCTGTTCTCCTTTTTGATGTTATCAGTCCAGTTTATTCTTGGTCTGCCTCTGCCTCATCCACCTTGTACCTTACTTTCCAAGATGACTTATAATAGGGTATTGTGTCTCTTCACATGTCCAAAAGATTTCATTTGTCCTTTTCAAATTGGGTAATTCTTTTTTCATTTTCATCTGATTCAGAACTTCCTTATTTGTTTTTTTTTCCTCCCACCCAAATCTCCCCATTTTTCTATAGATCAACATTTCAAAAGCTTCAATATTCTGCTCTGTTTTCTAATTTAATGTCCTTGTTTCTACACCATACAGTAATGTCGAGTAAACATAACATTTACAATTCAGTTTTAGTTCTGATGTTATTTGCTTTGATGTGAGTATATTTTTCATATATTTGTTAAAACTGCTTTTTTTTTGCCATTCCTTTTCTTTCTTTCTTTTTTTTTCTGTCTTAAATTTTCCATCATTTGTTATAAAATGTCCATGATATTTATTTTAAAATTGCAGTTGAGCAAGTAAGAGTATTTCCATGGAAGTAAAGAAATTTTGTCACATTTTGTTTTAATTCTTTACTTGTATTATGTACTATCTAGTGTTATGTTTTCATTTAATGTTCATTCTTTCAGCTGTCTTTATTTAAGAATTAGTGTTTTAAGTGTAATGTAGAAATAATATTATAAATAAAAAGACAATTTAATTTGTAAAATCAAGTTGTCATTTTTTTAAATTGGCATTTTTGTGTCTGTCCTTAATTTTAGTTTGAATACACTGTGACCTGTGGGCTATGTACAAGAACCGGGGAGCAGAATTTACAAATACTGAAGAAATTCTCCCAGGTAAACAATGTTAGAGCATTTATTTAGACTAGAAATGCAATCAGAATTATGTTGTTCAATACAATAGTCAAATCTGTCCTGCTCTGACATTTTTCAATGTGGGATAATGACTTCACTTTCAAAATGGTCAGTTTTCTATCTATCTATCTATTGACCTTTCGAGCCGTAACCGGCCCATAGGGCATAGACCAAGATACACCTTCTCCTATATGAATTTTTGTTCTAGCAGTTTTCTTTTAAAGATATTTTATCAAATCTCGCCATCTGTCTCTGTTCTGTGCAAGCAGTTCTATCTCATTGAGGGAGCCGAATCCTGCTGCTCTTGCCTCTCTCATCAATGTTCTTCTCAGTGTCTCCCTGGGTCTTCCTCTTTTTCTTTTACCTGTTGTTTCCCATATGAGGGCTTGCTTTGCTATTCGATTATTATCTCTTCTCATCACATGTCCAACGTATGACCATCGTCTTTTCTTTATTACTGAAGATATTAGTGGTTGATTGGCGATTTCTCTAATTTCCTCGTTTGTTTTGAATTCGTTCCATTTTGAATTCGGTCAATTTTACTGACACAAAAATAAAGCAAGCTACTGTACAAGTTTGTATGTTCTTATAAGCATATTACTAACATTATAGTTTATGTATAGATTAACAGAAGAAGAAGAGCAATTAAAATGTTCTGAGGCCAAAGCATTAGGAGAGCTAATACCCAATATTATAGGTAGAATTGGATGGAAGGAAAAGAAAACAAACGATGAAGTCTTAAAACAACTAAAAATGAAAAGAGAACTACTAAACACAATTCAAACAAAACAAATGCGATTTTTGGGCCATGTTAAAAGACACAACATTCTACTAAAAGTAATCCTGGAGGGTAAAATACAAGGTAAAAGAGGCAGACCAAGACTAACATGGACGGGTAACATCAAAAGATGGACAAATCAGCCTATGACAACCTGCACCACCAAAGCAAGAGACAGAGCAGAATGGCGCTCCATGGTGGCCAACCTTCGTTGCGGAGACGGCACTCGATGATGATGATGATGATGATGAATATCCAATATTAGGAAGAAGCAATCATCATTTTTTGACCATGTTATGATAATGGATCAGCTAGAATATATTTTAAGAAATGGGAAAATTGAGGGATGAAGAGATAGAGGGAAGTAAAGAGAAAAGATACCAGACAGCTTAAGAGAATGGCTTGGCAGAAGGTCAACACCAGAAATGATAAAAAAACTGTTGAGATTGAAAGTTGTGGAGAGACATGATCATGTATGCCAGCAGGCTTGTTACTTGATGATGATAGATTAACATTTCTCTACATTGTTAGTAAATGATTGCATTTGTTTGTTTTTGTTATCAGAGAGTCTATCCAAGCCCCAGCAAGAGATCTATGGATAGTAAAGGAACACACGAAGAAATTACATATCCCAATATATTCTTCACTGTTGATGATTTTGAAGAGGTACATTTTAATAAAGTTGTTGCTGTTAAATGTGCACCTTGATGAGGGATGCTAGATTGTAGTTTGCATGTCTCTAAAAGAGATGCTATATTATTTTTTAAGACACTATGTGACAGTGAAACCTTATGCCAACATAGCAAAGAAAGGAACTATGACACCATGTGACTGGTTTTTTAGAGGTCCGTTTCTTTTCTTTTCTTTCTTTTTTCTATGGACATGTTCGGAGTGCAATAATGATGACCCCCAAACAACTCAATATATTATTTTTTGTCTTTTAAGTTCTTTTAAATTGGTTTAGTCAGTATACAGAAACCTAATAACCTCACGAGATACGTCCAATAAATCAAATGAAAGCCTTTTAGACAACAACCAACCCCCCTCCCCGCCGCCCCTTCTTTTTTTTTTTTTAAAGCATAGCCACAAACAAGGTATCTCCATCCATCCTTATTTTTTTTACATTTTCTCTGCTTCCTTTCAGTCTAGGCCAATGTTCTTTATGGTTTAATGATTTCTTTTCTTCATGTATTACTGAGCTTTTCTTGCTTTCTTTTTCCCTTGGGAATTTCATGACAGTTCCTTTCTTTGCTATGTTGGCATAAGGTTTTCTTATAGTGTATCCAATCCATCTCCGTTTTTCTATTCATAATCTGTTGCTTGATTGGCCCTTGTTTTGCTCTTTCTTAGTTATCTTCATTTCTGATTTTAGGGAGATACAACACTACACCAACACCTATATCCCAGTTGACTGGTTTTGTTTTTAGAGGTCTTCTGTTTTGGGACACCATGTGACTGGTTTTTCAGAGGTCTGCTGACTTGGGGCACTTTATAGCTAGTTCTTTTTAGAGGTCTGCTGTTTTGGGACACTATGTGACTGGTTTTTTTAAGAGGTCTGCTGTTTTTTGGCACTATATTTTTTTTCTCCGTTTGCCAGCTTTGACCTCTAACGAAGTCTCTAGAGACTAGGAACTGAATTTTGCATGTTAATCCGTTTTTCCCTGGCAACCGTGTGCACAGGGGTCCCTCGCTGCACAGGCAGATAACTCCGACTTCAGAGGTACTCATATTTTTTCCGTTGATGAGTAATTGACGTTTCCAGCCGGGCCTCGCTGCTGAGACCAGGGTGGTTGCTGCAGAGAGAAATCATAAATAAAAATCTCAATTGGTGCAGCTAGGATTTGAACCCACAGCCTCTCTGTCTTGAGGCCGGTGTCTTGCCTAGAGAACAACCAGTTCCCTTGGCACTGTATGACTGATTAGTTTTTTTTTTTTTTTAGAGATCTCCTGTTTTGGACACTTTATGACTGATGAAATTTGTGCTGGTGGTAAATTCCATTTCACTGTACTACAAACACCAGTGTCATTCTGAAAAGCACTTGTCTGTTGAATGTTACATCACTGAATGTAGGCAGGAAGTTTGTCCTCTCTTACTTGAAGTTTGTCCTCTCTTACTTGAAGTTTGTCCTCTCTTACTTGAAATTTGTCCTCTCTTACTTGAAGTTTGTCCTCTCTTCCTTGAAGTTTGTGTGTAGTCGTCTCTTCTCTGGAATTACAGTCACAAGTCTTTTTTCAGTTCTGAAATTTCTACAGTCTGGCATTGCTGCCAAGAAGTGAAAAACTCACAGCACCTGATTAGTAAAGAAGAGGAAGGAAGTAATGCCACTTACTAACTTGGCATAGGAATAATTTATTACATTCTTTTCTTATTCATATATTTTTTTTTTTTACTGTGAGATCAAAGAACAGAAAATCTCTTCATAATAGTTAAAATGCAAAGCAGTTAAAAGTTTTGCCTGTCACATCAGTGTGAAATATGAAGTATCAACTTCCCCTTTAGCAAGATGCTGTCACTTTCCTCTCATGTATTGTCAGTACATCGATGATGCTTCATTGTGTCTGATCTTTCAAAGCCTGACTTGACAGTTCCTAGTCTTTGTTGGCTCGTTTCATCCCTCCATTCATATTTCATACTCTACCTCCTCGGTTAATTCTGATACATCTCGGTCTCTCTTCATACCTCTATATTTTATATTTTATAAACCTACTGATGCCTACTCCCTCCTCCTTTATTCCTCTTCCTTCCCCCACACCCATCTTAATTCTATTCCTGTTTCACAGCTCCTATGCTTTACACACCTCTATGACCTATCAAGCCCACCTTTTGTTGGAAATCTTCACTGTTGTCTTTACACTGAATCTGTCCTACAATCTGGAGCTGCGATGGCTCAGTGGTTAGTGAACTGGACTACAAAAGACAAGAGGTAGGGTTCAATCCTAACCGACGGCTTCAGGTTCACCCAGCCTTTAATGGGTACAGGATTTTTTTCTGGGAAAGTAAAGCGGCACGGACGTAATTCCGACCACATTACCCCAAAAATCATGTGCCGAAGGTGTGTAAAATTTATGGTTACTGACACCATATTCCCTATACGCCACGTGGCGTGACAGGGGTACTTAAATTTTGGGTTTTTTTTGGTCCTACAATCTGCCCTCAAATGTGTTCTCCCTATTACTATGCCCAAGCTCTTACCCCCGTGATCCATTGCAAACATCTGTTCTCACTCTCCTACGCACCACCCTCACAATCTGGTTGCACTCTGGGTCCTGAAACGGCACCTTCCTATCGTTCATTCCAATCCCACAACTCGCCTTCTATTCTCTGACCCCCTATTAATGATTTTTAAGTGCAACATAAATCTTCAAGACATTTTGGTTAAGAGCCGCCACAGTAACCCCTTTCTTATAACAGACTCACCAAGTCTTCTTCCTGAATGGCCCCTTTGATGCACAGGAAGGCTTCACTTGTGTCGTCTGTAATATTATATTCATGACAAATACAAACACTGTCATAAGACACATATTGACTAAACAGACTGACATTTAGTATTCATATTTCATGTTTCTTTTTATATTAGTATTTGTTTTGTCCTGTATCTAAGGCTTTTGTCGAAATGTACTTTGTCTCATCTCTCTACTGGTTTAGCTGCTTAATACCAATTTATGTTTTACTTCCATGTTTTCTGCTTCTCTACTTGTGGCCTGCATGATATTTAATATTATTTATATATGTGCCTGTCTCCATTTCAGAGTGTATCATTGCTCAATGTTAACCCTAGATTATGATACCTATCAGTAACTCTTTAATTTATAATACTGTAGCAATGAATATTACCATTTAAATGTAACATCAGGTGCTAAAAAAATAGTCATTTCTCTGAACTCTTGGCACAGTTTAGTGTGTTCACACTTGGGAAAACACAGGAACTTGAAATTCCTGGCTCAGGTTGATTTATGACCTGAGTTTCACCTCATCGACTGGACGCGTTACAATGTCTATTGGTACAGTCACCGTAAGTCTGTCAGTTTGTTCGGCGACTGCATAGCATTATTTGCTGTGTTTTCCGAGTCACAAAGAGTTGTTTCATGTCTGCCGATGACCAGGAAATTTCCCTGGTCACAGCAAAAAGGAAAAACTGCAAATTTCTTGAAAATTGGTAATTTTTTTCTCTCGTATTAAACGATGTATCTCATGGTCTTTAAAATGAAAAAACTAACAGCAATGGAAACAAATTAAACACATGGGGTCACTGTAAATAATAATTGGGGGGGGGGGGGGATGTTTGAACACAGAAAAATGTCAGATTTTGAGAAATTTGTTTTTTGATGCAATAAATTTTAGAGTTAATCTTAGCCTTGAAGATTATGTTAATCCTTTGTTAATGTTTGCTTGTTTTAGGTTTTTCAAGATTTGGTAGTTAGAGATAGTGAAAGTGTGGCCGTGGAGCTGACAGCTAGAGACAAGCAGGGCCTGTTTGCTGGAGTTTTGTTTCTGGGTTCAGTCAAGTATGATGCTCTCAAGCGAGTTTATGATAGCAGAGTAAGTCTGAAAAAAATAAAAACTATAATTATTGTTTAATTAGAATTATGTGACTTTTCAAATTGACTTATTTTCTTATTGTTAAACTTTATAACTAATATATCAATTCTCTCATTTAAATCTCTCACTTGTGTTTGTCTTTCATGTATATTTACAGATTTTTCCCCCCCGTATATTTTCATTTATTTTTCATGTATTTATATCTGTGGAAAAACAATTTTTATATTAAAAGAACAAGATAAACAAAATACAATAGACAATTAATAGTTGCAGAATGTCATACTTTTACACTCTATTTAATGAAATACTGTAGTATCAATACTCATGCTTGGGAGAGCTTATGCTGCTACTTGTAATCTCGTCAGAGCAGTATTGTGTATTCCTTGAGAAAAAAAACAAATAAATTTTTATGGGGACTGGTTGGTCTCGAGGCAAGATGCCAGCCTCAAGACAGAGAGGTTGTGGGTTCAAATCCCGGCTACACCTGATTTTTATTTATGATTTCTCTCTGCTGCAACCACCCCTGTTCTCGGCAGCGAGGCCTGGCTTAAAATATCAATTACTCATCGACGGAAAAAATATGAGTACCTCTGAAGTCGGAGTTATCTACCTGTACGGCGAGGGACCTGCACACAGCAGGACACACAGAGACTTCGTCAGAGGTAAAAGCTGGCGAATGAAAAAAAAAAATTACCATCCTGAAGTGATTACTTCACAATTCCAAATTAAACACATCCCCTTCATCAACTAATCACACTGATGTGTCCTCACCAATCATCTTTGAATCTCATTATCATCATCAAGTACCATGCCTGCTGGCATAGTGAACATGTCTCTCCACAACTTTTGCTCGATAGTTATTTATCATTTCTGTTGTTGACCTTCTGCTAAGACAATCTCTTTAGCTGTCTGGTATATTTTCTCTTTGCTTCCCTATTTACTTCATCCCTCAATTTTCCCAGTTGTCACAATATAATCCAGCTGTTCCTTCTCATTTAATGGCCAAAAAATGATGATTGTTTCTTCCTAATTTTGGAAACTAGCTCTCTCTTTGCTTTGGACTCTTTCAGAACATTTTCAATACTCTTCTTAGCTGTCCATGGTATTTTCAACATGCTTCTGTAAAACCACATTTCTACGGCCTCCATTGATTTTCTTGTCTGTTGTCCTATTGTCCATGATTTACATACATATGTTAAGACTGGCTCTACATAACATTTAAGAACTCTTTTCTTTCTTTCTATTGTCAAAAATGGATTACACAGTATCTTAATTTTTTTGGAAAACTGCTTTTGCCTGAGCCATTCTGCATCTCACCTCTGTTGTACACCTACCGTCTGGTGTTAACAATGTTCCCAGATATTTAAATTCATTTACTGTTTTAATTCTTTGAATCTACTCTAACAATAAAGATTCAATTTAATAAAAACTGAGGGACAAATTACATCAGAAATGGATAATGTCACTCTTCCTTGCAGGCAAGTTTAACGCAGAAGCTGACCCAGCGGATGACAATGGGTTTTATAAAAAACAAGAAACGCGTCGAGTTCATGAAAATGAGAGGTCCAAGAGGGAAGGGCTGTGCAGAAATGGCTGTCAGTAGAGTCAAGGGATCAGGTCCTGAAACACCTGACCTTGAAAATTTTCCAGTCAATGATTTTGAAGATGGAGATTCTGAGGTATGGTGTTTTTTTTTTCATTTGTAGAAAATTATTACTATTTTTTTATATTTGTTAATGTGCTAAGAAACATGTATTTTTAAAAAATATTTTTGTTTATAGATTCTTTAGAACTCTTCTGAGAGTGACACAGATGGGTCCGTTATTTGGCAATATAGAGAGATTTCAAGCTAATGTTGGAGGTAGAACAGTGAAGGAAGATGGTGGTGCTTTCACAGTGACTACAGGTAGCTTGACCAAGGAAATTATGGTTGTCACGAATTCATTAGCATGGCTTGAGATACAGGCTTATACACACGTGTGTTCCCTCACTGACTCAAGAGTATGCTCTGAAAGAATGCAACTGACTGGGCTCAACAGCAGTGGTTAGAATCTCTGGTGAGGTCTGTTCTTAAAAAATGTGTCTTATGCTTGATGCTGTTTTGCAGAACAGAAATCTCTCATGGCTAAATCTGCCAATATTGGACAGACAGAAATGACAGCAGAATGAACAAGGTGTATTATTTATGGTGCCAAGCCTTGTCTCTTTTCTCCTGCGCCTTTTGTCTTCTAAATTTAACATCACACTTACTCAATTATTGCTGTTCCGTTTTTTTTTAATTTTTGTTCTCCATATGTTGTGATCTGATGCCAGATTTTCCCAGTGTTGTTCTCTAATGGAGGCAAAACGAGCATTATACAATACAATCTTCATCCCGACGTTGTGCTACCAATGCCAGACCTGGACCCTAGATGCAAGAACAATAAGAAAAATAACCTCTACAGAGATGAAATGTGTTAGACGAATGACAGGAAACAGTCTGAGAGTTAAGATCAGAAATGAAGAACTGAGAAAAAAGCTAGGAATAGTCCCCACCATAGAATATATAAGGAAACCAGATTAAATGGTTTGGCCACGTGACAAGGCAGAAAGAACAAAACACAACACAACGAGCCTTCAACAAACGTTGTGAGAACACCAGACCCAAGGGCCGACCACGAAAAAGATGGGTCGATGGAATATTAGAAACACTAGGAAACATAACAGCAGCCGAGGCGAACAGAAGAGCAAAAGACCGCAAATTATATCTCCCCTCGACGCTGAAAGGCAGATGAGGAAGGAAAGAAGAAGAAGAATGGAGATCTCACTCTAGGAAGCCCTACAAACATCCTTATATCTCAGCTCTGGTCTGCCCTTTGGTCTCTTACAGTCCTTAAGGACTAAACTTAAGTTCACCTTACAAAAATTGTTTGGTAATGTTATAGTTTGCCATTTTTCTTACATGACCCAGCCACCTTAGTCTCAGACCCCTAAGTGTTGCCGTGATGGATGGAAGTTTGGTTACTTTGTCCTACTATTTGATGTTCATTATCTTTAGAAGGCAGCACACATGAAAACTGTTTAACCTTTTCTCCTGCATAGGTAGTCCAAGTTTATGGTCCATATAAAAGTGTACTGAGAATACTACTGTTTACCAGATGTCGAAGCTGCCTTTCTGATTTGAGAATATATCTCTTTTTCAAGGGAGATGGTGGTTATAACCATAGAACTGAAGTTGGTGAACTTCCTCACAGATTCGAGGGGTTTGTTATTTAAAGTTATGGTTGCGGGTATGGCAACACCCTGTTGGAGCACCAAGGTCTTCTGGACACTTATTGACAAGAATCACATGATCTATCTTATCTAGATTGTCAAATCATTGATTACAGGATAGTTTTGTCATGGACAACCAGGTCTGTATCATCAGTGAATAGAAGCTCTTTGATTAAGGTCTGAGTAGTCTTAAATTTTGACTTCTGACTGAGTGTTGCAACACATGAAATGGTTGTTCATTGGATGCAGTGTTGTAATATTTGAATAAATATTTATGAAGCTGACAGCTAGGAAATAAAAAAAAAAAAAAGAAAATGTGATCCACCAAAATATAATCAATGCAATCTATCTATCTATCTATTGACCTTTCGAGCCGTAACCGGCCCATAGGGCGTAGACCAAGATACACCTTCTCTTATATGAATTTTTGTTCTAGCAGTTTTCTTTTAAAGATATTTTATCAAATCTCGCCATCTGTCTCTGTTCTGTGCAAGCAGTTCTATCTCATTGAGGGAGCTGATTCCTGCTGCTCTTGCCTCTCTCATCAATGTTCTTCTCAGTGTCTCCCTGGGTCTTCCTCTTTTTCTTTTACCTGTCGTTTCCCATATGAGGGCTTGCTTTGCTATTCGATTATTATCTCTTCTCATCACATGTCCAACGTATGACCATCGTCTTTTCTTTATTACTGAAGATATTAGTGGTTGATTGGCGATTTCTCTAATTTCCTCGTTTGTTTTGAATTCGTTCCATTCTATACCAAGTATTTTCCTTAGACATTTATTTTCGAATGCGTTCAACTTTGTTTCTATATCTCTTGTTGTTTTCCAGCTTTCACACGCATACGTAAGGGTTGATAGTACATTTGATTTGAATAGCCTAAGTTTTGTGTTTGTGCTAATGAGTTTTGATTTCCACAACTTTTCAAGGCTTCTGAAAGACATTGCTGCTTTAGCCAGTCTGATTCTAATTTCTTTGCTCGTATCCCCTTCTCGATCAATGTGACTTCCAAGATAGATAAAGTGATCGATCTCTTCTACTGGTTTGTTTTCCATGTATATTTTGTCACTTGCAATCAATGCAATAATTAATCAAAATATGTTTTTTTAAAAAAGTAAAAAGTATGTCCACATGTATTGAGAAGAAACCAAACAAGACTATGAAAAAAAAAAAGTAAAGTGCCCCGTCACGCCAAGTGGCGTATAGGGAATATGGTGTTAGTGACCATAATTATTACAGACCTTCAGCACATGATTTTTGGGGTAATGTGGTCGGTATTACGCCCGTACCACTTTACTTTCCCAGAAAAAAATTCCGGTACCCATTAAGGCTGGGTGAACCTGGAAGCCGTCGATCAGGATCGAACCCAACCTCTTGTCCTTAGTAGTCCAGTTCACTAACCACTGAGCTAAACAAGACTATATTTCATGTTATATAAGGAGAAGACACTGATGTACATCAGTCATATGGTCAGAATGGACACAAGAAAACTGACACCAAACCTGCATGTTTACATGTAAAAACAAAGCAAGGAGAACCAATAGAAAATCTGAGTAGAATAATTTGTGTAGAGCAATATGTACCCAAGAGGGCTTTACGTATGGGCTTAAGAACAAAACAAAACCTTGCAGTGAGTCTTCAGACATGAAAAGTTATGATTTTTTCCATTACTAACTAACTAACTAATGCAACGTGATTTAACCCATAGCCCGTGGAGTGCATATGGCTTGTGAGACTTATTTGAGTGACCTTCAGCCCTTTTCATTAACAGATTATGAGCCAGAGCATGACAGCTTAAACAAGCTCAGCAGATGAGTAGACCAAGATCTTTAGACTCAGAACAGACCACTGTGGTCTCAGAGTACACTAACAAGATAGATCTCAGTCACTTTGCAACACACAATTGTTGATCATCCAGACATACTCCAGAGCATATCTTCAAACACACTGTCTGGATCATGACCCATGCTGGTCAAATTGCATAGCAGTAGCTGATCACTTAAGAAGAAGAATATGCTCTTTTTCATAGAAAACAAATATATTCACTTTTAATAAAGTATGCTAAGTAGTAATGCCCACTGAACACTCTTCTATGGGCAGATGGCGTGGAGATGTAGACATCTGGTGAACAGAGCGGCAGAAAATCAAAAATAGTTATGGAATGGAATTATTCTTAAAGATCTGTTCTTCTTCTTCTCGTGTAGGACCAGTATTCTCATCGTAGAATGAGCGACCCTAGTCAAGGCATCACAAATTATGTACGTGGCAGCTTCCGTCGTGCCCTGAGCATGAAAAAATCTCGTTCTGAGACAGAAGGTGTTGATGCGGCCGCAGATGAGGACGGATCTGTGGTGGAGGCAGGTACATTACAAGATGGTATGGGGAACAAGTTTTTTAATGGTTTTTTTTTTCCAGATCCCGGTAGAGACATTCTTGATGTTACTGTGTGCTCAGCTGCTGTTAGTATCTGTTATGTTATGTATGTGAACTATATCTTTGGTTTTTTTTTCCTGCTTAAAGTTAGTTGTTACCTTTGCTTGAACAATTTTTTCACCTGTTCTCAATTACAATTTTTGTTTATTTTGGCTGTCGATTTGAAGACATTTTGAACTTTTTGTTACAACTAATGAGACTTCACAACAAAAAAGAATTGTAAGAGGTTACCCTTATTTTTTAATATTCTATATATTATTTACAAAAACAAATATCAGGATTTTCAAATCAAATTTATAATCCACCCTTACTTATGCATTTGAGAGCTGAAAAACTACTTAAGAAATAGAAAATAACATTGATGCATTTGAAAACAAATGCATGAGGTAAATACTTTGTATACCATAGAATGAGTTCCAGGCTAGTGTTGAAATAAGAGAAATGACAAAGCATCTAAAATATAAACTAAAATCAAGAGAAGAAGGTGTACATATGATGGCCATGTGATGAGAAGGGACAACAAAAGAATCTCAAAGCAGGCCCTCAAATGGAAACCAGAGGGTAAAAGAAAAAGAGGCCGACCTAAAGAAACACTAAAAAAAAAGATTAAAACGAGAGGCAACAACAGTAGACATCAGCTCCCTTGCCAAGATTGCGCAACTCACCCAGAACAGAGACACAATGTGGGTCCTGTGCAAGGTCTGACAGTTGAAAGATGGTCAGACACAAGAGTCTAGAATTTGTGCCTTATTCTTCGGCCACAAGTCTTCAACTTGAAAGGGCGGTAGATAGATAAATTATTTACTACATTGGGAAAAAGTAAGAATATAAAAATACTTAAAGGCAATTAATCCTTCTATGATGAACAAATGATAAACACATTTTAAACATTGACATGGAATGATCATTAACATTTATGTAAAAGAAACAGAAGTAAATAATGTATCCATGGTCAGCCTGCCGGTTAGTATTGCCTACATGTGTAAAAGATAGTCTTATAGCATGCCATAGAGATATAAATGATTTTAGTCTAACAGAACTAAGCAGTAGTATTCTTCACATTTATTTCCAAGGCTTATTAAGCTTGTCTTGTCTTTATCAATATGTATGGCTGTTCACTTATGGATTTACTTTTTTCTGTTGCTTTTTAAAAAAATATATGAATTTCATTTTCTGGACAGCTATCGTGGCTTTTGGACAAGTGCATGAGGGATATCTATTTTGACTGACTCCTTTTAAAATGTTTACATTTTTGATGTTTTCAAGAATACATTTTATATTTTTAAAAATAGCTTACCGCTGCAAGCATTTCAAATTTAGTATTTGATATTATTGAAAGGTATACATATCCAGATCTCAATTTGGATTTAAGAAAGCAGTATTCAATGTTTCCAAAGGATGAAAATTTGGTATTAAAATTCAGAAATATGTTCCATATAAAAAAAAAATGTGTAGATTATACCCATCATGCTTTGTAGTAGTCTTCTTTTTCTTTTCTTTCTCATTTGTGTTTGATTATCAAGGGAAAATAACGCTTGTGGTCTTTTGCACTTCTGTTGGCTTCTTCAGCTGTAATGTTTCCTAGTGTTTCTAATACTTCATCAATCCACCTTTTTTGTTTTAAGCCCTTGAGTGTGGTGTTCCCACAGCTTTTATTGAAGGCTTGTTGAGGTGTGTTGTAATCTTTCTGCTTATCACTTGGCTAAACCATTTTATCTGTTGATTATTTTTGTAGTAAATGGAAGAAACTTTTCCTAGTTTTTTTCGTCTTAATGATCTTATCTCTCAGACTTTTCTGTCCTGTCAAGCATCTAACACATTTCATTTCTGTTGTGTTAGTGGCCGTATGTTTACTGATCAATGGCACATCTTATTCAAAGTGGTTAGTATCCAACTAAGCTACCTGATTATCATTAAGTACAGTGTCATGTCTCTCCACAACTTTCTATCTCTACAATAGTTTCCAATTCTACTATTGATCTGCTACCAAATCATTCTCTTAAGCTATCTTTTTCCACTGTTTTCTTTTATCTCTTCTTTTTTAATTTAAAAAAAATGTATTTCAATATACTCCTGCTGTTTCCATCTCATTACAAGGCAGCCAAAAATAATATTTTTTTTTCTTCTGATGTAAAAAATAAGTTTCTTTTTGCTTTGGCCACTTTTAGAATGTCCACGTTACTCTTGTTACTTGTCCTGGGTATTCTTAAAATTTTCCCTTCAAACCACATTTATGTGGCCTCCAACGATATCCTGATACGTAACTCTTTATATAGAGCTTGTAACAGAAGGTAATCTGAACATCAGAAGTGGACTTTGTTGACCAAGTATTTTGATCCTTTAACTTCTTAACACTATAAATGGGGGCAAGCTCACCAGGTCATAACATCTTGAGATGTGTGCCTCTTTGACCTGAAAGCTCATGAGAAGTCCTCAGTGAATATATTACCAGCATGTAATTGTTGAAATGTTGCTTTCACAAAACTTTGTGATCAAATCTACTATCCTGAAATTACCAGAGAAATTCTCTGGTACTCATTTTTGCAGGCTTGGTCAGCTGTCAGTCCAAAAAAAATGTACCATATTTTGGAAATATAAACCTGAACCCACATGGTCAGTAGGCGAAAGAATTGCCACTTGACCACTGCAGCTTCGATAGCATCGGACAACCTTTTTTGGGCTTTTGCCCCTTTTTAGGAAAAAAAATTACTCACCGCATCCCTAGAAATCTACACTCTTTTAGCAAATGAACTGAAAAATATAATGACAGATTTGTGGTTCTACTTCTTCTGCGTATACCTTAGGACGTCATTATTAATATTGACATGCTAAGGTATACGCTCCCTAGAAAACATTCATCACCTCCAGGCTGGTGATATCTCCATACAATTTATTTTGGTATGGTACTGGTCATGGCCACAAGAGCCTTCTCAATAGCGCTTGCCCTTTTCATGTGCCTAGACTCCACAACACAGAGGCAGGTGACCACTAGTAGCATAGGTTGGTGCCCTTTCATGACAGGAGGCACTCTCAAGTCCCGTCACACCACTTTCTTCTAGATTGTGACATCTTCATAGTTAGAATTACATTGCACTTTTATATTAAGTATGTGGCCCTGTGCATCTGATGTCAACATGTTTGTGTCTCAAGCTAAAAGGCTGAATTGGTGGGATATTAGAAACACTAAGAAATATAACAGTACGAGAAGCCAACAGAAAAGAAAAAGACCGCAAACTTTATCACCTCTTGACATTCAAAAGACAAATGGAGATGGAAAGAAAAAGGAGAATACTACAAAGCATGATGCGTATAATTTATGGTTTTTGTTTTTTTAAAATATGGGACACATTTCCTTATTTTAATACAAAATTTTCATCCTTTGGAAACCTCATATTGAATACTGCTTTCTATCTGTCACTTTTCCTGGACCCAGCCCTTTGACCTGTCATACTTGGGTGATCCCATGGTAGGGTTGATACCACTAGAAAAGCTCTCAGGGATATGGGTACACAGGCTCCTCTACCACTTTCATTTTATGGTAGAATTTCATTTGAGTTATAATGTTGCTTGGTGTCTGGTTTGATCAATCAGAGTTGGCTCATGTCCAGATTTGGGGTTCTATTATGTATCTCTAATTTTACCTACACCCATACACCACATAATAAAGAAAGATGTGACAAATAAGAAGCTTGAAATTATGTTATGTATCAGTTAAAATCAGCCATAGTAACATTAGCATTACACACAGAAAATTAAGGTAAAGGAGGATAATATTTAAATAAAAATATGAATTTTAAAAAATTAATGTACTTTCCCATTATTGAAATAATTTTTGTTTTATTCACACATATTTTTTATCAATTGATGTAGATGATTTGATAGATTTGATAAAATAAGTTTTAATTATCATCATTATTGAGTCTCCATAACGAAGGTTGGCTACCATTCAGCGCTATTCTGCTCTGTCTCTTGCTTTGATAGTGCAGGTTGTCATAGGCTGGCTTGTCTATCTTTTGATATTACTTGTCCATGTTAGTCTTGGTCTGCCTCTTTTACCTTGTATTTTCCCTTCCAAGATTACTTTTAGTTGGCTACTGTCTCTTTGAACATGCCGCAAAAATCTTATTTGTCTTGTTCTAATTGTGTTTAGTAGTTCTCTTTTCATTTTTAATTGTTTTAAGACTTCATCTTTTGTTTTCTTTTCTTTCCTTCCTATTCTTCTATATATATCCACATTTGAAAGGCTTCAATTTTCGTTTCTGTTCTCTTGTCTAATGTCCATGTTTCTGCATCATATAGGAATGTTGAGAAAATATAACATATTGCTATTCTTAGTTTTGCTCTGGTGTTATTTATTTTGATGTTAGTATATTTTTCATAGCATTAAAATTTCTTTTTGCCATTTCTATTCTTTTGTTTATTTCAGTTGTACATTTTCCATCACCAGCTATAGTATGTCCAAGGTAGTTGTAGCTCTGCACTGTCTCCAGGTCTATTCCTTCAATTTTGATATCCACTTGTAGGTTTTGAGTATTTTCTTTGTTATAATCATAGTTTTAGTCTTTTTGATATTCATATCATAAGTAATTGTTGTAGATCTTCAGAATTTCCTCCTAGTAATACAGTATCATCAGCATATCTTAGGTTATCATCATCCTAGCAACTTTCTTTTTCAAAATGTTTTTCTCCTCTTTCTTTATGCTTTTACCATCCCTTATTTTTTATTTCCTGATTCCCCAATTGTACTAAGACTAATACTACCCCACAGGATAGTTCCAGTGACCTCCTTCCTGGACAATTAGCGCCCAATGCTGAGAAACATAACTAAAATGTTTCAATATATTTTTGCTTTCAGCATTTATTTTCATTATTAAATTTTAATTTTGTGTACATGTTAAATTGAAGAAAAAAAAAAAAGAAGTGCAAATTGTTCTCAACACAGAAATGTATTTTAACTCTGTGTTTGCATTTTTTGTATGTAGTAGGTCTATTTATATATACATTTATTTCAAGGTTTTGAGGTTTCATTTTTTATATCCCCCATATCTACACCAGCATACTGAATTTTATAAAGCTTTTCAAATGAAGTGAAGTTAATTCCAAATTTTAAACAAGGTTTTGTTTTTTCTGTTGAGTTTAAGGTTTCAAAATATAACACAAATTAGGTAGAATGATTAACATTGGTGTTATATTATGTGTTAGCATTACAAAATAAACATATGGACTTGTGTGTCAACTCTTAGTTTTAAAGATTGAAAAAATGTCACCTTATTATATAAACTAATTTGAATTAATCTTGACATTTTATTTTGTGCATGGAATAATTATATATGAATGTCAACACATGGATATATGATGAAAAGAATTATATGTGGAATATACTTGTATGTGAACTCATATTTTTACATATCTTTATTTTAATTTGATACGTTTATAAAAAAAACTTTTCATATTAAATTGGATAATGGTGTTATTTAAAAAAATATTTTTTCAAGACGTCATTAATTAAGTAATGTGTTTTAATTAAAAATAAAACATTTTAAAATTAAAATGGTTAACATTATGTAGCTCTTTTAAAAAGATATAATAGCGTTCCTTACAACAACAAAAACGTATTCAGAGGTCGTTATTTCCACCAAGAGTTATTTTCAAGAACTTAAGTATAACTAGCTCCTCTTTCAGCATTAACTGTTACCATTGAATGGATGTACAGCCTGTCCATCATTCTTGTCATGCTTGTCTACTGGTTAAAATTAGTTTACAAGCATTGCCACTAAATATTTGCATCTAATTACCATAGTTTATGGAATTTCCTTTCAAATGTTTTTTTTAAATTATATCTTAAAACTACCATTGCATGTTCTGCACCATTATCACTGTTTTATTTCGCATCTCGGACATTAGTTACATGTATGTAAATATAAACAGATTATTGGAGTAAAAACAATATATTCAGACATGGGTTAGTAGATTTAAATTAGCTTTGGATGATAGATGTTAGATACAATAGAAGTGTGATACGATAGAGGTAAGAAACAAGAGGTGAGATGCAATAGAGGTGAGATACAATAGGTGTGGAGGTGAAATACAATAGAGGTGAGATACAATGGAGGTGAGATACAATAGAGATGAGATGCAACAGAGATGAGATGCAACAGAGGTGAGATACTTCAGAGGTGAAATGCTTAAATAGATCAGGAAAAGGCTGCATCCTAAATAGGAAAAAGTTATTACACAGCCCATCATTGATAATGGAGATAAGAAAAAAAGTTCTCAATGTAATATATAGCCAGCCTTGACATTTTGTGGAAGAAGAAGTCGGAATAGCACCAATCTTGAGCTACATACAGAGACAAGAAATTTGGGCATGTAGTACCGCCTATCAACCACTGGTATCATCAGTAATCAATAAAAGATGTTGAACATATGTTAGATATGTAATGAGAAGAGATAATAACTGAATAGCAAAGCAAGCCCTCATGTGGGATGCAACAGGTAGGAGGAAAAGAGGCCAGCCCAGAGAGACGCTGAGAAGAACATTGATCAGAGAGGCAAAAGCAGCAGGAATCGGCTTCCTGAACAAGATTGAGTTGCTTGCACAGAACAGAGACAAATGGCGAGAATTGATAAAAGACCTTTGCAAGGATTGAGAATGCTAGAAAGAAAATTTAGAAAAGAGGAAATATCTGCGTCTATGGTGTGTTTTTTCTTTTTTTTTTTTTGCGTTCGCCAGGTTTATACTTCTGGCGAAGTCCCTAGCGACTAGGAACTGAATTTTGTGTGTTAATCCATTTTTCCTTGACAGCCATGTGCACAGAGGCCCCTGGCCCCACAGACAGATAACTCCGTCTTCGGAGGTAATCATATTTTTTCCATCCATGTGTAATTGACGTTTCAAGCTGGGCCCTGTTGCTGAGACCAGGGGTGATTGCCGCAGAGAGAAATTATAAATAAAAATCCAAACCGGTGCAGCAGGGATTTGAACCCACAACTTCTCTGTCTCAAGGCCGGCGTCTTGCCACGAGACCAACCAATCTCCTCCTCCCCCCCCAGCAAATTATTTGATGCAATTGAAAGCACCACATGGGAATCAAGCAAATGAGACTTTCAAGAGTAATTCATTCTCCCTTTGATGCTGAAAGGCAATAGAGAATAAAGAACATTGAAAGAGAACGCTATTAAGAAAAGCATGGACAGCTAAAAAGAGTACTGAGGATTTCTCATAGAAATATAAACAAAAAGCAAACTTGTTACCAACATTAGGAGGAAAAGAGTCATCACATTTTGACCAAGTTATGAGTAGGAAACAATTGGAAAATGCTGTGACAACTGGGAAAAAAATTAGAGAAGAGACATAAAGTAACAAAGATAGCAGACAGTTTAAGAGAATGGTTTTGTGAGGGAGTTAATAATAACTGTGAAACAATTGTAGAGATAACAAGTTGAGAGAGATGTAATAACATACACCAGCAGGTACTGGATGATGATTTAGAAATATAATTAATAAAAAAAAAAAAATAAACATTGTATGCCAGCAGTAACAAAATCGGACAAAATCAAGTTAAAATTAGCAAGGATTAATGTTAGTAAAATTTGAACTGTAAAGGATTAACTTAGCTTAATAGTTTAACTACAGATTTGAAAACAAAGAAATTACAACTTTTTTCCAGAGTGCACAAAATATATAAAAATTCACATAATGCAAAAAAATGTGTTATGTTACTAGTCTAGATTCTTCTTCATTTAACTCACTTAATGTTTCATAGAATTGCTCACATAAAGTGCCTCAGTTTATAGAAGAGTTACAGTAGCCACACTTTTGAGGCCAGCACATTGAAATATGTAGGATCATTTTTTGTTTGTTTATGTAATGAGGACATTAGGTTCATGAAAACCTGTATTCTGTTGTTATATGCTGGGGAATGAAATTGTAATTTTTGTCTGGAAACCACACAAGAGGTGTGCTTTGTCTGGCTCTAGTGACCTAATTGAGGCATAGGGGAGCTTACACTGTTTGTTCTTTAGTCATCTTTCTTGTTAGAGCTAGTTTGACTTGAATATAATTTCTTCTTCTTCATTCAAGTCTTGTAATCATGTGAATTTGATTCCTTGTTCTCTTTCATGATGGAGGGGTAAGAGCAACATAATGATCTGGTCGCATTGTCGGTACTTATATGTGCATATGTGTGTTCTCAGATTTTTCCCCTAAACCTGCGCCATGGCTGACATAGCCCCGTCACGCCAAGTGGCATATAGGGAATATGGTGTTAGTGACCATATATTTTACAGACCTTCGGCACATGATTTTTGGGGAAATGTGGTCAGTAATATGCCTGTGCCGCTTTACTTTCCCAGAAAAAAATCCGGTACCCATTTAAGACTGGGTGAACCCGGAAGCCATCGGTTGGGATCGAACCCTACCTCTTGTCCTTTATAGTCCAGTTCACGAACCACTGAGCTATCGCGACTCTCCCGTGGTTAACATACTTTACCTTTAACACGCTGGTTTTTTGGTTTGACATCGGTCTTTCCTTCTTGTAGTGAGGATGTCGGCCGGGGCTGTTGAGCCCACCCTGCCCAGTTTCTGTCTGGGTGTTCTCCCATGGCCTTTCCTTCTCTCGATGGTAACTGGCTGTCAGCAGTGGTTTGTTATCCTTCCTCATCAGTAGAGCTTTGAATTTGCCTCCTACTCGCATGGCTTATACAGTAGTTGGACATATGGGGTGTTTTTTAAATAATGCAACAGTTCCACTGCCAGTCATAGAGGGCCTCTAGAAACAAAAGGGTTGACAAAAATCTTATATGGATGGATGGATGCGTTCGCCCAATGACTAAAGTATTCTAGAGTATTCGTAGACTGTAGACTTCCTCTTTGTCATCCACCATCAAAAGGACGTCAAGTGGACGTGTTTGCATTGTGTTGTAGTTTGCAGTGTAACACTGTGATATTTGCGCCTTTCGGCCCAACACATCCGATTTCAGCACGACTTTTTTGAGTACCGGGTTGTCTTCCCTCTTCGATCCCTGCTCGCTTGGCCAGACTAGACAGGTTAGTCTGATACTGGAAGCACTGCGGAGAGGTGGAGCAGGGTCTGGATGGTTCTGGTTCACCGATCCTGGCGCAAGCCATCAGCTATGAGTCGCTGACAACTTCCAGCCCTGGTGCTGGTAGGCGCGCCTTCGCCTCCAAATCTTATATAGGGACTGCCCTCTCTGACCATGTCACATCATATGCTTGAGTGTCTCCACAAGTCAAGACCAATCTGTTATGACTTTCAGCCCATCCATTACCATGCTGTCTGTTAGCATCCCAAAAAATGAGGAATGTCACAAGTCTCAGTCATGTCCCGTCACAACTAGGATATGTTGGGGGGAGGGGGGAATCTTCTGGAGTTATTCAGTTTTTGCATATTGACAAAACTGTATTTCAACAAAAACCCAAAACAAAAATTATATGGCATATTTTTTTTTAAGAGATGTGCATGATACGATCTAGCATTCCTTATCAAGATGTGTAAGATAGATCTAGCATTCCTTATCAAGATGTGTAAGATAGATCTAGCATTCCTTATCAAGATGTGTAAGATAGATCTAGCATTCCTTATCAAGATGTGTAAGATAGATCTAGCATTCCTTATCAAGATGTGTAAGATAGATCTAGCATTCCTTATCAAGATGTGTAAGATAGATCTAGCATTCCTTATCAAGATGTGTAAGATAGATCTAGCATCAAGATGTGTAAGATAGATCTAGCACCCCTTATCAAGATGTGCAAGATAGATCTAGCACCCCTTATCAAGATGTGTAAGATACGATCTAGTACTCCTTATCAAGATGTGCAAGATATGATCTAGTACTCCTTATCAAGATGTGTAAGATACGATCTAGTACTCCTTATCAAGATGTGTAAGATATGATCTAGTACTCCTTATCAAGATGTGTAAGATACGATCTAGTACTCCTTATCAAGATGTGTAAGATACGATCTAGTACTCCTTATCAAGATGTGTAAGATATGATCTAGTACTCCTTATCAAGATGTGTAAGATACGATCTAGTACTCCTTATCAAGATGTGTAAGATAAATCTAGCACCCCTTATCAAGATGTATAAGATAGATCTAGCATTCCTTATCAAGATGTGTAAGATAGATCTAGCACCCCTTATCAAGATGTGTTAGATAGATCTAGCACCCCTTATCAAGATGTGTAAGATAGATCTAGAACCCCTTATCAAGATGTGTAAGATACGATCTAGTACTCCTTATCAAGATGTGCAAGATAGATCTAGCACCCCTTATCAAGATGTGTAAGAGAACGATCTAGCACTCCTCATGAAGATATGCATGATATGTTCAAGCTCTCCTTATCAAGGTGTGCAACATATGATATAGCATTCACCATCAAGATGTGCAACATATGATCTAGCACTCACCATCAAGGTGTGCAACATATGATCTAGCATTCATCATCAACATGTGCAACATATGATCTAGCACTCACCATCAAGGTGTGCAACATATAATCTAGCACTCACCATTAAGGTGTGCAACATATGATCTAGCATTCACCATCAAGGTGCAAAATAGCAGTGATTAAACAGAACTGTGCTGTACCAGACAGTGCAACATTTATTGTAGAGAACTTGCTAGAATTCATTGCATTTTTGGCAACCACAGATATTCATAGTCCATTTTAGCAAGCTACAAAGGCATGCTTGCTGATTGCTCCATTAGCTTGCTGGTCGCACTCACATCTAGATTGTGACAAATGTTATGTCATTTTGAAGACACATTATTTTGATAATGTTATCATCATTAATTAGTCCCATATCTTTAGCGATTGTTATGGAACTTTTGATGATGTCTTCACAATTAATAACTCACTCTCTGAACTTCTGGTCAATATGATGGATAGGTGGCAGGAACTGTTAACGGCTGTGTCTGAAAAATGTTCCATGTTGCAGTTTCCTCATATTCCAAGTCCAGCTTGCTGTCGGAGCTACTGAGTTAAGTGCTCTGTGCACACTGTGAGCTGTGCGTTTCATCCGTTTTGATTGTGCTTCGAGATTCTGATTGCTTATGATGAATAATGATATATCGTATGACGGGGAACAGATGGTTGTGTTCACATTCTGTGCAGTTTCACCTTATATCTTTTGGCTTGTGCTGAGACTCATATGATGGGGACTGCAGCTACCTTTCTTTGTTTGGGTAAAAAAGTAAAGTACCCCCGTCACTCCAAGTGGCGTATAGGAAATATGGTGTTAGTGACCATAAATTTTACAGACCTTCGGCACATGATTTTAGGGGTAATTCTTTGTTTGGGAGATGAGATATTAAATCGGATAATTCCACTGGCACAGACGGTTGAGCAATTATGGATTTTAATTCGCTTGCAGTGATGACCGGGGCCTTCTATAATCATAACCATAACTTACTGTCTGAGATTTGAAGGCTAATCCTGTGCAAAAGTTGATATTGTCTTCCCATCACTTTCTCTGCCTGCCTTGTTTTCTTGTTTTCATGATATGACAATATGGAAGAACTAAATATTTGTTATTAGAGCAGCGTTCACTCTTGTTAGTGGATTAGTTAATAATTAAATTTATTTGTAACATTTATTTAAGTCAGGATTGACCAAACTGACTTTCATTTTAATATTAGATTTGCATGTCAGTGGCATTTGGTGCTCTTCTTCTACCTTTTTAGCTCCCAGTGGAGCATAGGTCTTCAACAAACACTTTTCAAGTCGTTCTGTTTTTTGCCATTCTTTTAAGATCATTCCATGTCTTCCCCATCATCTTCATCTCTGTTTCTATCTGTCTTCTCCAAGAATTCCTTGGTCTTCCTCTTTGTCTTTTCCCCTGGGGATTCCAAAAAAGGACCTGTTGTGTAATACTCTCAGTTGGCTTCAGTAGTGTGTGTCCTATCCAGCACCATCATCTTTGCTGTATCTCTTTATCCACTGGTGTTTGACTGGTACATTTGGTGCTCATGTTATAGAATTTGTGGTGCAGACAAAGGTGTGCAGTAACTAATGAATTAACTACTTATCTTGTTTGCTTGAGGAAGTAAGAGAATATCCAAGGTAAGGATGGAGCAACCTTGTTTGTAGCCTATACATCTAAAAGTGGCTCACAGGGCTTTGAGTGATTGGTGTCTTATATTGCTAGAGCATTTTTATTTTGTATATAGAAGTCTAGATTATGTACCAAACATCTATCTATCTATCTATTGACCTTTCAAGTCATAGCCGGCCCATAGGACATAAACCCAGATACTCTTTTTCTTATCTAAATTTTTATTCTAGCAGTTTTCAATCCTTGTAAACTTGTAAATCCTTGTACCAAACATAGTTAATTTAAATTTTTTTAAATATTTCTATTTTTTCCAACAGAGTTAGCTGACAGTGAGCAGTACAATGGTTTCTGGGGCAAGTCTTTTGGCCAGGCCTGGCATTGGTTCAAGGAGAAGAGACGTGCCTCCTGTGTGGCCTTAAATGCCAACCTGACATATGTCATGTTGCCGTGGCATAGAATAATTGCAGGTTAGTCATGCTGGTATGTGAGAAACTACTTAAAAGTTTTTTCAATGAAAAAAAAACTGAACAATTTTCAACCATGTTTGCTTTTTTTAAATCTTAGAGTGGCAACTTAATGTTACTCCTAAAAATGCTGCAGCATATATGGGTTAATAATCTCCTAGCCTTACATCTTGTTCATTCTTAAAATTGGTATTTCATGTGTGTGGTTCCAATTTTTTACATCGCCTAGAAATGTTAATTATGTAGCTGAATTATTTTTTATTTTTACTGTTATCAAACTGAACATTTTGTCCTTATTAGTCTAATTCGCTAACAACTAAGCTACAGCAGCACGCTACCCAGATTGTACAAGTAGCAGATAGTTTTCTAAGAAAATAAAAGATAAAGAGCTGACAATATATGGACACAAACACCCATATTTCTACTTTCAGCGTGTTCTCTCTTCTTCCTCGTCTTATAAATTTAAATATTATTAAATTGTTTTATAATTGACTAAGCTGATTATAATAGTGAGCTAGGAGTAGCAACAAATATATTCTAATACCTGAGAAGTATAGTAACACCAAAATGGGGAACTGACTATGTTATCAAGGATGAACAAAGCCAGAAAAAATAGTGTCAACCTAAATAACATTTTACCCCAAAAATCATGTGCCGAAAGTCTGTAAAATTTATAGTCACTAACACCATATTCCCTATACGCCACTTGGCGTGATGGTGGTACTTTACTTTTTTAAAAATAACATTTGGAAATCCTTCCAGTGCAAAACTAAATTGATGATGATGCGTTCGTCCGATGATTTGAGGTATTCTAACGGATACGAACCGTAGACTTCCTCCTCGTCATCCGCCCTTAAAAGGACGTTAAGTGGACGTAGTTACGTTGTGTTGCAGTTTGCAGTGTAACACTGTGATATCTGCGCCTTTCGGCCCAACACATCCGATTTCAGCCGACGCTTTTTTGTGTACCGGGTTCGTCTTCCCACTTCGATCCCTGCTCGCTTGGCCAGACTAGACAGGTTAGTCTGTTTCTAGAGGCACCACGAAGAGGTGTAGCAGGGTCTGGATGGTTCTGGTTCACCGATCCTGGCGCAAGCCATCAGTTATGAGTCACTGACGACTTCCAGCTCTGGTGCTGGGGGGGCGCGCCTTCGCCTCCAAAACTAAATTAAGAATAGTCCATAATTAATTATGTACTTTCACTTTCTTTCTTTCTGTCTGTCTGTCTGTTTGCCTGCTTGCTTGTCTGTCTGTCTAATCTACTAATCTATATATATTGTTCGCCTGATGTATTGTCTATATCTGCAATATCGTTTCCTGTATAAATTTTGCTGTCTTTTATAATTCTTGTACTTTCGCAGATTTTGTGTGGATCTGGGTAATGGTAAACTTTAGAAGCTATAAAGACTGTGATAAATTCATATAACCTACCTGTGGATTTGTGTCATTTATTTTTGTATCAAACATAGTCAGTTATAAAGAATTACAGAACAGGTGCAACAAGTAGGAGATGTTGGGGCTGAATAGACCCAATAGTAACTTGACAGGATTCATAAACCATTACAACGGTTTGCTCTGGAGTGAACTCCAGAGGGGTGGTAACAGAGGTGACCTGACAGAGCACACTGCAAACAGAAATGCACCAACGGAAGATTATAGACTGAGAAAGGTGAAAATATTTAATTATTTCTCAAATGCAAGGCAAACTGGAAGCAAAAGTTGTAAATAAATGACACGCAGGATCCAATACACCTGCTGCCAAGACATGCCCACACTGTCATCATCTGCTTTAGAACAGGCCATTGAAAAGATGAATGCCTCTGTGAACTCTTGTTGAAAGCTTGTCCATCTGTTTCACTTGTGCAACAACTATGTTGAATTTTGATGTCAAACTTGGCCTAATGACATAGATAATAAATAGGCAACAAAAACTGGGGACGAAGAGCTCTAGAGGACTACGAATTTTGTCTTGGTGACAAGGGAAAAGATTTGGCATGGCCATAAACTTCTCGACCGCCATGGGAGAAAAAGATAGAGTCATTTCCAAGAAGTCCCAATATGTGTTGATTGCTGAATGATTTAATGATTGGGGGACTGGTTGGTCTTGAGGCAAGACGATGGCCTCAAGACAGAGAGGTTGTTGGTTCAAATACTGGCTGCACCAGTTGAGATTTTTATTTATGATTTCTTTCTGTGGCAACCACCTCTGGTCTTAGCAGCGAGGCCCAGCTTGAAACGTCAATTACTCATGGATCGAAAAAATATGAGTACCTCTAAAGATTGAATTATCTGCCTATACGGCAAGTGACCCCTGTGCACATGGCTTCCAGGGAAAAACGGATTAACATGTAAAATTCAGTTCCTAGTCTCTAGGGACTTCGTCAGAGCTAAAAGCTGGTGAACGCAAATTTAATGATCAACATCCAAGGAATATATATATATATATTTTAAATAATCCCAAAAGGCAATTTCAACTGCTGTAAATATTAAATTGAGAATTACTACATATATTGTCCTGTTTGGTTGCCCTACTATCCTGTTTGGCAACCTGCTGAAAATATATTATTAAAATGATATTTGTTTTGTTGGCTCATGAGAATTGTACATTTTTAGGAAAAGATAAATTCATTCAGTGATAAATAACTAAATTAGTGTTAGATGGAAAGTGTTTTGATAAAAATCAGTACATTTTATTATTTATATATGACCACACATTTGTTTACACTAGAAATGGCTCAATGCCAATGTGGATGAGCTTCTCAACTAAAGTGAATGAGAAAACTACTTTATCTACTGTTTTAAAATGAAACATTAAATACACATTTCATTATCTTTGTTTTTTTCTCTCTCTTTTTTTTCAATATCTTTTATCAGAGATATTAAGCAGAGAGCACGACATGAACAGCTTTCACACAGCTCAATGAAATGTGGACAGAATGAAAAAAAAAAACATGAAAATAACCACCAACATAAGACTATTTAATATAAACATGAAAAACAGTTTTATGAAATGGCTTAGAGACATAGATGTTTGATAATAGAACCAAATAAAAGGTTATGGTTATGGAAAGCCCTGGTATCACTGCAAATGAATTAAAATCCATAATTGCTCAACTGCCCGTGCCAGTGGAATCATTCAAACTACTATCTCATCTCCCAAACAAAGAAAGGTAGTTGTAGTCCCCATCATAGCAGTCTCAGCACATGTCAAAAGACATAAGGCGAAACTGCACAGAAAGTGAACACAACCATCTGTTCTCCATCATACGATATCATTCATCGTAAACAATCAGAATATTGAAACACGATCAAAACAGATGAAATGCACAGCTCACAGTGTGCACAGAGCACTTAACTCAGTAGCTCCTGCAACAAGCCGGACTTGGAACGTGAGGAAACTGCAACAAGGAACAGAAAAAAGGTACAGAACTTTATCATCAACTGTTTGAGGAAAATTCCTACCTTCTGATGATAAGACAAGATCAGTAATGATATCAAAGAAAGAATAGAACAAGGGCCAATTGAGCAACAGATTATGAATAGAAAATAGAGGTGTATTGAACACACTTTTAGAAAACTATGTCAACATAGCAAGACAGACATTATCATAGAACTGACAAGGGAAAAACAAAAACAAGGATGACCCAGGAATACATGGAGAAGAGAAGTCAAGAACGTTGGCCTAGACTGGAAAGAAAGATAAATTGTAGTGTCATAGTATGGTGTGAATTTGTAGTATCCGTAGTATTGTACAGAAAACCAGCACCTCATAACAGCCAAGCTGTTCACATACTTCTTCTTTCCATGCTCATTTGTTTTTCAGTGTCGGTGGGAGATATGATTTGAGGTCTTTTGCTATTCTGTTGGTCTCTGCTGTTGTAATGTTCTCTAATGTTCCACAATACATCTTTTTTGTGGTTAACCCATGAGTCTATTGTTCTCACAACATTTTGGCCTTTCTGTCTTATCACATGGCCAAACCATTTTATATGTGACTTCTTTATGTATTCTATAGCAGGAATTATTTCTAGCTTTTTTCTGAGTTCTTCATTTATTCACATACCTGGGAAGCATAAAAACACAAATATAAAGTTAGGAAAAATTACCAACAAAAGAATAAAGCCAAAATAGCCTTTGCAAATTTAAACAACAAATAAACAATGACCGGTATGTACCAGCTTTCATGCAACAAGTTATAAAATGCCATCATGAAAACATGGTTGGGTTACACAATCTTTTTGATATTTCTTCTAATTTATAAATTTGTATCTTGTTTTGTTTGTTATTATTGTCCCACTTGAAGACTTTTTGGTCAAAATGTTGATTCTTTGTTTTGTCTTCTCTTTCGCAGAGCTATAACATCCTAGTCATTGTCTTTTAAAAGTATCATATCCAGCATGGCCGTGGCTCTACCTGGTTTTTCATTTGTATAAATCTAAACAAAATTTGGAGATACACCCACTACAGCACAAAAACCATCTTGAATATATGCAGCATTTTCAGTTCTTTTGTATGGATCTGCTTGTGCAGAACAACATACAATTTGTGATCATTACACAAAACAAAAAAGGCTGGCTAGATAATATTAGAAAAGAACATTGATAAGAGGGGCAAAGACTAGGCATCAACTCTTTTGCTGAGATCAAGAGTTAGCTCAGAACCAGAACTTACACTGCAAGCCCTATGTGTCATTTCATAGCACTAGAATGATGATGATAAAAATCCAAAGTGATAATTATTTTTATTTATTGTTTCCCTGTTTTACAGACATTTTGGAAGACAAACAGAAACCAGTTCTCACACATTAAAGTTGGCCTCTTCTACGTAAGTCTTTGCAGCTGAATTTTCACCCACCATCAGTGTAACAAATGTTGTGGATTTTTAACAAATTGACTTTGGCTTCAAATTTGGAAACATTACTGGACACAAAATAGTGTTTATAGACTGAAGAAATATAATTGATGTTATGTAGATCTCATAACCAAGTCATGGATGTTTTGATTAAGTAGATCAAATTGTATTTTTGCCAGAGAGGATTATATTACAATATTTTTTTGTTAGTACACCATGATAAAACATAGTGTGTATTATATAGTCCAAAGAAAAAATGATGTTCTTATCCTTTATTTTTAAAAATGGTATCCTTTTTTTGTATTCATTCTTGTTTCACCAGGACATAATTTTTATACCAACAATCCAATTTCTAAAGATTTATCTCTAATGCCATTTAACCTATTCTGCATATCTACTTAAATGTCATCTATCTATTCTTCTTCTGGGAATAATTTAAATTGTATTTATATATTCTCCTTTTGGAAATAACAAATCTCACTTATCTATTCTCCTTCTGTCATTTATCATGTGAATAACTTAGATGTCATTTATCCAGTCCCTTCTGTGAATAACTTAGATGTCCACTGTTTATTGTCCTTCTGTGATTGACTTAGATGTAATTTATCTATTCTCCTTCTAGAATTAACATAAATGTCATCTATCTATTTTCCTTTTGGAAATAATTTATAGTCTTCTTTCTACTCTCCTTAATGGCAATATCTATGATACAAGTTGCCAGTCTTTCTAGTTTATTTACAATGGACGTTTCTTGTGTAGTTTGCACACCAAAGCTTTGATACGTTTGACTAGGCACATATGTCTTTTGGCACTGGTTTGCTTTTCCTTTTATATTTTTTCCAGGAATGAGGTCTTATTCAAATCTGGCTTTGTATGCTTGTGTCATTAGTATGTGCATTTGTTGCATGTTTTTTTTTGTTCAGTCCAAGAACACCACGTAAAACCAGAACTACATGCACTCCCTGTTGGTGATATCTTGTCTGTCTCAAGAGAAAACAGTTTTAATGTCTGTTTGAGGTCTGGTGTTGCTGTAGCTTCTTTTATTCACAGCACAAGCTGGCAGCCACCTCAATATAGTTTTATCTTTTTGGCCAGCTGCCATCTCAATATAGTTTTATCTTTTTGGCCAGCTGCCATCTCAATATAGTTTTATCTTTTTGGCCAGCTGCCATCTCAATATAGTTTTTGTCTTTTTGGCCAGCAACCATTTCAATATGAGTTTTCTCTTTTTGCAGGCCAGCATTTATTTCATACTTCTGACTGGATCTGTTTTTCTCAAATTCTTTCAGTTGTGTTCATTATTTTTATCTTTCATCACATACCCCATTGCACAAACCTATTTCATTTGTCCCCTGGTTTAAAAAGAAAAAAAAAAGTTAAAAGCATGAGATGTGAATCGTTTCAGTGATAAAAGCCATATTGTGCTCTGCTGACCACCAATTCTTCTGACTGGTGTTGTCTTCTGCACAAAACTCTGTAGTGATATTGACATTCACAGTGTGAACTCCTGTCCCCATTTTGCTTGGTGACTGAGTGGGTCATAGGAGTTTTTTAAACCATGGATGCTGCTTGCTTTCTCCTCAGATGCATAAATTTAATATTGTCCAGAAATAAGAGCTGCTCTGGTATTCATAAAACATAAGCAGAGAAGTGCCACCTTGATTTCATCAGTATTCACTTTCATAATGGATCGTAGTTGATCAAACTAGTTGTTCAAGTCTAAATTGACTAAAACAATAACCAGCATCTATTATGTTGCTGTAGTGTTAAATGCTCACAATTCTGAATGTATATGTATAGAATAGATTTGAATTAATCATTTAGGTACATATAGTGTTTACTAATGGAAGTATAGATAGCTGAATTGTTAGTAAGTTTCTTCTTAGTGTTTTTTTTTCTTTTTGCCTTAGTAAAACTAGTCTGAGTTGAGAGGGTGGTTTTTATTAATTATTTTTCTTTGAAAATAATAAATTTTTTTTTTTTACTGCAAAATATATTTATTGATGATGTAATGATTACAATGATGATGATCCATCCCCATAATTTCAATAGTTTGTATGTCATTCATCTGGGTCAGTCATTCACAACGTATGGGGGATCTATAAAATGTAACATGATACATCTTATTTTAATGTTCATACAATATTAAATTAAATTAATTTTATATTTATACTATTGTTACATGAATAAATTAATTTGGTTGTTGAAGTTGTATGTCTAGAAATAAATTCTTTCATTTGAGTTTGCTGCATGCACATTTTCCTGTGTGTACATACAGTGTACTGTATTTTGATGTATTGGAAGTACTGGACCTCAAGTTGAGGTAAGGAAATTATTATCTACTAGAATGTCTGTACTCCATGTTTTACCAAAGTTCTTGACTTCGGCCTATAAATAAATATTTTGGGAAGAGTGAAAACAAGTCATTTGGGAAGATTGTGTGAGTTTTTGTTAAGGGCATGAGTGGATCTTCTTTTAGGGTACAAAGATCACAATAACCATCATAATTTACCGTGTCATAATTATCATCAGGTGCCATTGCTATGGGCATATGTGATTAAATCCCATCCACGTATTTATGTTCATTATATATCATAACATTGTTAATTAATGTACATGAGTTTTTTTTTCTTGCCTATTTATCAGTGTATTTGTTATGGTTAACACCACACATATTCTCTAAATTAACTGGTTATTTCGTCAATGGGATATTTGAAGTCATGGTATTGGGTGTTCAGAGAAACCAGATAATTTCCTGCAGATTGCTCCAAGAAGGTAAAAATAGTGCTGTCACAACAATGACTTTTTAAATTTATTATTTTAATGTCTGTTTTATTTTTTTAGCTGCAGTTGTCAGTTTTGCCATCAGCAAGGTTGAACACAATGCAAGCCAATATTTGGCTGCGTAGGCAACAATTTCATACATCACTCACTAAAATTAAGTACCTTAAAGTACTTAGCTTTACTAATCCAATGCACTTAAAAAAACACAAATAAAACTTACATTAAGATACTGTAAAACAACTCTCAAATAAATTAGATAAGAGACTACAGTGTCGTCTGACCCACTAAACACGAACACAGTTTTTTTTAAGTAAATTTGTATACCCAGGATATTGATATGATAATAGTGACTTTCTTCATCTCCTGGGTTCTGCTGGAAAAGTTGGAGCTTGTCCATTCTAGTGGGAGTGCAATACTAGATCTTATATATCAACAGACTCCACTATTGAGGTGATATAGGTGATCCTCATCTTGTTATCCAGTCTATTTAGAAGCTAACTGTTTCTGGGCCACCCCATTGAGAGGTGAAGTGATGTCTTGATCAGTTTTGAGTTGCTGACCCTGCTGTGATGTCTTGTTCATGCTTCCCAAAGTATGTATTTGATATTAATTCTTCAGTTCCAGAATAATCTTGCTCATATCTGTCTTCTCATGGAAACCCTGAAGAACATTGGCCTAGACTGGAGAGAAGTAGAGAAAATATCCAAGAATAGATGGAGAAACCTTTTCCATGGGCTGTGCTTCAATAAGGCTTTGATTGATTGGTTGATCTGTCTTGAGCCTGTAAACCACCTATCATTAAATTCCAATATTTGTATTTTTAATTGAAACCTATTTTGTTCTATATCAAATTAAAAAGGGAGTATTGTGCTACATGTAGGAAATGTTTGTAGGACATGACAGTCTTGAATATTTATAAAGTAAGGAATGTGTGAAATGATGGTGGTTATAAAGGGGCTGAATTCACTCACCAAATTCTAATTCCAGGTCAACTTATAATAATAAATGCAAACTTAATTCCACATATGATTTTTTTAAAAGAATATCCATTTATGTCTTTTTTAGTTCATGATTTCAGCTTGATAATAAAACGTATGCTTCTTTCAGGCACACTATACAGTAAAACAATGTAGTCTCAAACCCTGTTCTTCTAATTTGGCAGAATGACTAATATCCACAGTGAAGTTTTTATATAAACTATGTTTTTCTAGTTTTTATATCTATCTGTCGGTCTTGTCTTGTCTTGTCTGTCTGTCTATTTGTCCTTTTGAACCGAATACAGCACATAGGCAGCAATTCTAGACTCTGTATCCAACAATCTTTGTTATCAGTCATCAAAACTTGCACATTACTCACATTGTATCTTGTCACACATTTCAATTTAATATATAAACAACTTTTATTTACATAGGTACAAGTTATTTCTTTGGGTTTATTTTTTTTTTAAAGCACAGCTACCAAAATTATGATATCTGCCATGGCCATAATCCATTTTTTGTTCCAGAAACGTTAACACAAAAATATGTTTACTTTGATTATTAACTCACATGGTCAGGAATGCACCATAGTGGAAAGGAGAAATAATTTATTATTAAGGTAAAGTTAAAGTACAAGACTTGAATTGGCATCTTAGCAAGCAAGTTTCCACCCATATGTGCTTGGCTGCCTATCCAGAAGTGTTCAGGGATTTCTGGTTAATGTCGCTTCAAGCATTGAAACTCACGATTCCCCAGCATTCCTCACCTTCCCAGACTGCTACCCTGGTGCCCATTTCTGCTAGTGGATGGTTTGACTGCAGGAGTATTTTTTTCCAACCACTTTACAGTTCACGCTGCTTCCAGCGGGAATCAAAGATGGGTTGTCTGAACTTCTGTACCTTTCGAGCTGTCGCCAGCCCATAGGGCGTAGACCAAGATACTCCTTCTCTTATCTGAATTTTTTGTTCCTGCAGTTTTCAATTCTTTTAAAGATATTTTATCAAATCTCGCCATTTGTCTCTGTTCTGTCTATCTCATTGAGGGAGCCGAATCCTGCTGCTCTTGCCTCTCTCATCAATGTTCTTCTCAGTGTCTCTCTGGGTCTTCCTCTTTTCCTCTTACCTGTTGTTTCCCATGTGAGGGCTTGCTTTGCTATTCGGTTATTATCTCTTCTCATCACATGTCCAACATATGACCATCGTCTTTTCTTTATTACTGAAGATATTAGTGGTTGATTGGCGATTTCTCTAATTTCCTCGTTTGTTTTGAATTCGTTCCACGCTATACCAAGTATTTTCCGTAGACATTTATTTTCTAATGCGTTCAACTTTGTTTCTATATCTCTTGTTGTTTTCCAGCTTTCACACACATACGTAAGGGTTGATAGTACATTTGATTTGAATAGTTTAAGTTTTGTGTTTGTGCTGATGAGTTTTGATTTCCACAACTTTTCAAGGCTTCTGAAAGACATTGCTGCTTTAGCTATTCTGATTCTAATTTCTTTGCTTGTATCCCCTTCTTGATCAATGTGACTTCCAAGATAGGTAAAGTAATATAATAATATTCTGTAGCTTAATTTGGTGATTTTCCCAACTAGGCTACCGAGGTCCCCATTTCAAAGGGAATTCACTCTCACGAAGTTTGACTGGCTACAGACAATGAAGACTTTGAACATTATTAAGATACAGACATTTTTGTTTGCAACTGTAACATTTCTCTGTCACTTTGAAGTATGGCAATGCTGGGAGTGTTGGTACACAGTTAAAGAGTTAAATCACAGCTTTTAGAAGTGAGTAAGGAGGACAGCTGGTCTTTTTCACAGCAGTTACCTTCCCTAACTTTGAAAATAATGCTCCTATTGTTATAGCTCGATCGACAAAAGCATATCTCAGCTGAGTTGAACCTCCTTCTGTTGGTCGTAAACCCAGGGCACCTTTAAGTGAGGTCTAACTAGATTACCCATTATGTTAAAAAAAACTAGTTTTTGCCTTCTTTTTTGCTTCCAAGTCTGGCTGTGAATATGTGGTGTTTTATATAGTGAATTAGTTATGTGGTAGTAAAATTGAAATGCTTAAGTTCAACACATTCCTGCCTTGTTCTAAGCCAATAGTGGAAAAATTAGCATTTTTTAAATTGCATAATTGTTAAAGTATTGAAGTACATCTATTCAGTTTGAATGTCGATTATCTTTTCCCAAGTAAGTGTAGTAGAATTTTATCTTTACCCAATTAAATGCAGTAAAATGTTAATTATATTTTTTTTAAAATAGTATTTATTTTCCTATCCATGTAAATGTAATAGAATGTTGATTATCCTATCGAAAGTTAATGTTGTAGAGTTGAATGTCCTATCCTAACTCAACTTTCCTCTTCTTCCACACACACAAACACACCCCCCCCCCCCCCCCCCCCAACTAATATAAAATTGTATTACAATATGTACTTTTAGAGTAGTTTTTGTAATGCTGAAGATAGGTCCCATAATTTATTCAGTTCTGATTTATTTGTTTGTTTGAAACATATATGCAATATAAAGTATAAAATATATCTCAAAGTGTTATGTACAAAAGAGGTAATGATATTCCTATAGCATGTAGGTTTTAATATCACATTACTAAGCTACAGCATTTGAAGGCAAGGAAATCAATGTCTTTTATTTGTGTTATTGTCATCTAGAAATGTGGGGGACAGGCTCTTATTATTGTAACTGGATGGACTGAAATGTGCGGGTCAGGATCTTATTATTGTAACTGGATGGACTGATATGTGTGGGTCAGGCTCTTATTATTGTAACTGGTTGGACTGAAATGTGCGGGTCAGGATCTTATTATTGTAACTGGTTGGACTGAAATGTGCGGGTCAGGCTCTTATTATTGTAACTGGTTGGACTGAAATGTGCGGGTCAGGATCTTATTATTGTAACTGGATGGACTGAAATGTGTGGGTCAAGCTCTTATTATTATAACTGGATAGACTGAAGTGTGTGGGTCAGGCTCATATTATTATAACTGGATAGACTGAAATGTGTGGGTCAGGCTCATATTATTATAACTGGATAGACTGAAGTGTGTGGGTCAGGCTCATATTATTATAACTGGATAGACTGAAATGTGTGGGTCAAGCTCTTATTATTATAACTGGATAGACTGAAGTGTGTGGTTCAGGCTCTTATTATTATAACTGGATAGACTGAAATGTGTGGGTCAAGCTCTTATAATTATAACTGGATAGATTGAAGTGTGTGGGTCAGGCTCTTATAATTATAACTGGATAGGTTGAAGTGTGTGGGTCAGGCTCTGATTATTTTAACTGGGTAGACTGGAGTGTGTGGGTCAGGCTCTTATAATTATAACTGGATAGGTTGAAGTGTGTGGGTCAGGCTCTGATTATTTTAGCTGGATAGACTGGAGTGTGTGGGTCAGGAATATGCTTTAATCTGGAGCAGACATTCAACCTTTTTGTTACTCTCAATTTGTGACTGCATCAAATGTTTTCTTGTGTATAATAATTTTATTGTAGATGTGCAGCTGGACATTTCTGATGTATGCTTAATTATTGTCAATTATTTCATTAACCAAATTGGACTTAGGCCCAATATCTTCTTCCTCCTCATCATCTTCTACAGTATCATCATCCACAAAATTGTAATTTGTTATATTGTTGTATTATACAATTGACTTACAATATTAACATCAATTGCCCAACATATCTGACTTTGTTATGATGTATTTATGGGACCAGGTTTGCCTTCCCTCTTCAACCACTACTCTCAATACCATCCTGTACCATCTGTTTCCAAGCCCAGTATGTAGGGTCTTGGTTCACTGACCATGATACCAGTCACCAGATATGTAATACAATTTCTAATTAGCATGAATAATCAACACTTTATTGTACATATTTTCAAATGTATATGAATAAATGTATGGATAAATGTATGGATCTTGTAATATAGTATTATGTACATAATGGTGGATTAGAAGTTTGCATATATCACAATATTAGTTTCTGAGTCTTTGATTCAAAGTCAATTTTGCCAACAATATATTTGACTCAAATTCACAACAGGGTCTGGCTTGCACTCTATTTCACAACTCTGGTATGTTTGTCCAGTAATATTTTATTATTTTGCTTGTTGCTGTCACATGGCTTCATATCACTTTTGTTATTTTCAAAACAGTGGTTGTTGCACTCGTCTACTCTTCAAGTGAATCTGGTTCAATTTCCAGTTTGTAGAGAAATATTTTGCAAAGGGACACAACTTTGTTATCCACTCAGCATCTGAAAATAGGTACTATAGATTTTTTTCTGGGAGAATAGGGTAGCTGGGCTTGACACTAACCACCTGACCTGTTAAGAACTTGGGTGCTAACACATACTAGCATATCTCTACTAATCAGTTGCTGCAAGTCATTCACTCTTCAACAGACATGTTGCTCACAGGTCACAAGCTGTGAGTGGTATTTCTATATTCTATCTATCTATTGTCCTTTCGAGCCGAAGACGGCACATAGAGCAGAACCACAATCTCAAAAACAGAAACCTTGCGTGCCAAAATGGCACATATTGCAGAGATCACTGCTCTAAAATTTATGGCGCTGTTTCCTTAACAACACTTTTTACAATGACAGTTTGTCAAGCCATCGATCAACCTCCTTTGTCGCCTCTTACGACATGCCTGGAAGGTCACACTACAAAAGTTGACATTTGATTGCCTTGCCAAATTTATTTTTGGTAAATAAAGTAAAAAAATATGTAAACAAAAAAGGATATGATGGTTACTAAAATAATAGAAGCATTTCAATTTCTTTATTTATTTGTCTTTAAAATATGATAATTTAGGAAACAAAATTATATTCAGCATTTGCTGTTTCTTTATTGAAGTTGTTTGTTTTAGTGATGAAATTGCTAGACATGTTGCTAAAATGTTTAACCTTCAGTTGCAGTATGCACAGTAGGGGGCAGCAGTCAGTTTCTTCCCTTCTAGGGTGATTTCATGGAAACATTCACCCTTACCCTGAAATGTGGTTTTCACAACAATCATTTTAAATGACAGTTGCAGTCTAATAGAAGCAGCCTAATCTAGAAGAGAGAGTCAAGGTTGAATAGATTGTGGCTCACCAGGAAGAAGGAAAAAACGTCAACACCCCCTCACAAGACCTTCAGACATAGTATCTGCAGTTTTATTGATCTATCATCTTCTAGGATGTCTGCCAGTTCATTAGTTCCTCTTCTTTAGATCTAAGGAATTATCTACTAGTACACTATGTTTTAGGGAGCTGTGATAGCTCAGTGATTAGTGAACTGGACTACTAAAGACAAGAGGTCGGGTTCGATCCTGATCGATGACTTCCTGGTTCACCCAGCCTTAAATGGGTACCAGAAATTTTCTGGGAAAGTAAAGCGGCATGGATGTAATACCGACCACATTACCCCAAAAATCATGTGCCGAAGGTCTGTAAAAATTATGGTCACTAACACCATATTCCTTACATGCCACTTGGCGTGACAGGACACTTTATTTTACGTACACTATGTTTTGCTCCACTAGAATACAAAAACACAGCTTGCCATACAGGACTGGTTCTTGTTGGTTTTGTTTTTCATATGCCTGCTTTTTATTTCTTGTGAAGTCCTGGGGGATTTAGTTTTGTATGAATTTGAGTTTTTCTTTTCTTTTTTTTTTTCAAATCGACAGTCATATGCTCAAGTGTCCCTCGTTGTCCAGATATTCTGTCTAATTTTTTTGTCGTCAAGAGTTTTGACATTTTGGATAGATTCTTTGCTATCAGTTCCACCTAACCAGTGACCAAAAAAAAAAAAATGTAAAGTACTCCCGTCACGCCAAGTGGTGTATAGAGAATATGGTGTTAGTGACCATAAATTTTACAGACCTTTGGCACGTGATTTTTGGGGTAATGTGGTCGGTATTATGCCCATGCCACTTCACTTTCCCAGAAAAAAATCCGGTACCCATTAAAGGCTGGGTGAACCCGGAGGCCGTCGGTTGGGATCGAACCCTACCCCTTGTCCTTTGTAGTCCAATTCACTAACCACTGAGCTATCGCGGCTCCCTAACCAGTGACCAGTTTGGCAACAAAAGTATATGTTAGTCATGTCAGAACTGGTTCTTTTTCTTGTACAAAGAATCATTATCATTGTATATGCTTCAACATAGTCCACTAAGGTACAATTTAGTCATATCAGGACTGATTCTTGTTCTTGTATAAATAACCATTATCATTGTATATACTTGGACAGTATCTTTTAGCACTCCAATCTCTTGCTTGATTATACAAGAAGTTGTCAATTCAGGGCTTATACTTGAAAGCACCAGCAAGGGCTCATGTTGTACAATTTATAATTTCATATACTTAAACATCCCTCTCTTTTAAAAAAAATTATCGTATAAAAAATGAAACTTTAAGAACTGATGCAGATTTTTCCCCTCATCATACAGGATTTTTAAAAATATAATGATAGAGCATATGCATTGGCCTCAAAAGTAACAGCATCTGGAACCATAAATATGCATATGGGAGAAGGAAACTGAGAGCATTAACTGCATGGTTGTTGGGAAATATGACTGCTGCAACTGATGAGGCTCTGTTACCCTTAGGTTGTAAGAATTTAAAGTTTGAATGTGGAACAAGTGAGAAAATATGCATGAGAGCAAGTTTGAGGCTATATACAGCCAGTTTGCTACATGAGTCATTGATATTGAAGTTTGAGGCTAAATACAGCCAGTTTGCTACATGAGTCATTGATATTGAAGTTTGAGGCTATATACAGCCAGTTTGCTACATGAGTCATTGATATTGAAGTTTGAGGCTATATACAGCCAGTTTGCTACATGAGTCATTGATATTGAAGTTTGAGGCTATATACAGCCAGTTTGCTACATGAGTCATTGATATTGAAGTTTGAGGCTATATACAGCCAGTTTGCTACATGAGTCATTGATATTGAAGTTTGAGACTAAATACAGCCAGTTTGCTACATGAGTCATTGATATTGAAGTTTGAGGCTAAATACAGCCAGTTTGCTACATGAGTCATTGATATTGAAGTTTGAGACTATATACAGCCAGTTTGCTACATGAGTCATTGATATTGAAGTTTGAGGCTATATACAGCCAGTTTGCTACATGAGTCATTGATATTGAAGTTTGAGGCTATATACAGCCAGTTTGCTACATGAGTCATTGATATTGACGTTTGAGGCTAAATACAGCCAGTTTGCTACATGAGTCATTGATATTGAAGTTAGAGGCTCAATACAGCCAGTTTGCTACATGAGTCATTGATATTGAAGTTTGAGGCTAAATACAGCCAGTTTGCTACATGAGTCATTCATATTGAAGTTTGAGGCTATATACAGCCAGTTTGCTACATGAGTCATTGATATTGAAGTTTGAGGCTATAGACAGCCATTTTGCTACATGAGTCATTGATATTGAAGTTTGAGGTTTTAATTATCTAGTGAGAAGGACTTAGAGTTTGCTTGGAGTACATTATATTGATTCATCATCATAATCAGTTATTCCCTTTCTTCCCATCCATAGTCTGTCTCCAGGATGCTCAGGTAAATTTGCTGCTATAGAGACACCTTTACTTGTATTGTGAATTAAAGAATAGGCAAGTAATTGCATTAATGAAGTAAAGCTGGTTAGCAGAGAACAAGTTGAACACAGTGTGTTGTGACAACTTTACATAACAAAGCAATACAAACTATGATGTTTCAGTCTACATATGGCTTTCCTCAGAAAACAGGAACTATAAAAAAAAAAAAATAGACAGCAGACACACAAGAACTCATGTAATAGAATCTAATTACATTATAGGAAGTAACTAAAACTAGTGGAAATAGAAAATATAATTAGAACTACTAAAACAAAGGCCACAATTTACAATGCCTGCATTATCTGTGTCTTTTTATATGGCAGCGAATCATTGACAACTTATGCAAAGAAAGAGAGATGGCTAAATACATTCCATATGCAATGTCAGAGCCATATATTTGGAATCACCTGGAAGGACAAGCATGAAGGTCCTCATCACTTGCACAAGCCTCCCAAACATCTACACACTGCTCAAACAACATAGGGTATGCTGACTTGACCACTCACACAAACCTCCCAAACATCTACACACTGCTCAAACAACATAGGGTATGCTGACTTGGCCACTTACACAAGCCTCCCAAACATCTACACATTGCTTAAACAACATAGGGTATGCTGACTTGGCCACTTACACCATTTGAAAGATGGCTGCATACCAAAAGATATACTTTATGGATAACTAACAGATGGCAAAATATCTATGGGGCGCCTAAAACTCCTATTTATAGACGCATGTAAACAATACATGAAGACAATACATGAAGACTTTGAACATAAATCCTGCAGCCTGGGAATAAATAGGCTGCAGACCGCAGTCTTTGGAAACACACTCTAACTCAAGCAAGAAGTGGACAGATTCGTAAAAAAAAAAGAGAATACATTGCAAAAGAAAAGAGAAAAAATAATATTTCCTATGACCATTAGTCGAGAGACAAGAAAATGGGGCAGGTAGTGATAGTTAATCCATGCACCGTTTTTAAAGACTAAGGTTGTGAGTAGGGGGAACAACCCAAAAAGTCATAGTTTTGTAGTGTTTTATGTGAAGCTGTGTGTAAAACAATGGAACGTATAATCAATCTCAGACTGCAGTGGTACCTGGAAAGTGAAAATCTCCTTGTCCCACAACAAGCAGGCTTTAGACAGTGTTACTCTACCGAAGATCAGGCAACCTATCTTTCCCAGGAAATTGAGGATGCGTTTCAAGAAAAGAAACTGGTACTAGCAGCATGGATAGACCTAAAGAAAGCATTTGATAAGGTATGGAAGGAAGGGCTTTTGAAGAAACTGAGAAATTATGGAGTAAATGGCAGGATGTACAAATGGGTCAAAGCATACCTGCATAACAGGAGAGCCAGAGTGCAACTGGATGGTCTTAAGAGTAAGAAGGTCTTACTGCGCCAGGGCGTTCCACAGGGAGGGGTACTATCTCCAACACTTTTTCTGATCTACATCAATGACCTAGTTACTGAACTACCACATGGTATCAAAGTGGCAATGTATGCAGATGACTTGGTAATGTGGTGCACAGAGGAGTATGCAACAGTGGCCTCCAAATTGTTACAAAGAGCTATGAATGCACTGAATTCATGGACAAATAGATGGTGTATCAGCATCAATACAGACAAATGCAGTACTACACTTTTCACTCTTTCCCCAAAACAAAAAGCAGGAGCCATCTATATAAACAATGAGCCTGTGAAAGAAGACATACAGGCTACGTATCTCGGAGTTACATTTGATAACAAACTATCTTGGAAACAGCAGATAAATAAGGCAACCCAAAAAGCAAGGAGAAAATTGGCTATTCTAAGAAAGCTGTGTGGAACTACGTGGGGTGCGAGTGGGAAAATACTCAGTAAAGTTTACCAACAGAGTATACGCCCACATTTAGAATATGGATCATCTGCATGGTGTTCAGCATCAAACACCACACTTCAAGAACTGGATAAAGTACAAAACCAGGCACTTAGGGTCATCACAGGAGCAATGAAATCAACACCAATATTAGAGATGGAGAAATTGTGGAGGATACCAGCACTGAGAGAACGGAGGGACACAAAGGTGCTGATACAGGCAGAAAAATTTGCTTGCATGCCGAGACATCCAATGAAGGACCGATTCCAAAATCTTGCATTGGGACGACTTAAGAGAAGCAGTTTTATCCACCAAGCCAAGCGTATTAGTAGACAAACACCAGACATGCCAAGAGCTGTTAACCCCCTACTGCCCATACCAGAACAGACTCCCTGGACAGAGGAATCTGGATTATCAGTTCAAATACGGACAGAAGTGAAAGGAATAGTTGATAAAGAGGAACAGAATAGTCTACAGCGAAAAACAATAACTCTCAGTTTCCTGGATGAAGAATACCCACAAGACCTATGGATTCGTGTGTATACAGATGGATCAGCACAGAATGCAGTAAAAAATGGGGGAGCAGGTGCATATATAGAATACCCAAATAACACTAGGGATATGAATAAAATAGCAACAGGGAAATATTGTCACAATTATGATGCAGAAATACAAGCAATAAAGTTAGCAATAGAAAAACTGCTGAACATTAATCTTAGCCCGCAGCCTGTAGTGTTTTTGACAGATGCAAGATCAGTACTCCAGGCACTACAATCCAGAAAATTACCACATCTGCAGACCTTATTGACTGAACTCTGCAAGCACCACAGGGTTGCCCTGCAGTGGATCCCATCTCACTGTGGAATACCAGGAAATGAGAAAGCAGATCAGTTGGCAAAGGAAGGTTCAACAGGCACACAACTAGATACACCTGTTACATACCATCATAAGAAACAGATAATCAAATCAATCAGAGGACCACAAGCCCCAAATCAGGATGCCTTTTATAATATGAATAGATATGAACAAGTTATCATTATACGTCTCAGAACAGGACACAATCGACTCCATAGTCACATGTATACAAAATTCAAGATCGGCACCTCAACTACTTGTACATGTGGACAGGCGCCCCAGACTGCTGAACACATACTTCAAGACTGCACTGAATATAGTAGACTGAGGAAAATCCATTGGCCCATAGATACAACACTACAGACAAAACTATATGGGCCACTGCAAGAATTACAAAAGACAGTAACATTTATACAGGAAACGACATTGCAGATATAGACAATGCTTCAGGCGAACGAAAGAAAGATAGATAGATAGATGTGAAGCTGTCGCAATATACTGTGTTTAATTCATTCCCTTTTAATGTGAAATGTGAATACCATTAATTTGGAAGTCATTAACTCCATATAGAGCCCTCATTTGTACAGATGGGTAACCCTTAAGATTTCAGAGTACAAATCTTACTGCATGTAACAAATCTACTGAATCACATGTCATTTAATCATACATGTCATTGAAACCATATGAATCCAGAAAATGATGAAATCACCTTGACACAATTGAAAGTTGAACTTATATATCAACTACTAGCCTTAACAGCATTTGAACTTTCTTCTGTAAAATTGTCATTATATAAAGAAATACAAATATGTTAGATAGTGTTATATAAATGTATAGAATTATTAATGTTATTGAAACTCAGACATAGATTATGCTATTTATATGTGTTTATAACTAAGTTGAGCATATTATTTTTTACTTATTCCATAATGTATATTGTCACATTCTGTGGCTTACATTGTGAAGTTTTTCTACAACTAAAGAAAACTGCATTTAAATTGTGGAGAAAACAGATTGTTTTGTAATAATTTTTAGCTTGAATTTGAGTATTTTTGTGTGGAAATAAGTAATGTTTGATTGTTGTAAATGTGTAATGACATGTATATTTCATAGCATAAAAATATATGTTTATATATACTATATTGTTATAACTATAAGATGATGATAAGCAAGCATCATGCCTGCTGGTGTAGGTGATCATGTCTCTCCACAACTTTCGATCTCGACAGTTCTTTATCATTTCTGTTGTTGACCTTCTGCCAAGCCATTCTCTTAAGCTGTCTGGTATCTTTTTTCTTTGCTTCCCTCTATCTCTTCATCACCTCAATTATCCCAGTTGTCACAATATATTTCAGCTGTTCTCTTCTCATGACATGGACAAAAAATTACTATTTCTTCCTAATATTGGAAATTCTCTTTTTGTTTTCCTCTTTCAGAAATGTTCTCATTACTCTTATTAGCTGTCCATGGTATTCTCAACATTCTTCTGTAAAATCACATTTCTACAGCCTCCACTGACTTGCTTGTCTGTTGTCCTATTGTCCATGATTCACATCCATATGTTAAGACTGTTCTGTCATCATCATCATGTGCCATACCAGTTGGCGTAGGCGATCATGTCCTTCCATAATCTTCTATCTACAGTGCATCGTATCAGTTCTGTTGTTGACTGTTTTCCATGCCATGACACCAAGCTATCCAGTATCTTCTCTCTTTGTCGTCCGCAATCTCTCTTTCCTTTTATTTTACCAGTTGTAACCAAGTATTTCAACTTTCCTCTTCTCATGATGTGCCAGAAAAATGTTGATTGTTTCTTTCTGTTTTTTTATGAGCTCCCTTTTAAGACTCTTCTCTACATAACATTTGAGAACTCTTTTTCTTGTTTCTGTTGTTAAAAATGGATTGCACAGTATCATCCTCATTTTTGCAAAGCTGCTTTTGCCTGAGGCATTCTGAATCTCACCTCTGTTGTACATCTACCATCTGAGGTTGACATTGTTCCCAGATATTTAAATTCATGTACCTGTTTTAATATTATTCCACATGTTGTCTTTATTGTGTTTTGCTGTGAAGTCTTTTTCTTTGTTGCTACCATTACTTCTCTCTTTTTGCTATTGAGGCTTTATTTTTGCTTTCTTTCACTATAATGTCCAACATTTCTTGTAACTCATTTTCATTCTTAGCGATTAAAACTGTTTCATCAGCATACCTGAGGTTATTTATATTATGACCTCCGATTGTTATTCCAGGCATGCCCTTTATGGATCTTAAAATAATCTCACTATACTTATTAAATAAATCTGGTGACAGCACACAACTTTACCTAACACCATTTTATTTGTTGAAACATTCCCAATTGATTTCCATTTCTTATGGCTACTATTTATTTCCAGCACATGTTCTTTATTATTCTTAGATCTTTGTTGTCAATTTTATGCCTTCTAAAATTTTGATTATTTCTTGGTGCTTTACTTTATCAAATTATTTGGTATATTCTTTGAAATATAGGTATAGATCTCTTTTCACCATCACATTCAATCGCACCAGATTTCTTTTGTAGGACTATTAATATTGATTTTAATAGGTCGTCTGGTACATATCTGCTGTTGTAGATATCATTCAAAATTTTTGTTATTATTTTTATTTCAAAATCACCCATGGCTTTGATCTCTTGTTTAGTTATATTATCTGGTCCAGGAGCTTTGCCTGCTTTCATATTCCACAAGAAATGTGTCTTCCACCTCATCTTTGAGTATTTCTGGTCTTTCCCCATTATCCTTAATATTTACTTCTGTTCATTCATCATCATAAAGATCTTTAATGTATTCTGTCCGTCGTTCCCTTATGCTTTCTTGTTTAATCAACAGTTCTCCTTCCTTTGATCTTAAACATCCAATTTTTGATTGGGTTTTTCTTCCTGTTAATTCTTCAATTTGTTTGTATATAGCTTTGGGATTTCTTTTTTGTTCCATTTCAATCTCTTTGCATCTCTGTTTTAGCCATGCTGCTTTTGCTTCATTGCATTTTCAATTTCTTTATTTAATCTCTTATACTCATCTTTGTTATCCTTATTTCTTCTTCTTGTATCCATTAGTTGTAAAATGTCATCTGTTATCCATTTCTTTCTTGAATCTGTTTTCACTGGTGGTGTGAACTCTTTTGATGTTTGCTGCATTGATTCTTTTAGCTTTTCCCACTCATCATCAATGCTTTGTATCTTCTCTATTGCATTGTACCGATTCTGAATTGTGTTGTTATATTGGTCTTGTAACCTCTTGTCTGATTTGAGTAGATTTAAATTTAACTTGATATTACCTGAAGCTCTTTTTGCTGTTTTTAATTTTACTCTAAGCTTTCCCACAACTGGTACATGATCACTATTGCAATCTGCTCCTGGTCTAGTTTTCAGACACACAAGATTGTTTCTAAATCTGTTGTTTATCATTATGTTGTCAATTTGATTATGTACAGTATCTCCTGGGCTTTTCTATGTCCAAAGATATCTTGGATGTTGCTTAAACCAGGTGTTTCCTATCATCATGTTGTTGTGTGTTCTTGCCCAGTCAATAAGTTTGCCACCTCTTTCATTTCTCTCTCCTAAGTCATAATAACCAACTACTTGCTCAACTCTTTCCTTTCCTACTTTTGTGTTGAGATCCCCAAGAACTGTGGTGTTTTCATGTGGTTTGCATTGATGAAGTGCTATATTAAGATTGTGGGTAAAATTTGTCAACTGTTTCCACAAGGACTGTCTGCTGTTGGTGCATAAATTTGCATGAGGTTAATATCTATTGGCTTTCCATTCAATTTTACTAAAAAGACAGTCAGATCTTGACCAAAAGCCTTTCACTGTTTTTGTGCTCTTTCTGCATCCAAGATGATACCTACTCCTCTTTGGTGTTCAGTACCTCCAGAATATATGATTTTATGTTCATCAGAATATATCTCCCCTGATCCAGTGTATCTCATTTCACACAGTCCCAATAAATGTAAATCCATTCTTTTCATTTCCTGTTTGATGTTTTCCAGTTTTCCCTTTTCATGAGTGTTCTCACATTTCAAGTTCCTATTTTCAGTGTCTGTTTTATCTTTATCTTGCTTAAAGTAGCTTGATGACAATCGGGTATCACCAGTAGCACATGATGTCCCCTACCGAACGAGGGTATTCCATTGGAATCCCAATTAATGCTGTTGTCGTGAATTCTAAAATTGTGGCCACCCATGTTTATACAAAGAAGTTACGATGGTTAACTATTAGATACTTGTAACATCTACAACATAAGATATTTGTTTCCTTTGATGAAATATGACATCATTTAGAGTAGTGGTTACTGACATTGAGTATATAATTATAACATAACAAATTGGTTATTGGTTATGGAAGGCCTCGGTATCACTGCAAACGAATTAAAATCCATAATTGCTCAACCGCCCGTGCCAGTGGAATCATCCGAAAACATAACAAATTGTTGTTGCTGATGTAGAAAATGGACATAAATATGAGAGGCTGGGTACAGTTAACAGTTAGGAAAATAGAAAACAAAAGTAGAAAAAATAGTTATTAATTTGCAGTGATTTTTATTCTTTCTGGCATTCACCTCATGATTATTCCCCCCCCCCCCCCCCCTTATTGTCCACACCTAACCCTAGATTACGATACCACAGTAAAAATTACCACATCAATACACAAATTATTCCAATTATGATAGTTTGCAACATTACCCCCATCAATGTACCTTCCTGATTACTACTTCTAGTAACCCCTGAGTGTTTATTTTGTTTCTATTGATATAGGATTTTTTTTTTTCCATTTTGTGAGATATGATCTTATAACACACAAAAAATTCACCAAAATGAAACAACTTGGTCATTTTTATTTTTATTTCTTTACCCTTTGACCAAGAAAATTTCCTCAGTTGTCGGCGGCATCAAACAACTTTTTGTGACTCGGGGAAACTCAGCAAATAATGCTTTGAGGTAGCTAAACATACTGACTAATTTATAGCATCCGTCTGAATAGTTAAATTGGACCTGGACTTTTGGTCCAAGTGGTCAATTTCGGGTCATAAATCAACCTGAGAAAGGAAATCCAAATTCCTTGTGTGTATAATTGTTAAACACACAATTGTGTGTCAAAAGTTCATAGAAAATACTATTTTTAGTACACCTAATGTTACAATTAAATGGTAATATTTTGTACTAAGGAATGTAATAAAACCACAGGTTGGTATCATAATTAAAGGTTAAAAGGATGTTACATTGGCATAGTTGGGCTATATGTTTTGTAGCAGAGCTGTGATGTAAACGTCTTTTAGCCAAACACATCTGATTTCTGTATGGCATTTCCAAGTACTGGCCTGCCTCCTCGCTTTTATTTCTACTCATTTGGTCAGAATGGTTAGCCCATTTCCAGAGACACCTTTGGGAAATGGGATACAGTTTGGATCACCCTCGTTGTTTGCCAATCCTGGCGTTTGCACTCAGTTATTAGTCATTGACCGCTCTCAGCCCAGGTGATGGTCCAGCAGAGATAAAAGATGCTGCCACAAAATGATCTGAAGGTTCTGCTAATAATTGCCATCTGCTGGAACATGAGCAATACACACAACAGTAACTAGAAGAACAGGTTTCATTACTCTTGGATCACAGTGTACAATACACACAACAGTAACTAGAAGAAAAATTGGACTTCAAGTCAATGTGGCGGATAGGCGACAGGAGCCACTGTCTGAAAAGCGTTCCTTATTGCAGTTTCTTCATATTCCAAGTCCGGATTGCTGATTTTAGTACTCTGCACACACCGTAAGCTGTGCATTTCACCTGGATGGTGTTTCTATATTCAGATTGCTTATGATGAATGATGATATGGTATGATGAAGGACAGTTCCGCTGCATTCACTTTCGGTGCCGCTTGGCCTTATGTCTTTTGGCATGTGCTGTAGAAGCTATGATGCGGACTGCAACTGCCTTTCTTTGTTTGGATATTTGATGAGGTGTTAATTCGGAGGATTCCACTGGCGTGGGTGGTTGAGCAATTATGGATTTTCATTCGTTTGCAGTGATACCAGGGGCCTTCGAAAAACTTTAACTACAACTATAACTATAGAAGAAAAAGTTTCAGTACACATGGATCACAGTGGACATACACACAATTGAAACTATGTGAACAAATTTCTGTTTCTATGTATTGTCTATGTCTGAGAAGACGGCCAACGTTTAGGTCACAACATCAGATAGTTTTGTCTCATCATATATGCCATAATGCTGTAACTGTACCTTTTTTTAATACACTCTTTTATTCTTCCCTTTAGGATGAATTTACAAAACTGCAGAGGAAGTAAACATTAATCGTTGACATTAAGGTAGTGGTGTGAATGAGTTTTGGAGCTTAAAGAGTTAGTAAAAATGAGTTTATGGAAACAAGGGAATTGCTAAGAGTGAGTTTATGGGACCAAGGAGATGCATAGATGAGCTTATGGGACCAAGAGAGTGTATGAATGAGTTTTTTTTTTTTTTTTACCATTTGAGTGGTGAAGACAAGATTGTTGAACCAATGGAGGATGTGAGGTTATCATGACATAAAGAGGGTGGCATTTTCATTTAGGTGAAAACCATTGGTATCACTAACACAATGTTTGTAAACACAGACATTGAAATAAAAATATCCAAAGTCCTTCATTGTCTTCCTGTTGTCCTCTTTTTACTCTGTTACAAACAAATATTTTCTTGTAATTATATGACTTAATATATTTTGAAGCTTCAATAATTTTTTATTAGCCCAGTTAGCAAAGGAGCGAATGAATGAGTAGATTGCACTTGTTTCCACACACGTTAATTGTTGGGTCAAGGATTTTTTCAATAGGGGTATGATAAAACCTAACTTGTACACTATGTGAATAATTGCACACTATGTGAATGATTGTACATTATGTGAATGATTGTACATTATGTGAATGATTGTACACTATGTGAATGATTGTACACTGTGAATGATTGTACACTGTGAATGAATTATTGCACACTATGTGAATGATTGTACATTATGTGAATAATTGTACACTATGTGAATGATTGTGCACTATGTGAATGATTGTACATTATGTGAATAATTGTACACTATGTGAATGATTGTGCACTATGTGAACAATGATTGTGCACTATGTGAACAATGATTGTACACTATATGAATGATTATAAACTATGTGAACAATGATTCTACACTATGTGAACAGTGATTGTACACTATGTGAACAATGATTCTACACTATGTGAATGATTCTACACTATGTGAACAATGATTCTACACTATGTGAACAATGATTCATTGGAAAATGTTTGTAGACAAACACCAGACATGCCAAGAGTTGTTAACCCCCTACTGCCCATACCAGAACAGACTCCCTGGACAGAGGAATCAGGATTATCAATACAAATACGGACAGAAGTGAAAGGAATACTTGACAAAGAGGAACAGAATAGTCTACAGCGTAAAACAATAACTCTCAGTTTCTTGGATAAAGAGTACCCACAAGACCTATGGATATGTATGTACACAGATGGATGAGCACAGAATGCAGTAAAGATTTGTAGAGCAGTTGCATACAATGTAGAACTCAAATAACACTAGGGATATGAATAAAATAGCAACAGGGAATATTGTCACAATTATGATGCAGAAATACAAGCAATAAAGTTGTCAATAGAAAAACTGCTGAACAGTAATATTAGCCCACAGCCTGTAGTGTTTTTGACAGATGCAAGATCAGTACTCCAGGCACTACAGTCCAGAAAATTGCCACATCTGCAGACCTTATTGACTGAATTCTGCAAGCACCACAGGGTTGCCCTGCAGTGGATCCCATCTCACTGTGGAATACCAGGAAATGAGAAAACAGATCAGTTAGCAAAAGAAGGTTCAACAGGCATACAACTAGATGCACCGGTTACATACCATCATAAGAAACAGATAATCAAATCAATCAGGGGACCACAAGCCCCAAATCAGGATGCCTTTTATAATATGAGTAGATATGAACAAGTTATCATTATACGCCTCAGAACAGGACACAATCGACTCCACAGTCACATGTATACAAAATTCAAGACCGGCACCTCAACTACATGTACATGTGGACAGGCGCCCCTGACTGCTGAACGCATACTTCAAGACTGCACTGAATATAGTAGACTGAGGAAAATTCATTGGCCCATAGATACAACACTACAGACAAAATTATATGGGCCACTGCAAGAATTACAAAAGCCAGTAAAATTTATTCAGGAAACGACATTGCAGATATAGACAATACTTCACGCGAACGAAAGATAGATAGATTGGAAAATGATAGGTCCAAAGTCCAATCTACTCAATTACTCCTCCTCAACCCATTTAATGTCAGACTTAATGGCAGGTTTTGGTCAAATTAAATATTTTATTTACCTTTTCTTTCCAATCTGGCAGTACATTGACAAACAAAAAAGTATGAGAACAGAAGAAAATGAAGCAGAAAAAGTATTTTATCTTTTCTTTAGTGATCAGTTTATTTTCAAATTATCCACCACCAAATTGAAAACAATAGATTATCATTGTCAGATTAACTTTAAACAAATTTGTATAAATTGTGTTCTATCTTGTCAAGAGAACTTGTGGTTGTAGAACAGGCAAATAAATACCTTGGTAAGGAATTCTTAAAACTTCAAAAACATTTTAGTCACTGTATGTAGTTAATTCATTATCATTCACACAGTCTGATTATTGTACCACATTTCATAGAATTATCTTACACATAAAAAGAAACAATTTGGAAGATAACCAACTATACTGTGATATTCTTTCTTTACATTTACAGCATTATACTAATGATATAGTTATAATCTGTATGGTGTTATTTACAATGATTTGTGTTTCTGTAGTTTTCTTTTTTTTTTTTTTAGAAATTGATTTATGAATGATACAAATAATAAAACAAACACGTTTACAATTAGCACTTCATAAATAAGTGTAAATAAATCTAAATCATTAATAAATCGTTTATTTATTTAGGAAGCCAGTGTTAATTTATTATCTCTGGTGTTTATGGTTTCCGTTATATACTTAATTTATAATTTCTTGACTGATAATTCTATTTATTCTTCTTTCAACTGTTAATTTATATTTAGTTTGTGCACTGAATATTTTGAAGAAAATTTAAAAGAAAATTAATCAAATATGTTACCATTAAATAATTTCAATAATTTTGTTATATGTCAAGGAATATATATATTGTTTTCATGTTTTTTTATGTTCATAATTTGTAATTGTATATTTTGTTTAATTAAGTAAAGTTAATACTAATGTATTTTTCTGAAGTTACTTATGCTGGTATAACTGTTCTTTAACTTTGTTTTTCTAATACTTGTGTTTATTTGCTTTCCTTGTCCCAGTTTAGTATTATTATTTTTTAATCAGTATTTTATTGTTTGATTCCATATTTTTGTACTGTAATGTAAGTATTGTTTATGTATCTGCAATTTTATTTTTGTTCAAAACTTTCCACAAATTCTCACCCATTTTTTTTTTTAAACAGAGGTCTTGTTGAAAACATTTTGTTCATTTAATGTTTTTTTTTTTTTGTTTTTTTTTTTACCTCAGAGGTCATGTAATGGTATTTTGTTCATTTTCAGTTTTAACATCAGAGGTCACGATAAAGGTATTTTGTTCATTTTCAGTTTTAACATCAGAGGTCACCACGATAAAGGTATTTTGTCCATTTCAATTTTTTAAATATCAGAGGTCATGTTAGAGACACTTTGTCCATTTATATTTTCATTTATTCCAAGGGTCATGTAAAGACATTTGTTTAAACATATTTTTCATGGTCTCTTTTCTTAGTTCATTCTACCATCTTAAAGGCATCTTAAAGCCTTTTAAATATGGATGTCCCTCTGTCAACTTACAGACCTTAGAAATAGAATAATACCTGAAATAGTTTCCCCTAATAAATCTGAAATCTGTATTGTCTGTTTTTAATATAAAAAATGTACATTGAGCATATTTACTTTGATAAATAATGAAATATCGAAATGCAGTCCAAGGGTAAAATTGGCTCAACTTGATAACTTCCATTAAGATAAATTTACATTTGACAATAATGATTTCAAAACCAGCATTTCTTACTTGCCATTTATTTGTACATTTATCATTATTAATTGCGTTTATTGATGTAATAATGTGTTGGAAACTGATTTTAAAAAAAAAAAACTAAAGTTGTTAGAATAAAAATAATTGTTGTTCTTTCTTCCATTGTTCACCAAATGTTCATAGTTGTATGGTAGTTATTTCAGTTTTATTCATTTTTGCCTTTTAATTCAAATTGTATTGTCTTATTTTATGCACTTTATATCCCTGTTAGATTTCATTGTGTGCAATATTGAGGTTTACATTTGTTCAACTCATGGTTTATCAAGTGAGGTCCAATTGGTTCATCAATATATCTGGTTTACATTTGTTCAACTCATGGTTTATCAAGTGAGGTCCAATTAGTTCATCAATATATCTGGTTTAATGCAGTGGTTACTCAAATCAGCATCATCACCATCAAACTTTTATAGATTTTTTTAGAGACCAGTTCTTCAACAAAAGATGTCCATTTGTTTGTTTCAAGTGTCTATATTTCCTATTTACTAATATCTACCCTGCCTTTCTTATCTATCTATCTATTGACCTTTCGAGCCGTAGCCGGTCCATCCGTAGCCGGGCGTAGATCAAGATACTCCTCTTATCTGAATTTTTGTTCTAGCAGTTTTCAATTCTTTTAAAGACATTTTATCAAATCTCGCCATTTGTCTCTGTTCTGTGCAAGCAGCTCCATCTCATTGAGGGAGCCAAATCCTGCTGCTCTTGCCTCTCTCATCAATGTTCTTCTCAGTGCCTCTCTGGGTCTTTCTCTTTTTCTCTTACCTGTTGTTTCCCACGTGAGGGCTTGCTTTGCTATTCGGTTATTATCTCTTCTCATCACATGTCCAACATATGACCATCGTCTTTTCTTTATTACTGAAGATATTAGTGGTTGATTGGCAATTTCTCTAATTTGCCTTTCTTATACCTTCTTTATTATTATTTCTAACTATTGTCTCATGTTGCATTTTGTCTTGTAGTAACAAACTGGGCATGCAGCCAGCCCAGCCCTGCAGGTGTCTCACCTCCCAGCAGACTATAGTTACGGGATAAAGACTGTAATAATAGTTTTTTAAAATCTCACTATATATTTATTCTTATTTTGGTGTCTACACCATTATAGAAGTGCTTATGATAAATATGACTGTTCTCTAAACTCCCTTTAGTCTGATTTCAATGTTCAGTCTAAGGACAAATGCATCTTTCTTAGTTGATCAAGTGTGGAGTTGTCCGATAGTATATGTTGCATGTATTGATCATTATGTTGTATTGTGGTTACTTTCAGTACCTGTATGTTTTAATTTAAGAGGGGCTTTTATGTCTAGTCCTCTCTGGGTAGTGAGATCTTATGTCTAGCCCTCTCTGGGTAGTGAGATCCTATGTCTAGCCCTCTGTAGGTAGTGAGATCTTATGTCTAGTCCTCTCTGGGTAGTGAGATCCTATGTCTAGCCCTCTGTAGGTAGTGAGATCCTATGCCTAGCTCTCTCTGGGTAGTGAAATCCTATGTCTAGCCCTCTGTAGGTAGTGAGATCTTATGTCTAGTCCTTTCTGGGTAGTGAGATCCTATGTTTAGCCCTCTCTGGGTAGTGAAATCCTATGTCTAGCCTTCCCTGGGTAGTGAAATCCTATGTCTAGTCTTCTCTGAGTAGTGAGATCCTTTGTCTAATCCTCTCTGATAACAATGAAAAACATGATGTCCCCTGTACACTAGGATATGTTAGAAAGCCCTTGGCAGTTAAAAGTCTAAAAGATTAGGCCAAAAATGAATGCTACTCTGCAAACAATTATTCAGCAAATCTACCCATGTCAAAGATGGATGTGTCAGGCTAAAAGGAGCAGATATCATGGCTTTTATTGAGTTATTTGCGGGTCATCATCATTGCACTCCGAACATGTCCATAGGTGCTCAGATCCCCTCCTCAGCAATTCCCTCAGTGTCCAGCGACTGACGACTCCAGTTCTATGTTGGTTGATAAGTCTTCTTACACGGCCACCAAGTTTCTCATTTCTGGCTGTGCCCATCTTAACTCCCATTTCCATCATCCGAAGAAGTGACGTTGATCTGTGTTTGTCGAAGTCATGTGCTCTTCCCACATCTCGAAGGGCATTTATGATGTCCGCCTGATCCATCGGTTGCCCGTCCTCAACGACAGCGCAGCTAGCCAACCTGTCCGGCAAGGTCACAGCCAAGTCCATTTCAAAGCCATATCATGGCTTTGCCGTAAGCTAGCAATACAATGCATCCATACCCACTTAACAGATGAAAACATTAAGAAGAAGAAGATAAAGAGGGTAACTTCAATTATCGTACTCTATAATTAATGAATGTTGATATATCACAGTTAAAGGGTGTCCCATAACATATAATGTGAAGGGATAGTAATGATTTCATTAACAGTTCACTATTGACTGATGAAAATGTTATACCAAAAACGTCTTGCAGTTTAGTTCTGTTCAATGTTCATGAAGCTGTAATGTACAAATTTATATGATTTTTTTTTCTTTGTACAGAAGTTTGAACTTCTAAGAACTTCTTTACAGTTTCAAAAGACAGAATTCTGTTGACAAGCAAAACAATACCAAAAGTTCAAGACCTGTTTATGCTGCACAAACTAAAAGTCTGATGATGATGTAACTCTTGTAATTTTAATTTGGTTTTTCTTCATGTAATCTGCTCTTTACCAAATTCTGTGTCATTTATTGCATTGAGATCATTATATATAAGTTTATATTCCCACATTTAAAAAAAAGGACCAGATATTTAAAGTCATCACTTATTAGCTTCATGTGTTCATATTGCTACAAACAAATATTTGTCTTTTCATTACATGATCTTTTTTGTGTGAAAATAAAAAAAGGATTATGAATAAAAGGGGATGTAATTAAATAAAGATGTATAAGAAAATGTTGATGATGTTACTGTTGTAAATAACTGTGTATGAGATGATACTACTTTTCTATAGCTGTGGTTACAGTTGATAACTGTTGTTTTTCTTTTTTGTGCTGTTTGTTTTTATGTCGTTTATATACATTATTTTGAACGGTGTGCACAGAAGTTTTGTTCATTGAGAAGTTAATATTTTCATGTGAACAATTATAGACTGAAAGCAGTAAGTGAATCATAACGGACTGCTTGCATCAGTGAACCAAAACTGATAAACATTTAACTCCACTTTCCTGTGGTGGCTGTGGAAATTGACTAATCAATGTGACATAGCATGTAGGGGTTTAAGAGAAAGCAATCCTGTACTCCTCCCGTATGTTACCGGGGCCTCATTATGTGGGAAGTAAAGAATAGTGACACTGTGACCTTCCAGGCATGTCATAAGAGGCAACTAAGGAGATTGATCGATGGCTTGACAAGCTGTCATTGTAAAAAGCATTGTTATAGAGACAGAACCATAGATGTTAGAAGCAGTGATCTCTGCAATGTGTGCCATTTTGACATGCAAGGTTTCTGTTTTTGAGATTGTAGTTCTGCCCTATGTGCCGTCTTCAGCTCGAAAGGACAATAGATAGATAGATAGAATCCTGTACTCAAAACACACCATGCTGAGATCAGATATGTTAGGCTGAAAGGCACAGATGCAGCAAACGTTGTTCAAACTTATCGTCATATTAAGAGTGACCTTGCAGAAAATGAGGACTTAAAGATAAATGCAAATAAATGCAGTACTGCGGTAAAGCTGGTAGCAAGGAGCATTACAGAATACTGATATTTCGCCCTACATGTGGCCTTTTTCAGAAAACAAGAACAACAACACACGATGAGGCACAGATAATCATCCTAGATGTAGTAATATTTAAAATATTAAAACCTTTCAGAAGTTGCATAAACATTTAGGTAAACCTTTCAGAGGAATGGTAAATCCTTCAGAGACTGGGTAAATCTTTCAGAGGCTGGGTAAATCTTTCAGTGACTAGGTAAACCTTTCAGAGGCAGGGTAAATCTTTCAGAGACTGGGTAAATTTAAGAGGCTTGGTAAATCTTTCAGAGGCTTGGTAAATCTTTCAGTGACTAGGTAAACCTTTCAGAGACTGAGTAAATTTTTCAGAGGCTTGGTAAATCTTTCAGTGACTGGTAAATTTTTCAGAGGCTTGGTAAATCTTTCAGAGGCTTGGTAAATCTTTCAGTGACTAGGTAAACCTTTCAGAGACTGGGTAAATCTTTCAGAGACTGGGTAAATCTTTCAGAGACTGGGTAAATTTTTCAGAGGCATGGTAAATCTTTCAGAGACTGGGTAAATCTTTCGGAGGCAGAGTAAACCCCAAAGACATGCTGCTCATGAAAAAAAAATTCACTACATCTGGGAATTGAAACCATGTGATTGGTATCAAGGGCACTAACTACTAGTAACTGACTCAGTCCTACTGACTTCCCATATAGTGTGTAGAACAATAACTAGGACATAATTAAAATAAAAGTTTAATCCCTTTTTGTTGCAGTTTCCTCATATTCCAAGTCCAGCTTGCTGCCAGAGCTACTGAGTTTAGTGCTCTTTGCACAGACAGAACTGTGTTTTTCATCCGAATTATATTTCAATATTCCAATTGCTTAGTTGCAATATAAAAAGGCATCGAATGGATACAAGGAGACCATTTGGAGGACCTCGACTTTGCTGATGACATAGTTCTCATCAGCAGTCAGATAAAAACGATGCAGGAAAACACAAATGAACTATCATCAATAGCCAGCAAAATTGGGCTTGAGATCAATCATGAAAAGACTAAAGTCATGACAAGTTTAATTCCAACAGGTGACAAAATATACATGGAAAACAAACCAGTAGAAGAGATCGATCACTTTATCTATCTTGGAAGTCACATTGATCGAGAAGGGGATACGAGCAAAGAAATTAAAATCAGAATAGCTAAAGCAGCAATGTCTTTCAGAAGCCTTGAAAAGTTGTGGAAATCAAAACTTATCAGCACAAACACAAAACTTAGGCTATTCAAATCAAATGTACTATCAACCCTTACGTATGCGTGTGAAAGCTGGAAAACAACAAGAGATATAGAAACAAAGTTGAACGCATTCGAAAATAAATGTTTAAGGAAAATACTTGGTATAGCATGGAACGAATTCAAAACAAATGAGGAAATTAGAGAAATCGCCAATCAACCACTAATATCTTCAGTAATAAAGAAAAGACGATGGTCATACGTTGGACATGTGATGAGAAGAGATAATAACCGAATAGCAAAGCAAGCCCTCATATGGGAAACAACAGGTAAAAGAAAAAGAGGAAGACCCAGGGAGACACTGAGAAGAACATTGATGAGAGAGGCAAGAGCAGCAGGAGTCGGCTCCCTCAATGAGATAGAACTGCTTGCACAGAACAGAGACAGATGGCGAGATTTGATAAAATATCTTTAAAAGAAAACTGCTAGAACAAAAAATCCATATAGGAGAAGGTGTATCTTGGTCTACGCCCTATGGGCCGGTTACGGCTCGAAAGGTCAATAGATAGATAGAATTGATTAAAAAATTAGGTTAAATTCCAAATTAAAAATGTTCAACTCCAATGTTCAGTCAGTCCTATTATATGGCTGAGAAACATGGTGAACAACAAAAATCTATCTATCTATCTTTCGTTCGCCTGAAGTATTGTCTATATCTGCAATGTCGTTTCCTGTATAAATTTTACTGTCTTTTGTAATTCTTGCAGTGGCCCATATAGTTTTGTCTGTAGTGTTGTATCTATGGGCCAATGGATTTTCCTCAGTCTACTATATTCAGTGCAGTCTTGAAGTATGTGTTCAGCAGTCTGGGGTGCCTGTCCACATGTACAAGTAGTTGATGTGCCGATCTTGAATTTTGTATACATGTGACTATGGAGTCGATTGTGTCCTGTTCTTAGGCGTATAATGATAACTTGTTCATATCTATTCATATTATGAAAGGCATCCTGATTTGGGGCTTGTGGTCCTCTAATTGATTTGATTATCTGTTTCTTATGATGGTATGTAACTGGTGTATCTAGTTGTGTGACTGTTGAACCTTCCTTTGCCAACTGATCTGCTTTCTCATTTCCTGGTATTCCACAGTGAGACGGGATCCACTGCAGGGCAACCCTGTGGTGCTTGCAGAGTTCAGTCAATAAGGTCTGCAGATGTGGTAATTTTCTGGATTGTAGTGCCTGGAGTACTGATCTTGCATCTGTCAAAAACACTACAGGCTGTGGGCTAAGATTACTGTTCAGCAGTTTTTCTATTGCCAACTTTATTGCTTGTATTTCTGCATCATAATTGTGACAATATTTCGCGTTGCTATTTTATTCATATCCCTAGTGTTATTTGGGTACTCTATATATGCAAACAACAAAAATGACAATCATGAAGATACAGACTTTCATTAATGGATGCTTATGAAGAATAAAAGGGTGGAAATGGCAGGACAAATTCACTAACATAGAATTATGGAAATGTACCAGTCAAATACCAGTGGATAAAGAGATACAGTGAAGACGATGGCGTTGGATAGGACACACGCTGTAGAAGCCAACTGAGAGTATTACACAACCTGCCCTTTTTCTGAATCCCCAGAGGAAAAGACAAAGAGGAAGACCAAAGAATTCTTGGAGAAGACACATAGAAGCAAAAATGAAGATGATGGGGAAGACATGGAATGATCTTGAAAGAATGGCAAGAAACAGAACAACTTGGAAAGTGTTTGTTGAACACCATGCTCCACAGGGAGCTGAAAGGTAGAAGAGAGATTCCGATTGCTTACGATGAATGATGATATTGTATGACGGGGAACATATAGTTGTGTTCACTTTCAGTGCGGTTACACCTTATGTCATTTGGCATGTACTATAGCTGCTATGATGGGGATTGCAGCTGCCTTTTTTTGTTTGAATCCTTCAGTGAGATGAGATGTTAGTTCGGATGATTCCACTGGCACGGGCGGTTGAGCAATTATGAATTTTTTAATTCATTTGCAGTGATACCAGGGACTTCCATAACCATAATTAAAATATTAAGATACTGATTATTATTTTATGTTTTTGAATTTTCAAGATGGATATCTGAAACTGGTGTATAGAATGTGGTTATTGATCCATCTCTATAGTAAAGATCCCCGTCTCGCCAAATAGCGTATAGGGAATATGGTGTTATATCTATCTATTGTCCTTTCGAGCCGAAAACGGCACATAGGGCAGAACCACGATCTCAAAAACAGAAACCTTGCATGCCAAAATGGCACATATTGCAGAGATCACTGCGTCAAAAATCTATGGCTCTGTTTCAATAACAATACTTTTTTACAATGACAGCTTGTCAAGCCATCAATCAATCTCCTTAGTCGCCTCTTACGACATGCCTGGAAGGTCACAGTGTCACTATTCTTTACTTCCCTCATAATGAGGCCCCGGTAACACGCAGGAGAATATGATGTTAGTGACCATACATTTTACAGACCTTCAGCTCATGATTTTTGGGGTAATGTGGTCGGTATCACGCCCGTGCCGCTTTACTTTCACAGAAAAAATCCGGTACCCATTTAATGTTGGCAGGTTGGGTGAACCCGGAAGCCGTCGGTTGGGATAGAATCCTACCTCTTGTCCTTTGTAATCCAGTTCACTGACTTATCGCGGCTCCCTTATCTCTATAGGCCTTTTGGCTCAAGTATGGTGTGTCTGTCACTTTAATGTGTGCCAGCATTTCTACCACCAAGTCTTCCTGTGGAGGCGGTGACTGGAAGAAATGACGTGGAACAATTGTGGCCTTACACAAAACCTAGTAATCGTCAAACATTGAGAGTTATGTCCCTGCAATCTATGTGCTGCATTTGGTTGAGTTTGGGGCTAACCTTATATGGCTTCATGCTGATACTGAAGTCACCACAGTAAGCCTTGACATGATTCACTGTACTTATTCCCTGGACCATCACATCGATTGCTTGCAGGCTGTGGTTAGCTTCAATGAGAACCATGCATACAAGGCTAGGGTAAAGAGATTGTTATGCTCTGGCTTACTGCGCCATCTCTGTGGTATTTTTCAGTTACATCAACGTTACCTGCCTGTTTCCAGTTCTGTGTGACACAGTGCTGGTTCCTTCCCAACCACAGAGAATGCGGCATCTGCAACACATGATCGAAATGACGAATATCCCATTTTATTCCAACACACTACAATGAGTCGCAGTAGCTCAGCTCAGTGGTTAGTGAACTGGACTAGTAAGGACAGAGATTGGGAACCATTCATTCAGACATTATTGGGTGCCAGATTTTTCTGGAAAAGTAGGGCGGGATGCCAACATCATCCATTAAAAAAAAATGAAAGCAACAGCACGGTATTTCCCCATACGCTCTGGTGAAACCCTTTACTTTTTCCACCTAAACCTACCAGGTAAGGAGAATCTGTCAGAGTAAAAGGTAGCCACACAGTTCATATAATAAAGTGTTAGTGGTTTCATGATTGTACTAAACGTCAGCTTCATGGAGTGGAGAGCTCCTTTTCCTTAATCGCTGGCTTTCATTCCCAGACTTGTGCCCATTTAAGGAGAGGTATGTTTACAGCACTCGGATAAAATGACAAATAATCAACAACAGAAAAAAATATGGACCAAAGCAGGATCGAACCCGTACACAGTGGCACAGCGCCTTACCACGAAAAACCAAACGCTAGGGAACACTGCCACTCAGCTAACTAAAAAATTAGCTATCGTGGACAATGTTTTTTTCGCGCAGGTGTTCTCATGACTATAGCATAAGGCTGCGATCACAGCTCGGAAATACATTGTGTATCTGTATTTTTTCCTCTTAAGAGAAGTATCTCCCGGATAGGGTAGGGCTAAATACTTGCGTTGCAAATATATATATTTGAAATATATATATATGATTGAAATATATATATATATATATATATATATATATATATATATATATATATATATATATATATATATATATATATATGATTGAAATATATGCGTTGAAATACTTGCGTTTGCCCGCTCAGTTTCAGTTTCATCATGCCTACGTCATTCAAGGGAACTTTTTCATGTATTGTCACACTCGATAGGAAAAGTAGGGAACAGAACCCGGTCGTGGTTAATGCTGAGGTCAACGGTCTCATCTGCGATAATACCGATGAGGAAGATGCAGTCATCTATACAGACTGTAAGACCACACGAAAGAAGTGCATGGGCATTTACAGCACGCTCAGCAGGCAGAATAGCCAAGGAAGACAGTGGTGCATACGCCATGACCACGAGTAGCATGACAATGGAGGTGATGGCAGTGACCAAGGCATTCAAATGGTTAGAGTCACAAGACTACATCCACGCATGTATACTGAGTGATTCGATGAGCATGATAAAAAAAAGTGGAGGCGGGCTTTGTACGCATGCAATGGGTAGAGTCGTTGCAGAAATCCAAAATACGTAAGGTCACCTTTGTCTATGTCCCTGGACATGCGGGAGTACGGGGAAATGAGAGAGCGGACAGGTTGGCTAGCTGCGCTGTCGTTGAGGACGGGCAACCGATGGATCGGGCGGACATCATCAATGCCCTTCGAGATGTTGGAAGAGCACAGGACTTCGACAAACACAGATCAACGTCACTTCTTCGGATGATGGAAATGGGAGTTAAGATGGGCACGGCCAGAAATGAGAAACTTGGTGGCCGTGTAAGAAGACTTATCAACCAACATAGAACTGGAGTCGTCAGTCGCTGGACACTGAGGGAATTTCTGAGGAGGGGATCTGAGCACCTATGGACATGTTCGGAGTGCTATGATGATGACCCGCAAATAACTCAATAACTTGCGTTGCAGACAAACATTTAGGACGAAACAGCACGAATAGTAGTTTCCAGTGGTTTGGCAGTGTTCCCTAGCGTTTGGTTTTTCATGGCAAGGCGCTGTGTCACTGAGTACGGGTTCGATCCTGCTTTGGTCCATATTTTTTTTCTGTTGTTGATTATTTGTTATTTTTTCAGAGTGCTGTAAACATACCTCTTCCTCTGAATTGATCCGCTGATTATCGCCTCGGAAGTTTCCCTCTATAATAATATTCATTTATTTTTATTTGTCCCCATTTAAGGATGCTGGGTAGACCCGAAGTGGCTTTTAATTATGAAAAAAAAATGTTGCTTCAACTAGCATTTGAACCCCGAACTTTCGGAGCTGTCGTGTTAGAGTAGGCATCAAAGCGAACGTCAAGTTAGGTCACTACCGGCCAGGTGACGCGTTCCATTGTTGCTGGTTATTTAGTGTACCCGGTTCTCAAAAATGCCATGCTGAAGTCGGATGTGTTGGGCCGAAAGGCGCAAATATCACAGTCATACTGTAAACCACAACACAACGCAGACATGCCTACTTAACGTCCTTTTAAGGGCGGATGATGAAGATTTACACTCCTTAAAAGTTATCGGGCGAACGCAAGCAAGCAAACAGCAAGCATTTAGTGTTACATTTTCACGTGCGCATGTCTCAAGGTTGTTGTAACATCGTGAACGTCTCAACAAAACGTGTAGCCCGAACACGTGTCTCTAGTGGCATGTGTTTATCAGTTAGATAAGCTGCTTGGCTTTCTAAACCACCATATTCATTGCAATGCAGGTTGGTTCACGCCCTTACTGATAAAGCTGTTATTGAGTGTTGGCACGGTGTAGATACGTTCTTGACTACTGGTTTAAAATATCTTTTAATTGTATCTAGTCCCATGCTGTGTACCACTGCCGATCATGCTTTTCCACATCCGAGATTTATCATATTAGGTGTACCGTCTTTCAGTGTTATCTCCCTTCCCTCAATATTGTGTTTCCATTGAAAAGATAGTGGCGTCCTGTTGTCTGTTCTGTTATTAGTAAAGGGAGATCATACCGTTGTTTAAAAGTCATATTATTTCATCTCACTAAGCGTTTGCCCGCTCAGTTTCAGCGTCTGGTCTCGCCAGGGACACATTTCAGAGAAACATTCATTTCTTTTTTTTTTTTAAAGAATTTGTTACATTTTTCAGACGTGCTTGAACGAAGAGACGTCATCGGCGTCATCCGGTATGGAGGCAGTGCTGGTGGTGTACAAGAATCAGGCACGGGTAGCTGACGACAATGATGGTTATTGTTATCATTGACAACACCAGGAACGGTAAAGGACAGACGTCATTACCAAAGACCAGGCCGTACAATCATATGATTTTTTTTTTTCGTTCGCCAGCTTTAACCTCTGACGAAGTCCCTAGAGACTAGGAACTGAATTTGGCGTGTTAATCCATTTTTCCCTGTCAGCCGTGTGCATAGGGATCCCTCGCCGCACAGGCAGATAACTCCGTCTTCGGAGGTACTCATATTTTTTTTCGTCGATGAGTAATTGACGTTTCAAGCCGGGTCTCGTTGCTGAGACCAGGGGTGGTTGCCGCAGAGAGAAATCATAAATAAAAACCCCAACCGGTGCAGCCGAGATTTGAACCCACAACCTCTCTGTCTCGAGGCCGGCGTCTTGCCTCGAGACCAACCAGTCTCTCCATATGATTGTATTGGAAGACCAGAACAGTCATCAATCAGGTTCTGCTAATACAATAAATCATTATGTACACTGGTTTTCCTATGTCTTGTCTCTAGTTATGGCGATAATTTCTCTAATAAGCCCTTTTCGTATTGTCAGACGTTTTAGTGCCAGCTATTGTATTTTTTTTGTTTTTTGGAGGGTTAGAGGTTTTGTTTTCGTTGATCATGCTCTCTAGTGGCTGATTCTACAAATGTTTAACACATTGGTGCTTTCTTCCTCATTTCACTTTGCCTACTCTACCTGGGTACAGAATATGGAGATAGTGCTTTACCCAGTCCCACACTATCCCCCTTTCTTGACTTTGTCTCAAGAATTTCCGAAGGGCAGACGAGGTCCATAAATACGGAATTAAAAGAATGTGCAAAGGATGCCAATAAGACGGTTAGCGCCACCAACTGCGAGCTGCTGTAATGTCATCATCATCATCAAGTACCGGGCCAGCTGGCGTAGATGATCATGTCTCTCCACAACTTTCGATCTCGACAATTATTTATCATTTCTGTTGTTGACCTTCTGCAATGCAATTCTCTTAAACTGTCTGGTATTTTTTTCTCTTTGCTTCCCTCTATCTCTTCGTCCCTCAATTTTCCCAGTTGTCACAATATATTCCAGCTGTTCTCTTCTCATTACATGGCCAAAAAATGATGATTGTTTCTTCCTAATATTTGAAATTAGCTATCTTTTTGCTTTGACCTCTTTCAAAACATTTTCATTACTCTTCTTAGCTGCCTATGGTATCCTCAACATTCTTCTGTAAAACCACATGTCTACAGACTCCAGTGATTTTTTTGTCTGTTGTCCTATTGTCCATGATTCACATCCATATGTTAAGACTGGCTCTACATAACATAAGAACTCTTTTTCTTGTTTCTATTGTCAAAAATGAATTACATAGTATCTTCCTCATTTTTTTGCTATAATGTACTTTTAATTAATGGGCTACAGGTTACAAACAGAGGCGATTGCCATTGACTACGTTGTAACTGTTCATTCAGTGGTTTATTATCTTTAACTAACTCCTTAACCACATCTTGTCATGGGACGAGCTCACTGCGCTACTTAAAGAGAAATATGTCCAAAGGTAAGGATTCTAGTTAGCTGACTAAACACTTGCGGTAGGGTCTCAACTAAATTACTATCTTCTTATATAAACTACCATGCTGATCTTTCTCTGATTCTGCCTCTCTCTGACGTGTCTTTCGTTGCGATGTTTATATACACAGTTTTCTACATTGGCCTACGTGTATTTGCTCTGGTATGACAGGAAGTTGTTAGAGTGTCACAGTGTTTCATCTCGCCGTTGACGTGCGTACACGGAAGTGCGTCCGGAGTATCAAAGTGTCAAAACATCTACGATTTGCTGTTCCTGCTGCGATCTTGACTACCAATAACAGTTGCTGCCCTTTGATCTAGCCGGAAATATGCCTTCTATTAACACCATTTCCTGTCCATCTGCAAGTAGGAGTCCCCGAGTGGATGTCACTCCCTTTGACCTGCTTCTTCTCTCGGAAATTTGTCTCTATAATCTGACCGGAAGTTGGAACGTGCCAAGTTGTCGCTCGCTTGTGATGTTCGGAAGTGTTTATGGTCTTCTGTACTCTACATCTCTGTCACTATCCACTAAGGGTAAGGGTATCTCTCTTCTACCTAATACTATTACGCATAATCCATTCGTTTTATAATTTTCATGCTTTTTAATGTGTTTATCTTAATATTTTGTCTATTGTTCTATTAAACGGCAATGTCGTTTTGTAATGTCATGCTTTAATGTGTTTATCTTAATATTTAGTCTATTGTTCTATTAAACGGCAATGTCGTTTTGTAATGTCATGCTTTAATGTGTTTATCTTAATATTTAGTCTATTGTTCTATTAAACGGCAATGTCGTTTTGATTTCGTGTTCCCCAACCCCCGCCCCTTTTTTCCCAACCAACGTAAAACCACATTTATCTATATATTGTATCATTCTGTATTGTTACACTGTTATATCGTATTTCAAAACTACTATTGTCGGACGGAGAGAGACCATAGGCTAGTGCTGAGATGTTTGCTGGGATTCCCTGTGAGCACTTCCTGTCAGAGAAAGAAACGGAAAATCTGAAGTCAGATCGCAGAACCTGGAGAACAAAAAATTATTTAATAAAAACGGCACTGCAACATTGGATGAAGAGATTATGAGAAAATCAAAGGACAAAAGAGGCAGGAGTAAGAAGTTTAAGCCAGGCACCACAAATGCACATTGTTCATTTTGGGGTCGAATCTGTCTATAAAATACTGGCAGATTCAAGCACGAGAGATGATGTTCAGTAAACAGCATAAAGCACTAATATATTTCCAAACTACTGATAACTATGATTTCTTGCTACCAACAGTCTGTCAATACAGTTTACTGCTATATTCTGCTAGTCAAACATATTTGTACGGTCTTCCTGTTTCCTGCCTCATATGCTTTTCAGAGTTGATGAGAGATACAGTTTGCGATCTTTTGCTATTCTGTTGCTATTATGTTTCTTTGTTTCAAATAGTCCGTCATTCCATCTTTTTTTGTTTTTTTTTGGTCGACTCTTGGGCCTGGTGTTCTCGCAACGTTTATTAAAAAGGCTCACTGTATTGTGTTTTGGTCTTTGTGTCTTATCACGTGACCAAACGATTGTATCTGTTGATTCTTTATGTATTCTATTGCGGGAATTCCTAACTTTTGTGTGTTCATTTATGATCTTATTTTTGCAGGCTATTTCATGCCATGCACCTAACACATAACACTTTGGTAATGGTTATTTTTCTTATTGTTCTTGAGAGGTTGCATCCAGATCTAACATTGGTAGCACAAGGTTGGGATGAAGATAATGTTGTAGAGAGCTCGTTCTACCTATTTGAAGTAGTTATAGTTAGTTGAATGCCCCAGCATCACTGCAAACGAATTAAAACCCTTAATTGCTCAACGGCCCGTGCCAGTGGAATCATCCGAATTAACATCTTATCTCATTGAAGGATTCAAACAAAGAAAGGCAGTTGCAGTCCCCATCATGGCAACCACAGCACACGCTAAATGACATAAGGCGTGGCCGCACCGAAAGTGAGCGTAGTGGAACTGTCCTTCGTCATGATATCATTATTCATCTAAGTAATTGGAATATCTATTTGAAGTGTTAAATATATCTTCCTTTTGTGTTCACATTTTGTTGTTGGCACTGTCAATCGTGTGCTGCTGTTAACATATCTCGTTCCTCGTTCTGTTTATTAAATGTTCTCTCCGCATCAAGACAGAACTAGGTCAAGAACAGCTGTTCGTGACGACCCAACCAATTATTGCATGGACTAGCTGCCTTCGTAGATAGGCCAATCCTGCCTGAAGTGTCTAGTCAGACATATCACCGTCAACTGATATCAGCTGCCGGCGCTTTTCAATGTATGGAGTGTGTCATGACATCAGAGTGCGGGAGGACATGTGGGAGGAGCCGAGATTTCTTGTCTGTTTAAACATTAAGACATTAAAAAGTAATAAGTCATAGAAGACAGCGGACACCACAAAGGGACAACATTCAAACGCACACTGGTAGGGTACGGTGACATACGCTTGCTGCTGGGCGTGGACAGATTCGATATAGAAGTTTCGTGCAGACCCGTCTCATCTACGATATACAAAACATGATGTGAGGCTTTCGGGCTCAAAGGGAGCCAACTTCTGGACGCTATAACCTAGGCGGGCCCATTCCCACCTTCGTGAGTGTTGAGAAGCTTAAAGGCGCGAAACGTTTACTCAACGGTTCTGATGATCAGATTGTCTCCAGTTGCAAAACTTTGTCTATACACTCTCCTATCTACTTATATTTCTCTCTCCGTTTCTATACTTTAATGTCTCACTTTCCTCATTGTTCATGTCATGTCTAGTCTCACTTTCATCTATCTTTCTCTCTCCTTAATGATTCTTTTTAACTCACTACCTCTTCTTATCTTTCGCCATGCTCTGCTTTAGTCACTCCTCTCTGTATTTGGATCTGGCGGACACAGAAAATTCTAGAAGATTGTGCTACGCTTTCACAATAGATTCTTTACCATTTAAAACCGCTGTTATCTTGTCATCTACATACGGCGATTATCAAATGTATTGTTGAGTTAACATCTCCCCCATACTCACTCTCCATGAACCTTTGAAAATTACCCCTCCTAATGAAGCAATATTGGTTATGGTTAGTCGAAGGTCACAGTATCACTGCAAACGAATCCATCATTGCTCAACCGCCGTGCCAGTGGAATGATCCGAATTAAAATTAGTCTCATTGAAAGATCCAAACAAAGAAACGCAGCTGCAGTCCCCATCATAGCAGCTACAGGACACGCCAAAAAGTCAAAGCCATGCGGCACAGAAAGTGAACGCAACTGAACTGTCCCGTCATACGATATCATCATTCATCGTAAGCAATAGGAATATCGAAACACGATCCGGATGAAAAACACAGCTTATGGTGTGCACAGAGCACTCAATTAAATAGCTTCAGCATCAAGCCGGACTTGGAATAGCTCCGGTAGTAAGCCGGACTTGGAATATAAGGAAACTGCAACAAGGAACACTTTTCAAACTGAGTTTGAATGGTTCCTATCGCCTATCCGCCATATTGACCGGAAGTCCGAGGCAAAACAATATTGTTTGCTTTGAGTAACGCTGAAAAACAACTAACCCTCACAAAGTTTTAAAATCACTGGTGCAAAAACAAAAGCGGGAGCATGCAAGAAAACAATTTGCTATCAACGCCATATTATGTCACTAAACATAGCTACAAACATAGCACACCGACTTTGGGAAACAGGCGTTGCATCGAGCACATTTGTAACATGTAAGTAACACACTTGCACAGGTAACTGCACATTTATGATAAGAAATGAGCAGACACCGTACAATCGTGAGAGAAATAATTTAGAAAGTGTTGTACTCCTGGTTGTATTACAATAACATTTTCGCAACGCCATCTCTCCTCCCACTTTTTTTTTTCTAATTTGCCTTTCAGCGTCGAGGTAAAGAGAGACAGATTGGAGTCTGTTGCACTGGGGTTGCCCTCTTCTGCTGTCAGTTACTAGTGTTCCGCTATTCATATTTTTTTGCAAAAGCAGCTTTCCAAAAATGAGGAAGGTACTGTGTTATCCATTTTTGACTTTAGAAACAAGAAAAATAGTTAAGTCTTAAAAGTTATGTAGAGTCAGTCTTAATATATGGAAGTGAATCATGGACAATAGAACAACAGACAAGAAAATCACTGGAGGCTGTAGAAATGTGATTTTACAGAAGAATGTTGAGAATATCATCGACAGCTAAGAAGAGTCATGAAAACGTTATGAAAGAGGCCAAAGCAAAAAAAGAGCTAATTTCCAATATTAGGAAGAAACAATCATCATTTTTTGGCCATGTAATGAGAAGAGAACATCTGGAATATATTGTAACAGCTGGGAAATTTGAGGGACGAAGAGATAGAGGGAAGTAAAGAGAAAAGATACCAACCAGACAGCTTAAGAGAATGGCTTGGCAGAAGGTCAACAACAGAGATGATAAATAACTGTCGAAATCGAAAGTTGTGGAAAGACATGATCACCTACGCCGCAGGCATGGTACTCGATATTTTCCCAGGATATATTTCGTTCTCATGTCGTTTGCTTATTCTTCTTCATCGCCTTCGTTATTTGGTGTCCTACGGAGACAGTAGGAACCGCCTCTGAATGTAGTCGTTAGCAGGAAGTTGTAGGTACCCTACCGTGCAGTGGTCTGCCTTGTCAGGTGGCGAAAGTATTTTTCTGTGTTTCTTTGTATGACAGGCGTGTTTCCTCTTTTTAGTTCTTCACTTCCTAATACAATCTGCACTCCAACGTTGTGCTACCAATGCCAGACCGTGACCAATAAGAAAAACAACAGCTACCGAGATGAAATGTATTGGATGAATGATAGGAAACAGCATGAGGGATAAATTAACAAATGAGGAACCGGAAAACAAGCTATCAGTAGACAAATTGGTTTGGCGACGTCATAAGACAGAAGTGCAGGAAGCCTCTTAATACACGCTACGAGAACACCAGACTCAATGACCGACCACACAAAATCTTGTGCTCAGCGGCCGCTTATCCGGAAGTGTTCGGAGACTTCAAGCATCGAAACTCACGACGAGATATTCATCACCTTCCCATAGTACTACCCTGGTACCCATTTCTGCCAGCGGCTGGGTCGACCGCGGGGGTAATTTTTTTTTTTAACCCACTAGCACAACTCCTGTGTTACCGGGGCCTCATTATGAGGGAAGTAAAGAATAGTGACACTGTGACCTTCCAGGCATGTCGTAAGAGGCGACTAAGGAGATTGATCGATGGCTTGACAAGCTGTCATTGTAAGAAGTACTGTTATGGAAACAGCGCCATAGATTTTAGAAGCAGTGATCTCTGCAATATGTGCCATTTTGGCATGCAAGGTTTCTGTTTTTGAGATTGTAGTTCTGCCCTATGTGCCGTCTTCGGCTCGAAAGGACAATAGATAGATAGTACAACTGACACTGCTTCCAACGGAAATCGAACACGCGTCGATAGTCCAGTCGGGTGGTTTTCCCAGCTAGGCTCCTCCCCACCCCAATTTCCAGTTGTTGTTTACTGCAAGCTGCGAAATCAAAGCTTTTTGTCCAATACTTGCAACTTCATTTTTAGATCCAACTTTTCTAATTCCTTCCCTCATCAATTCTTATTCATAATTGACAGAGAGAAATCATAAATAAAAATACCAACTGGTGCAGCTGGGATTTGAACCCACAACCTCTCTGTCCCAAAGCCGGCGTCTTGCCTCGAGACCAACCAGTCTCACCAGCCTGGTTCTTTATTTCATCAAAGTTTGGATAACCAGAGCTCAAAGTGTTCACTGACTGAGGCTTCTATGCAGGTCAATTACATGCAATGTCATTTTCATCTATTTTATAATGTTATCTGCATTTATCAGCATAGATTACCCCAAACATGCCTAATCATGTAATTCGACATGCAAGCTATGACTTACATCAACATGTACCTGATAACAACAACAGATATATGACCTAAAACAATAAATAAAATAAATTACCAACATCGCTTTCTTATCAGAATAAATACAGACCAAGACATGATTGTGATATGTTGAAGAGATTTATTAAATTGTAATTTCTGATTAGTAATTTAACCCCAAACAACAAATATGAATGGTTGAACAAGCAGTGTTTGCCCATGACATAACATGGAGACTAGAGCGAAAATGCTAATACTTTTAAGTATCCCTGATATTTTGTCAGTTTTTAGGGGTAGACATGACATTATAACTTTTATGAATTTATTTATTCAAAGAAATTAAAAAAAACAGCCTCTGAATTGTTAATAAATAATTTGAGGGGAAGGGGGACATGAATCAAGTACTCATGATTTTGTAAAATATTAAGTGAATTTTAAACAGTCATTTCTAAAGTTCATAATCGATCAGTCAAATTAATCAATCAGTATGAAAACTGGTGTTTTGATCTTGTCTCTATCTACATTTTGGTATATATTTACTGTTGGTTGTCAATTGTAAGTGTTTATTTATTTATCTAATAAATTGCTGGTACTCAGTTGTAAGTATTTATTATCTAATACATTGCTGATATTTATTTGTAAGCTTTATTTATAAAAGTCACTGTTTGTATTGAAAAGAATTATTTATCTATCATTCATTTTATTTTGTTAATTCTCATCTAATCTAATTTAACTTTAATCTATTTTTCTCATCTAATTCAGTTTCATTCTGATCTAGTTAAGCCTATTTATTACATGTATCTAATCTGGATTCAGTCTAGTTTTCTTTCCTACATTCATTTTTATAGCCGTTTCTGGCATTCAGATATCAACATACAAAAGAAACACGTCAATACAAGTTAGCAGTTTGAACGCAATACAAGACATATATTTGGAATTACAAAGAAAAACAGATTTAATATTTTTGTGTTGAAGACAATTGTCTGGTAAATGTAGTGTCATATTACATAACTAATTCCTAATGGATTTTAAGTGTATTAATCTCACAGTCCAAATTCAATATCACAGTCCAATTAAGCTCATGGTCCAAATTTTACCAAAACAGTCCCTAAAAGCCCATCTTATTTAAAGATGATTGGTGCTGCTATTATTTCACCTAACTCCATAGGTTAATTAAGAGCCCTTTCCTACAGCTGGGCCAAATGGACCACATTTATCTGAGACAGAACATTATCACAAAGTCACTTGCAACCACAATAATGCATTCATAGTGTTACTCCCATATATACATTATTTATGAAAATGTTAAAATATTAATTTATTTAAATATAACAAAAAAATCTGAAAACAAATCTACATTTAAATATTAATAATGAAAATTGGTTTACAAGGCAAATTTTGTTATGTGAACTATTAAAAACACTCAACAGAAACTTACTATCAACATTGTGATAGCAATGGCAGGCTTGGACAAGCTAATCAAAACAAGAAGAAATAAATGTGCCAGAGCATGATGGAAACTTTAATTAGAAAAATAAGAAAAAAAATGTGCCATATGCATGATGGAAACTAACTAATTAGAAAAACAAGAAAAAAATGTGCCATATGCATGATGGAAGTCAAGCCTGAGAAAAAAATTAAAAATGAAAAACTGAGAGGAAAGTTATCATTTTCACAGAAGAATATGTGTTGATATCACATCACCAAATAGTTTGGGTACATAAGACATAAATAACTAAACACAATCCATAAAACTATCAACAGACAATCATCAGCATCTGCTGCTTGTCCTTTGCTGAATGTTGCATTCATCACCACAGCTCATCAGAAAGAATCAGTCACTAGCCAAATTTTCCATTTATTCTGTTGTCATGTTCAAGGTCTCTTTGATGCTTTGAAACCATCTCCCTGAAACCATGCTTACCATTATTGTTCTTATGACATCATACACCCACAATGACATTTTACGTTGTATTAGTATTTTAATTTTCTCTGTAAAATGTTTATAAACCAGTTCTCTTCAAAGTTTAGGTATTATAACATTGTATAACAAGAAATGTTCAAGAAAAGATACCATATGATAAAAGATAAACATATAATAGATAAAACTATAGACTAACTTAAAACTATAGACTAACTTAAAACTATAGGTTAACTATTAAAAACTATAGACTAACTTAAAACTATAGATTAACTTAAAACTATAGATTAACTGAAGATAAATGGATGAAGATTAAAAGATAGAACTTCCATCTGATAAAAGATTTTTTTTTTAAATTGATAAAGAAAGAATAATTTATCATCTGAAATATGGTAACAAGTCTCTTTTCCATTTTCTAAAGTGTCCTAAGGATTTTCTGCAGCATTTTGTTTCAAATTAACCTATTTTCTTAATATTTCAGAGGAAGACACATGCCCTCAATCTTTTTATTTTACTGCCATATAGGTATTGTACCATATGTTCTACATTGCATTTAATTGTTGTGTTGCTATTGTTAATCTTCTTTGGATCTCCTTCTGGTAGTCTCCATAGCAAGAAATACAAGAGCAAAAAGATCTAGATATTCTAGAAAAAATGATGAAATAACAAAAACATGACAACAGGAGAGGTTAATTAAAGAGTAAAAGACTAAACACTACCTCTGCCTTAGGGCTGAATGAATAATAAGGAAGGAATGGTGAGGAATAAAAAAAGAACAGAGTGCAAAACAAGAATAGTAAGAAAATATATCAACAACATTTTACTCTCTTAAAAAAACCCCCATAATCTCATGATATCTGATGATAATTCTTATTGTTGGATTACTAAAATAAGACAAAATTGGTCACTTATATTTCAAAGCTCGCAACTCAAATCTTAATAACAACAATGTGCATTCTATTTTCAACTTTACTAACATATTTTTTACATAAAGGATTAGGAGTTCTAAATGATTTGTTCCTTTAAAATTATAAAAATACAACATAAAATAAATTCATAATAAAAAAATAAACCGTTTAAGAAGATATTGTGACTATAAAAGTATCATAAAGGTTATGTTATGATATTAAGATCTAAGATGGGTTCATTTTCTATCAAACACACACACTCTTTGGATTTGTCTATAACATTATATACCATAGTAAAGGGGGTCAGTGCTTGCTTGCATTCGCCCGATGACTAAGGGAGTATACCTCTTCATCATCCGCCATTAAATGGACATTATGTGGGCGTGTCTGCATTGTGTTGTGGATTGCAGTATAACTGTGATATTTGCGCCTTTCGGCCCAACACATCTGACTTCAGCATGAAAGGGGTCAGTGATTATAATTACATAAATCATATTGTGTGGGGGAACTATGTGTGTATAGTTCTACAGGACTGCAGCACTCTCAAGATTGAGATGCAAAATGTCTTCATGACATTTACGAGAGAAGTTAATGAAAAAGACAGTGGGGAAAAAGACACAGCATTACCAAAAACATTTCAAACGCAGAGGGAAAGTGTGTAAGAAAGAGAGAGAAGATATGTGTGAAAAAGACTGAGGGAAAATCTGGCAGTAGTATGTTAAAAATTAAAAAATTAAATGAATGAAAAGTTGGAAGATAAAAGACAAGATAAAAAATATAAAATCACATCAATATACAACATAAATGTGCATTGTCTATTCTGTTGCTAGACCTACCATTTAAATATTACCAGAATAAGCCAGGAAATAAGGAGCAAACATATGTATGCTGTCAGAAAAAAAACAGAACTATTTCTGCGGTGCACACTGCAGCATCCCCCAAAACAAGAAAGCAGACAAACTCACAAACAGTTCAACCACACCCCTGAGCCTCAAAGAAGTCAAGAAAATTATGAAAAGAGCCAAGAAAACAGAAGGTAGGGAGAGAGAACTATATGAAAATTATGAGCCAGAACATGACAGCTTAGAACAAGCTCACCAGACATGAGCAGACCAAGATCTTGAGACTTAGAAAAGGCCACTGTGGTCTCCGAGCACACTTACACGTGACAAAACTCAGTGACTTTGTAACAAGTGATTGTGGAGCATCCAAACTCCAGAGCACATCCTACAGGACTGCAACACTCTCAATATCCTTAGAACACAAATATGGTAGACAGAAATACCCCTACCTGACAAGCTATGTGGAGCATCCAAACTCCAGAGCACATCCTACAGGACTGCAACACTCTCAATATCCTTAGAACACAAATATGGTAGACAGAAATACTCCTACCTGACAAGCTATGTGGAGCATCCAAACTCCAGAGCACATCCTACAGGACTGCAACACTCTCAATATCCTTAGAACACAAATATGGTAGACAGAAATACCCCTACCTGACAAGCTATGTGGAGCATCCAAACTCCAGAGCACATCCTACAGGACTGCAACACTCTCAATATCCTTAGAACACAAATATGGTAGACAGAAATACCCCTACCTGACAAGCTATGTGGAGCATCCAAACTCCAGAGCACATCCTACAGGACTGCAACACTCTCAACATCCTAAGAACACAAATATGGTAGACAGAAATACCCCTACCTGACAAGCTATGTGGAGCATCCAAACTCCAGAGCACATCCTACAGGACTGCAACACTCTCAATATCCTTAGAACACAAATATGGTAGACAGAAATACCCCTACCTGACAAGCTATGTGGAGCATCCAAACTCCAGAGCACATCCTACAGGACTGCAACACTCTCAACATCCTAAGAACACAAATATGGTTCCTACAGGACTGCAACACTCTCAACATCCTAAGAACACAAATATGGTAGACAGAAATAACCCTACATGACAAGCTATGGGGAACCGTAAAGACCTCAAACATACCGCCTATTCTGGTTTGAACATCTAAATGCATAGCAATATCTGACCGTTGAAGAAGTAGCAGCAGAATAAGCCTTTATAGAAGCTTAATTTGCAAAACAACCTGGATGCCATTTCCCTAATAGTGAAAAGCTGCAATGAAAAAGTGTAAGAAAGTAAATAAATTTATTAACAGCTTTGTTAGGAAACAAGAGAAAGTAAAAAGCACTGACCTCTTTCTGACTTGATTCTGTGAGATTAAAACACTAATATCACATCCTATAAAACTAAAGTTACATTTTACTTGAAGAAACCTCTGGCTTAACAAAGAAAGCTCTACATTTCAATAACAGTTCACTTTACATTCATTAAGTAAATCTTATGTTAAAACAAACACACACATTAAATTAGGTAACATACAAATAAACATTTATTTAATATAAATAAATTGGCTGTCCATTTTTCTCATTTTATAAAATAAAACAAATGTGATTTTACCTGATTCATAGACACAACCAAATTATTTATTTTGAATTACACTGATATTAATGTAAGTAAAACTACATGATTTTAAAAAACTGTTGAGAAGAAAAAAAAAATCACACAACCCGAGATTAAATATTGAAGAATTCTGTGATCCAAGTTGAAATATTAACATATTATATGATTCAAGTTGAACAAATTAAGAAATTATTTAATCCAAGATTAAATGTTGAAGAATCATGTGGTCCAAAGATGACATTATTAAAAAAAAAAAAAAAAGAAAATCACGTAATTCAAATATTTAAAATTTAATCTGAAATAAAACTCTTAAAAATCATATACTATTCAAATATTATAAATATTCAACATCACTTGTGATTCAACAATTAATTGACAAAAATCACAAGTGATCTAAAGATTAAATGTTAAAAGTCATATCTAAATCAAAGATGGAATGTTAAAAGTCATATCTAAATCAAAGATGGAATGTTAAAAGTCATATCTAAATCAAAGATGGAATGTTAAAAATCATATCTAAATCAAAGATGGAATGTAAAACAAATCATCACAATGGATCCCAGATTATATGTTAGCAAAATTATGTGTATTTAAAATCAATAGTAATTCAAAGATGAACTCAATAACGATCAAAATGACAAATAGATTGTGACTTGATTAATCTTCAGTCAGGAGTTAATTACATCAACTAAACATGATACAGAAATTGCGTTAAAACTAAATACATTTGTATTTTTTAAAAAAAAAGCCCATATGACCCTAATATTAAATGTATTAACTCTTTCTGTACGTTTCACCGCACAGTGCGTCACTATTAATTTGATTAGTGTACAATGTTATCAAACCGTATTCTTTTTACAAGTCTTTTATCATCTTGGTCATGGTGAAATCTAATACCTTGTTCAGTTATTTAAAAATTCATATACATGTTATGTGTTATATAAATATGCAGATTGATTCTTAAAACCATCAATTTGGGGGCCTCGGTAGCCTAGTTGGGAAAACCACCTGACTAGACTACCGACGTTCGGACAACCCGTGTTCAATTCCCGCTGGGAGCAGTGTGAATTGTACTCGTGGTTGGAATTAAAAAAAAAAAAAAAAAAATACCCCCACGGTCGACCCAGCCGTTGGCAGAAATGGGTACCAGGGTATATTATCCTGGGAAGGTGAGGAATGTCGCTTCGCATCTGAGTTTCGATGCTTGAGGCTACACTATACAGAAATATCCGAACATTTCTGGATAGGCGGCCGAGCACATATGGGTATATACTCGCGTGCTAAGATGCCGGTTCAAGTCTCGTCCTTTACCTTTACCTTACCATCAACAATTTTATCTCTGAAATCTCTTCCGTTGCGTTGATAAAAAAGCTTCCGTACTGAAAGAGTTAAAAGAAGTAGGCATAATTTTAATGCAAACAAAAAAAACATACTATACTAATAAACAAACATTCATTATGAAATATAACAAATGTATAACAAGAAATGTTGAAGAAAAGATACAATATGATAAAAGATAGACATATAATAGATAAAACTATTGACTAACTTAAAACTATAGACTAACTTAAAACTATAGACTAACTTAAATCTATAGATTAACTGAAGATAAATGGATGAATATTAAAAGATAGAACTTCCATCTGATAAAAGATTTTTTTTTAAATTGATAAAGAAAGAATAATTTATCATCTGAAATATGGTAACAAGTATGAATGATATGAGATACCTTCAAATGATTAAAAATAATTTAACACATAAATAAATACAAATAATAAGTACTTATTAAATAATAATCATTCATTTATAAATTTGAAAACAGAAAGACAAAAACAAATTATGTAGTTCATTTTTAGGATTACAGAAACCATTAGAATTTCAGAGATCAAACCAATATTAAAATATTAATTTCTGACATCTAAATATAAAAAATTTTCAAACTGTCCCTTTAAGCAATTCTGAAGTATTTTTTTAGGTACTTACTAAAAAATACATGATATATATATACATAGACTTCATTCTGTCAATTTTAAAATTCTCTTATTTTGCTCATAAAAATATATAGATTTACTGTAAACAATTCTATATTTCTGCCTTATTGACATAAATATTTGGTATTTGTTTGGCCAAAAAAATACCAGCAACTTCTGCTATTAAATTTTTTTTCAATAATAAACAATGCCAAACTCAGTCACAAGCAAAGCTGTCATAGTCTGTGTGGATCTCACAGAAATATTCAACTAAATGGGAGCAAACAAGCAGCCTTTTTTTCCCCTTATTATTAAATATTATTAAAGCTTGATAAATAAACAGTTTAAAAAAAAAAAAAAATAACAACCCTTCAAACTATAATTTTCAAGGAAACATTTATTCAAAAGTATTATCTTTTCTCTCAGACAAACCACACAAATTTACTGTCTTTCCTCAGACATCTTGTCACCCTTAAATGTTCACAGCCGTTGAATACCATTACATCTTTTATGAGAGTGGTTCTGGAAGATGTAATCTACAATTTGTTTGTTCTCTCCACAATGACATATTTGTTCAGCTTTTATTTAACCATAATTATGGATTTTAATTTGTTTGCAGTGATACCAGGGCCTTCCATAACCATAACCTTAACTTATTTAACCTTACATGAGATAGTTGTTAACTCTTTAACCTTGGGACTATTTTGTTGGCTTGGTCTGAATAATCTGACTTGAAGCTTTGAACTATATGATGTCAATTAGCCCAAAATTTTGTATAAATTTTGTTCCAAATTAAAATTTGTCAAAGTATAAATTAAACTAGGGAGGAACTGTTGCATAAATAATAGTTTTAAAATCATAGCAATATATGATTATGTTGTTTTAGAATCATCAGGAGCATTGATCCAGAGTTTAAGAGTTAATTTATAATGGGTGTTCTTTATACAATCTGGGAACATTGTTAACCTCAGATGGAAGATGTACAACAGAGATGAGATGCAGAATGGCTCAGGCATAAGCAGCTTTCCAAAATATGAGGAAGGTACTGTGCAATCCATTTTTGACGATAGAAACAAGAAAAAGAGTTATTAAATGTTATGTAGAGCTAGTCTTAACATATGGATGAGAATCATGGACTATAAGACAACAGACAAGAAAATCACTGGAGGCTGTAGAAATGTGGTTTTACAGAAGAATGTTGAGAATATCATTGTCAGCTAAGAAGAGTAATGAAAATGTTATGACATGAAAATGTTATGACATGAAAATGTTATGACAGAGGTCAAAGCAAAAAGACAGCTAGTTTCCAATATTAGGAAGAAACAATCATCATTTTTTTGGCCATGTAAAAAGAAGGAATATATTGTGACAACTGGACAAATTTAGAAATGAAGAGATAGAGGGAAGCAAAGAGAAAAGATACCAGACAGTTTAAGAGAATGGCTCGGCATAAGGTCAACAGAAATGATAAATAACTGTCAAGATCGAAAATTGTGGAGAGGCATGATCACTTTCTCCAGCAGGCACGGTACTTGAAGATGATGTTCTTTATACCCTTTATACCATTGTTCAATACTCATGTTGATTTAAACCTTGCTTTTTTTAAAACACTGATTAATTTTGTATTTAATTTTGATACATCTCAGTTGCAAATCTACCTACTTTCTCATTTTCATATTTATTTTTTGTATCTAAGGCTGAAATCCATGAATATATATCTGTTACTTTATTTAATTTGCTGTTACTATTTGTACTTAAGTACTGTTTGTCTTTTCTAGGTCCATTATTATTGCATCAAATGACAGACTGACATAGGTTGTTCCTAAATGTGTAAAAGAGACTATTCTGCAGTGGCATCATCAGAGTATGTGATTTTGAGGCAATGACGGTAGCTCTGGAGTTTACAATGGCCTGCTCAGAGCTGGACAATTATTTTGTGTGTGTGTGGCAATGACGGTAGCTCTGGAGTTTACAATGGCCTGCTCAGAGCTGGACAATTATTTTGTGTGTGTGGCAATGACGGTAGCTCTGGAGTTTACAATGGCCTGCTCAGAGCTGGACAATTATTTTGTGTGTGTGGCAATGACGGTAGCTCTGGAGTTTACAATGGCCTGCTCAGAGCTGGACAATTATTTTGTGTGTGTGTGGCAGCTGTAGGATGAAATCCTGTTTGTCATCTTTTTGTAGCCTTTGTTTCCAACTTGTTCTGCATTTGTTTCATATGATGGTGTTGGCATCCATGTAACTCAACTGGATAGAAGAATGAATTATTTGCTTCCTAAGATGTAGCTAACATGATCCACACATTCAAATATCAGGGGCTGTTGAAGCAATATTTTATCACTGATTGAAAATAATTATTATTTTATTTTTTAAAATTGTCATCAAATACATGTATTTAACATTTACACTGTGAGTTTTCTCAACAGAATACATATATGTATATATGTGCAAAAGCACTTTGTAAAGGAAGGCTAAGTCATGTTTCAATTGTAAAAAATACTGAGTTAACTTACACTTGAAATATAATCTCAAACAAATTTAAGATCTCCATTTATTTGTGATTTCTTTAAAATTTAGATTATTTCTTAAATTAAATTTTAAGTTTTCATTATTTTTCTATGCACAAAATTTTGAAAAATAAAAGTAAGATCCACCTGATTAGCCCACCATAATAAAAAAAAATAATTAAAATGTTTGCTGACAGCGATACCAATTTAAATGAATTATAATCTTATTTTTTAAAATTTTGATTTGCTTACTTTCTTTGTCATTAAAAAAATTTTATATATAAATAATTGTCTGTGTGCTCTGATATTTAGATGGTTATAAGACGTCTATACATATCAATAAATCATTAAGCAACTCAATCTGAAGTGTTCGTGATCATATGAATTGAAATTTCTGCTGCAGACTTCAAATTGTCTTGAGATTCACGTCACTTAAAAAGGAACTTCAAAACTGCTCTACATATTGTCCTTGAAAAACTTCAAACTAGTCACATCTGTCTTATTGACTGAAGTGAAGTTTGAATGGAATGACTATGAAAACTTAGGAGAAAGAAAAGCAAACATAAATGTTAGTCTTTCTCGCTGTTTTCTAAAAAATGAACCACAAAATAATGAAAACAATATAAGATACAACAAAACTATTATAATGCAAATTAAAAGTTAAGGGAAAGCAAAAAAGAACGAGAAATTGTGAAAATGATAACAAAATGTGGTTTTAAAATTTAAAAAAATGAAATTAAACCTCTTAACCAAATACAGGAATGAATAATATGATTTAACATTTATCATGAACAGCGTGATCTATTAAGTTGATGTAAACGAAATACAGACTTGAGCATATGGATGTGCATATCAAATGTAAACAGTACACAAATATTTGTCACATGGTAGAGTCTTTGTTCTCTTACAAACCTAATCCTCTTTACAGCACATAGATGCATGGGTCTGTCTTATCTAAGTAATAAAGAATGTGTGCACTGATTACGTCTGTATCTCATTATTTATAGAAATTTATCATATTTTTCTGGAATTCTCTTTACTCATATTGCTGAGCCATAATTACTGCATTATCATAGATGCCACATCTATTTTGAAATGATACCAATTGAATTACTTTACTGCTGAAGTTCATCTGTCCATTCTTCCATAGCTTTGAATATGTTGGTATGTCTAGGACAAGAGATCCACATAGATCCCTAAATGTTTGACGGTTCATTTATGAACACATTCTGTTCCATGAGCTGTAAAATACCTGCTAAAATCCTATCATTTTCTTATTAACCAATTTTCAAAAAAATTCATGAATAAATTGTCACAACAAAATGTGTGGTTTAGATCAATTTTCATTTATTTTTCCACTGTTATTGCAAATTGTAAAAAAAATTATGAAAAATGGGGTGGTCTGAGCGAATGCGTTAAGTACATCCTCACCGCACTTAAATCTCCAAATGTACTCTGAATACAGGTACGATTTTAGTTATATAGTCTAATATATGATATACATTAAGAGACAAAATAAGAAATCAGGAAAAAAGTGGGAATAACAACTGTTCTGAGCTTCACCCTTAAGCAAAATATCTGATGCTACAAAAGCCCGATGTGTGAATATGCCAAAGTGAGAATAATTTTTTCCTTGAAATGTACATGAGTTATTGAGTTATTAGCGAGTCATCATCATTGCACTCCAAACATGTCCATAGGTGCTCAGATCTCATCCTCAGCAAGTCCTGCAGTGTCCAGCGACTGACGACTCCAGTTCTATGTTGGTTGATAAGTCTTCTTACACGCCCACTAAAGTTTCTCATTTCTGGCTGTACCCATCTTAACTCCCATCTCTTTCATCCGAAGGGGTGACGTGGATTTGTGGTTGTCGAAGTCCTGTGCTCTTCCCACATCTCGGAGGGCATTGATGATGTCAGCATGATACATTAGTTGACTGTCCTCAACGACAGTGCAGCTAACCAACATGTCCACTCTTTAAATGCACATGGTTTCAGGTTAGAAAACAAGACACATATGATATGCACTGTGCCAAATTATCTGGCTATGACTCTACTTCCTAGTTTTTTTGTTGGGAGGGGGTGAGTCTTCAGCCTGAAACTGTCCCCTATGTCTCCCCTTTTTAGGCAACAGTCTTCTTTTCCTGATGTTATTTGGCATACAACACTCCAAAAAGTTAAAACTTCAATTTCACTTTTCAATTAATTTGGAATGTAATAAGTGTATGTATATTAAAAAAAAAAAAAACAACAACAGAATGTTATAAATATATTATAAATGACGGAATGTTATAAATATACTATAAATGATAGAATGTTATAAATATATATACAGAATAAGAATATGCATTTAAAAATGTTGGAATGTTATAAAGGGTTATTTAAAAAAATAGCATATTTTCCACATTAGAAATTATATAAATATTATTTATAGAGAACAATACAAGTACTATAAAAATTGAATATTAAAAATATATTTAATAAAATGAGCACTTTCAAATAATGGAACATTACAAAGCAGCTTGCATTTAAGAGTAGTACACCATATAACATATTATTAACAATGTTTATATATGAACTTTTAAACGTACAAATTTATTTGGAAGTGCTTCATTTTGGAATGGATCATCTGGCCATGAGAGGATACAAACATTTAAGAATTCAACTCATTTACTCTCTGTCTGTCTATTGTCTTTTCAAGCCAAGCAAAAATTCTAGACTCTCAAAGCCCAATAATCTTTGGTGAGATTTTGCACAGGACCTGTACTGTTATTTCGCCATATGTCCTCGTTCTAGATGAGCCTCCAAACTTCAGCAAGACAGCCAATGCTTATTATTGCTTCTCACCTCAATGGTCTTTTTAGTGTTTTTCCTGGTCTGCCTCTTTTTATTGTACTTTTTGATTCCCATTTGAGGGCTTGCTTTGAGATTCTCTTGTTGTCTCTTCTCATCATCACGTGGCCAACGTACATCCACCTTCTTCTCTTCAGTGGAAAGAAAAAAGAAACGAGCAGAAAACTCTCCAGAAGGAATTTTAAAAAAGGTTACTAAAAGCTACAATTATTGTAATTGTTCCTATCACTATTATAAACATAAATCATTATTTTTTTGCATATTTCTGACAGCACAGAAGACATGCTTCTTTGAACAACAAGAACACTAGTGATGGTTTCCTGTGGTAATTTTAAAAAGTTGGTTAATATTTCATTGATGTCAGAAATTTTATTTTTGAACACTTAGCTCAGGTAGTGAGCCTACTATTTATAGATCTTCAACTGGAAACAAGTTTTTTTTTACATGCTCAACTTGAAAAAGAAGTTATATTTTATCTTCTTATCTGATAGGACTAGGCACTTGATCTCACCTAACTTGAGATCAAGGGTAAAATAATTTAATTTTTAAAAAAAGTAGATCACTTCATCTTGGAGTTATCTCATGAATATAAAGTGAGTAATGAAGTTACAGAGTAAGTCTCAATTCATATGGAAACATAAATTAAAATAGTTCTTCAACACAGGTGACAAAAACAATAAACAATAACAGACAAAAGAAAGTAACTAACATCAACAAACTAGAGTTACTAAGCATTGAGGAGTCTGCTTGATATGTTGTAATGTCAATAAGCAATAAATATTTTTTTATGATCCCTAACATATCAGAGAAAACTGATAAAACAGTTTGGCCATATGATAAAACATAAAGAATGAAATGTGACACAATGAGTATCAACAAATGTTACAAAAATGCTATTGTCCGTTCAGAAATTCATAATCACACCTGAATTAGTTTTGCGTGATAACCACTTGTTATTTTGGTTTCAAAATTTGCATGCAATCTAAGAATATTGATGACGTTATAGAAATATTTTTTGCTCTGAGAAATTTGATCTAGTTTAAAAGTTTTCTTCTTTAGGCTATATTAAATTCACCCTGTTTGAATTTGACACCATTTTAGGATATATACATTAATTTGGTGCGGTCGTTCACGTAAAATAGTTTGGCTATTGCAGAAATACTAACTTCAGGAAAATCCCGTGCACAAAACTGAATTGTTATTGAACGACATGACGCACCACGGCCTGGGCATTAATTACCGAAGGGAAGGTGTATCTTTATTAATTTTGTGAAGACTCAGTAGACAATTTGTTGACTTTAAATACCAACATTTATATCTAAATTACAATGAGTTTGAAATGCAAATTTATAACTATGCAAAAGGTTACTTTTTTACTATATCAGCACTTCCTTAGGGAATCCAAGATGGGGCATTTATATTGTGATATTCATGACCCAGAGAGACGAACGCAACTCGCGCTTGGTCTTAATAGATCGTCATTTTCTCATTGGATTAAACAAGACTCAGAGTGCACTCATGTCAATCAAGGAAGGAAAAGGAAAGTCGACAGCTTTGACATGGATGTCATAAAATGTGAGATATTGAAAATGTTTGCTAATAATGTACTTGTTACTCTCAGGAAAAACCACACTTGGTCATTGCTCGAAGCAAATACCTGAGACAGATCAGTGAGCGGCGGAGTGAACGGTATATTATTGTATATTTGGACGAATCATGGGTCAACGCACACCACACCTATGCTAAAGAATGGCAGTCAGTAAATGGCAAACTCAAAAGAACAATTCCGAGCAGCAAAGGCCAGCGCATTATATTAATGCATGCTGGAAGCACTGAAAACGGCCTTGTCCATGATGCGGGACTTATTTTCCAATCAAAAAGTACCGACGATAGGGACTACCATACTAAAATGAATGGAAACATTTTCAGGCACTGGTTGGAGAACGATCTTTTACCAATCCTGGAGAGACCTTCATGCATAGTCATGGATAATGCATCATACCACAATGTCGTATCAGAGGAAGACAAAGTGCCTACTGCATCAAATACAAAAGAGCAAATTAGGACATGGCTTGTGAATGAAAATGTCAAATTTGACGACACATATTTAAAACCCGAATTGTTACAACTTGTGAAGAATATGAATAAGAAAAAGGTGTACCATGTTGACAAAATCATTGAGGAATACGGCCACACCTCTCTTTGACTCCCTGCATATCATGCGCACCTTAATCCAATCGAACTTGTCTGGGCTCACGTCAAAGGACAAGTTGCAGAACAGAACAGGACGTTTAAAATGTGTGATGTTGAAGTTCTGACACGCGAGTCTCTCTCAAAAATAGACATTCCGTTCTGGAAGAAGTGTATTGAACATGTGCTGCGGGTGGAAGATGAGTACTGGAAACGAGATGGATTACTATTTGTCCAGCCAGTAATGATTATCAACCTCTTGGAATCGTCAGATTCGGAATGATTAAAATTAAGATGAATTAAATTCCAGCTGCATTTAGGACGTCCTGGGGTCTAATGGTGACCGAAGGACAAGACTAATTGTAACCAATTGAATTCATGTTTGCAAATACACATAACGAATAACACCCACAATTAAGCACTACGTAGATACGCCTCTGACAAGAATTGCAGTAAACTGGAAAATTTAACACGATTACTGTAAACTCTAAAATTTGAATCAACTTGTGTGGTATCGTCATAAAAGATCAAAGGAATTCGCTGATGTGCAAAATCTGTTGTGTTTGTGGAATAAAAAATACCAAAATATTTGCGTCATCAATATTCTAAGATTGCATGCAAATTTTGAAACTAAAATAACAAGCGGTTATCATGCAAAACTAATTCAGATGTGATTATGAATTTCTGAACGGACTATAGATCAAAGGGTCAGACAAGAAAAACATGGATTGATGGCTAACACTAAGAAGCATGAGAAGAGCAAACTATATCTCACCTTGATGTTGAAAAGCATATTAGAAAGGAAAGAAAAAGAAGAATATGACTAAATATAACTTTTCCTGACATATATGATAAATATGAAGAAAAATGTCACATATTATTGGTCACATAATTCAACTTCACATTGGCGCTGTATAGGACACACACTGCTGAAGCCAACTGAGAGTATTACACAAAAGGCCCTTTTTTGGAATCCCCAGGGCAAAAGACAAAGAGAAAGACAAAGAGGAAGACTAAAGAATTCTTGGAGAAGACAGACAGAAGCAGAGATGAAGATGATGGCGAAGACATGGAAAGATCTTAAAAGAATGGCACGAAACAGATTGACTTGGAAAGTGTTTGTTGAAGACCTATGCTCCATAGGGAGCTGAAAGGTAGAAGAATTAAACTTCACACGTTTTCTCATTATTTAAGTCAACATAACTGTCTCTGTGCTCAATTAAGTATAAATCTAACAATTCCTCTATATAAATACCTAATTCTCACTTTCAGACACAATTTTTTTTAAACACCCAATTTTCATAATCTCGTAACTAAAACTTCACTTACTGCTATCCTCTCATCCAAAGTTTATTTCCTGTTTGACTTTTCCTTTTTCTCATTAAAAACATTTATATAAAATATTTGTAATTGTTCAATAATATTCCTATAATACTCAAGATAGTTGCTGTGTTGATCATTTCTGTTCATGCAAGAACAAAAAAAAATTAAATTACTGTAACTATTACACTATAAGTGAGCCGCAATAGCTCAGTGGTTAGTGAACTGGACTACAAAGGACAAGGGGTAGGGTTCGATCCCAACCAACGGCTTCCGGGTTCACTCAGTCTTAAATGGGTACTGGATTTTTTTCTGGGAAAGTAATGCAGCACGGGCATAAAATACTGACCACATTACCCCAAAAATCATGTGCTGAAGGTCTGTAAAATATAGGGTCACTAACACCATATTTCCCTATACGCCACTTGGCGTGACAGGGGTACTTTACTTTACTTATTACACTATAAGAACATCTTCAAACTAATTAACACAAAATAGCTGTGCCAATTATTTGGCACCAATTATTGCATAATATAGTAAACAAATGAATGCAGACATGGATACAATAAAGTAGATAGTCTTAAATATATAATACTTCTGAAATTATAGATGGGGAAAAAAAAAACAGTGTGAAATAAAATATAATGCAGGCAAAAAGGTTTCAGAACACTAATTGCAACAAACCAGCAAAACATAAATATTTATGAAACATTATTCATCCAAAACAAAATAAAACAAAGCAAATAATGCTGCAGGAAATATTCTTCAAAACAAACAGGGACAACAGGGCAGATAAGATACGTGTCATGAACTGTTTAAGTTTTTTTGTGTGTTTTATTTATTGAAAGCAAATAAGATAAAATGCAATGGCTTGATCTTGTTATTGCTGTGCTACTGATATTGTTGGTAGTACAATTCCGCACCTGAAAATTAAACAGACACATTAGATTAAATATTTTTAAAGCTCTTATTACAATTACTGTGGTTATTTTGTTTGCACTCTGCTGCAATGTATATGTGAGGTCATGTTAATAAAATTGAATACAATTAAAATAAAAAAAAATACTTGTAAAGCTGGTCTGATATATATATATAATATAGATATATATATATTTAGCATGACAGTCTTCATCTAAAGTAATTTTACAAAACTACAAACTAACTTTAACAGAATCTTATTAAAATTTTGTTCTGATACAGACCATGTCAGAATTCATTAATTCAAACTTCAGAGTTGAGTTATTGAGTTATTTGCGGGTCATCATCATTGCACTCCGAACATGTCCATAGGTGCTCAGATCCCCTCCTCAGCAATTCTCTCAGTGTCCAGCGACTGACGACTCAAGTTCTATGTTGGTTGATAAGTCTTCTTACATGGCCACTAAGTGTCTCATTTCTGGCTGTGCCCAACTTAACTCCCATTTCCATCATCCGAAGAAGTGACGTGGATCTGTGTTTGTCAAAGTCATGTGCTCTTCCCACATCTCAGAGGGCATTGATGATGTCCGCTCGATCCATTGGTTGCCCGTCCTCAACGACAGCGCAGCTAGCCAACCTGTCCGCTCTTTCATTTCCCCGTACTCCCGCATGTCCAGGGACATAGACAAAGGTGACCTTACGTATTTTGGATTTCTGCAACGACTCTACCCATTGCATGCATACAGAGCCCACCTCCACTCAGTATACATGCGTGGGTGTAGTCTTGTGACTCTAACCATTTGAATGCCTTGGTCACTGCCATCACCTCCATTGTCATGCTACTCGTGGTCACGACGAATACACCACTGTCTTCGTAGCCTATTCTGCCTGCAGAGCGTGCTGTATATGCCCATGCACTTCTTTGGTGTCGTCTTACAGATCCGTCTGTATAGATGACTGCATCTTTCTCATCGGTGTTATCGCAGATGAGACCGTTGACCTCAGCATTAACCACGACCGGGTTCTGTTCCCTACTTTTCCTGTCGAGTGTGACAATACACGAGAAAGTCCCCTTAAATGACGTAGGCACCGGTATCCACTCCTCACCAACGCTGATATTGGTAAGCCCACAGACCTGTTTGATGACATCTTCTGCTCGGCCCACCCATGATTTGCCTCTTTTTAGCCTGTCACCTTTCTCTGTGTTGAGCACATGGTGCAATGGATGCTCTGTATCTGTACTAATCTTCAGGCATGCTCATGCATATCTTGATTCTATCATCCATGGTTGGAAAGTCAAGAAGATACCTCATTGCTATACAGGGAGTGTCCCTCATACATCCCAGGATAATGCACATGGCTTCATTTTGTATTTTCTCCAGCCTATCAATTTGAGTCGTACTGACAGTAAGAATTGCCAGGGCATATTCGATAGGTGAGAGGACTAATCCCTGGAACAAAAGAGTAAGTGGCCTCTGCTCGATGTTGGCAGCTGCCATGACCTTCAAGGCGGCTAATCCTTTGCGGGATTTTGTTATCACATGGTCTACGTGGTCATGAAAACACAGGCTGCGATCAAACTTAACTCCAAGGTATGTCATCAACTTGTCCCTGGTCACCTCATCAGCTACCATTCGTACTACCGGTGTGGTCATATGAACGATATGATTGTTAAGGGAGAACCATGAAACTGATGCTTTATTAGGATTAACCACGGCACCTGATACCCCACACCAGGAAGAAATGCGATCGAGTTCGTCTTGCATTGTGGAAGCGATTCCCCGTCTGTTTCTTCCCTGTCGATATACCAGAATATCATCAGCAAAAGTCATAGTTCTTCCCCTCCCATCCAGCTATTGTTCCGTGATCGTTATTGTGTACACGTTAAATAGAACTGGTGACAATGGTGAGCCTTGTGGCAGCCCTGGGCAAATGGATGTTGGCTCGGAAGACCAACTTCCACATCTGAGTATCACCTTCCTCTGAAACAGTGCCACGGCGATCCATCTAATGAGGAAGGGGTGCACCGCCAGTTTGAGGAGCATATGCATGAGATATTCAAATGGTACCCTGTTGTATGCATCCTCCAGATCTATAGCAGCAGCACATGTCTCCTCTCGTCTGTGGAAGCCTTCGAAGACGTCATAGGCAAATACTGCTGCATTGAGCCATTGTCTCTTTGCTGCTTCAGAATTATTTTCGAGTGTGACGAGAATGATCAATTGTGAAATACCTAATTTTATCAAGCACAAATATTAAGTACATCATCAGGTCACATGTTCATCATAGTTGGCAGGCACAGACTCATTAGATAAAATCAAACACCTTGCCCAAAATAGAGAAGGGTGGTGATAAACAATATATGCCCTATGCAAAGGCATGGGAAGGATCAAGAATCGATAATCTCTTGATCTTTTTCTGACATCTCCACTGTAATTTACTACAGATTCCAAATATTCATCTATCTATCTATTGACTTTCGAGCCGTAGCTGGCCCATAGGGCGTAGACCAAGATACACCTTCTCCTATTCATAGTCCATTACAATTTCAAGATCTTCACTGTAGATTTTGGGTTGGCTTTTTGTTTTCTTATGACATAAGTTAGAATTTCTCTCCATGGCTTTCTTTGGAATAGTACACGATGAGGCTCCAAATATTTCACAACGATCTACTAAAAGTAATCTTGGAAGAGAAAATACAAAGGTAAAAGAGGCAGAGGTAGACCAAGAAGAAGAAAATGATCAAGATTTTAATTTCCTTGTTTTTATCATTCAGTCAAGTCTGCGGTTGTTTTAGGAAAATAAGAATGTATATGTCCATTCATTGTATTTTGATTTATATGATTTTGATTTACATGGACGAGTAACATCAAAATATGGGCTAGTCAGCCTATGACACTCTGCAACATCAAAGCAAGAGACAGAGTGGAATGGCGCTCCATGGTAGCCAACCTTCGATGCGGAGATGGCACTCAATGATGATGATGATGATTTTTGTTTTGTCAATGGACATTATCTTAGTTTTTTCTGTATGTTTAGATCAAGGTTTTGCTCTTTACGGTGTTTTTAAACACATGCAATTATCTATTTTAATCCTTCTGCGCTGTTTGTGGGAGGACCGTTTCATATTAAGAACACGTTTTGTTTTTGGCCAAAATATAAATCAAAATACAATGAATGGACATATACATTCTTATTTTCCTAAAACAACCGCAGACTTGACTGAATGATAAAAACAAGGAAATTAAAATCTTGATCATTTTCTTCTTCTTCAGCGTTCAAGTCTTGTGATCATGCGAACTTGATTCTTTGTCCTGTTTAATGATAGAAAGGTAAGAACAACGTCATAACACACAATGAGCTGGTCGATTGGTCAGTACTCGTATATGCGTGTGTCCTGATTTTCTCCCTAAACCTGTGCAGCGGCTGACACACACTGTCTTCAGCAGGCTGGATTTTAGTTTGACAAAGGAGTTCCCCTTCTCGTAGGATGGATGCTGTCCAGGGCTGTTGAACCCACCCTGCCCATGTAAACAAACAAACAGAGAAGGATATAGAAGAATATGACAAGACAACCACTTTATCACCTCAACCAGAAATGTTCTGCCTTCCTTCCTCTTCTTTTCTTACCTTTTACTATAAACTTAAGTCTCTCTAAAGCACTTTCTAAGTCTATACTCAGTATTTTTTTGTTTCCACTCCAGTTACTCTTCTTCTTTTGATTCAGCCACACTCTAAATTTTTCTCACTGGTCATTTTGTTCTTAGTAAACAGAACTCTTCTCAACAGAAAACACATTTATGTTTCATTTCTGCATGTGATGTTGGGATTTATGAATTTTGGGGTTAGTGTTCACACAATAACAGTTACAAAAATACTACATACCTGGGACTACTTTTCCAACCACATATGAAGGGGCAGCTGATGATAAAGGTAATTGAAATTCACGTGCAACAGGGATAACTGGAGCCAAAGATCTACTACCTTGGTAGGCATTATTGGGTACTTGAGCTATAGTTATCTCAGAACCTTGTTTTGAATCAGGGCGATACAGGAAATGGAGTAAAAGAAAAAAGACTTATAAATATTTACTCACATAAATACAGTGCACACATTTAAATGAAAATAAAATTACTGAAGCAACAAAAGAGAAATAGAGAAAATTGTTGAATTTTTATTGTCCTAATATAATACAACATTCTATCCCATCTTCTCATTGAAGGTGCAAGACAAGAGGAAAGGGAGGGGCAGCCAGGAAAGCTGACGATTTTAAAACATTTTGTTCAGTTTTCAAAAATATAATGTTTCTGAAATTTATTTTAAGACCAAAAAAAAACACAAAAACAAACAAATCAAATTCAACCCTAGATTACGATGATACATATCTGTGATTCATGTTTTTATAACACCGCAGTCAAAATTACTACCACTTAATTGTAACATTAGGAACTCTGAAAATAGTATTTTCTTTGAACTTTTGACACAGGACTATGTGTTTACACTAGGGGAAACATGGGGGACCTCAGATTTCCTGGCTCAGGTTGATTTATGACTTGAATTTGACTGCTTCAGCTGGATGTGTTAACATTGTCTATTGATACGACCGCCATAAATTCATCAGCAGCCACCATAAGTCTGTCAGTATGTTCGGCTACCTCAGATCATTATTCGCTGCATTTCTCAACTTACAAAGAGTTGTTTGATGTCAGCTGATGACAGAGGAAATTTCCATGGTCACAGGAAAAAAAAAATTGGGGGAGAGCGAATTTCTTGAAAATGTACAAATTTTCTTCACATTGTACAAGATATGTCTCATGAAATGGGGACAAAATTTAACACCAAAGGAAACAAATCCAGCACTTAGGGAGCACAGGAAGTAGTAATTAGGAAGGTACACTGAGGTGGGGAATGTTTGACCCATGGAACGTGGCAAATTTTGAAGAGTTTGTATTTTGATGCAGCAATTTTTACAAGTGTCAATATCTAGGGTTAAAATAAAAATAAGCTAACAAAAAACAAGACTAATTAGGTTACATTCATAATATGTGAATGCAAATATACAAATATTTCTCTTCGTGCAGTGGTTGTTCGATAAGCTAAATTTATTCAGAGAAATACATTAGTAAATACAGATTACTTTTTAATCAAAAGTGTTGAAAGATGTTTGAAATAAATGAAACAAAAGCAATTTTATACTAGAAACAAACTGATGCCAAACTTCTCTGAAATAAAACTCATCTGTAAAACAGTTGAAATTATTAATTTGTGAGAATAAGTAAAAAGTAGAAAAATTGACAAATGGTTGTAGGTCAGACTACACTGAATGATGCTCCACAGGAAGTGGAGAAACTTTGTTGCAAAGCATTATAAGGCATATCTTATCTATCTTATCTTATCTTATCCTGTCCTGTCCTATCCTGTCCTGTCTTATCCTGTCCTGTCCTATCCTGTCCTGTCCTATCCTGTCTATTCTTATCCTGTCCGTCCGTCTGTCTGTCTATCTATCGTCCTTTCGAGCCGAACACGGCACATAGGGCAGAACCACAATCTAAAAAAAACAGAAACCTTGTGTGCCAAAATGGCACATTTTGCAGAGATCACAGCTTCCAAAACTTATGGCTTTGTTTCCATAACAATACTTTTTACAATGACAGCTTGTCAAGCCATCCATCAACCTCCTTAGTTGCCTCTTACGACATGCCCTGGAAGGTCACAGTGTCATTATTCTTTACTTCCCTCATAATGTGGCCCCGGTAACACACAGGAGAGAGGCATATGCCTACATGTAATTGAATGTTAGTCTCGGCCACTGAAGGTAAAGAAAAATGTAAAAGAATAAGCATTCCTGTGTTATAGTTAAAAAATGAGTAAATTGGTTAAAGTCGCGAGGAATGTTCATTGGTCAACAAAGTGTACACAACAGCTAAACTGAATGTTGCTGATAAAGAACAAAAAATGCTAGTAGTTCACTCTCGTATGTAATGGTCATATCGAAGAAACAATCATCATGCAGCATAAAAATAAACAGGACAAATTTGAAACAAGTGCAAAATGTCAAATACTTGGGCACAATAATAACATCAGATGGAAGATGCACTGCAGAAATAAAAAGCAGAATAGCTTAGGCCAAAATAGCATTTTAGAAAACGAAAAATGTCTTATGCAACAAATCTATGTAAGTGAGAATGAGAGTTAATCGGTGCTATATAGAGCCAATTTTGATCTATGGAAGTGAATCATAGACAGTAGACAAACAAATGAAATGACAATTAAAGGCCACAGAGTTGGGATTTTTCAAAAGAATGTTGAAAGTTCCCTGGACAGCTAAAAAGACCAATGAGGAAATTCTCAAAAAGGCCAACACAAAAAAGATCCTAAAAAAGATCAAACAAAGATTTTTTTTTTAAATTGTCTCAATCAACATTTTTCGGGCACACCATGAGAAGAGGAAAGTTGGAATACTTGGTTACATCTGGCAAAATATAAAGAAAGAGAGTTTGCGGACAACAAAGAGAGAAGTTACTAGATAGCTTGGTGTCAAGGCAAGGAAAACAGTCAACAACAGAATTGATATGACACATGGTGGATAAAAGATTGTGAAAGGTCATGATCGCCTACGCCAACTGGCATGGCACATGATGATGATGAGTTCACTCTCAATGACAAATGTTTAGTTAACTAAGGTTTAAGACAAGAGAACTGTGACCTTGAATGATCTACTTCAAATAAAGGACTTAATGTGTCACTCAACTTGATAAGAGATTGACCTAAAAACACACTACTGTGCTGCTACCAAAATAAAAGTACTTGTGGAATAAGTCTGCACATGTCGAGGGTAGTTTGAAAGTCACCGCAATAAATGGTTGCTTCTTATCTTGGATACAATGATACATATGTCATGCAGTGTCAAATATTGGAATTAAATTATGGTTTGCAGCAATAGGATTGACTTGAAACTGGAAAAAAAAAATTGTGTAGGTGCGAGAATAAATTTTATTTGGTAAAGTTATTTAATTCGGCTCCCTCAATGAGATAGAGCTGCTTGCACAGAACAGAGACAAATGGCGAGATAGAGCTGCTTGCACAGAACAGAGACAAATGGCGAGATTTGATATAATATCTTTAAAAGAAAACTGCTAGAACAAAAATTCAGATAGGAGAAGGAGTATCTTGGTCTACGCCCTATGGGCCGGCTACGGCTCGAAAGGTCAATAGATAGATAGATAGAAAGTTATTTAAGTTATTACTACTATTTCATTCTCTCTAGATGGAAGAGAGGTTGACAACACACCTTTGGAGTTACATTTTCTTTTCAGGGAAAGAGATCAATTAATTATAATGGAAATTAATCAGTAACAGATTTAAATTAAAGAGAAAGATTTACTAACATACAATATGTACAATGTTATGTACGAACAGACGATCATTCTTCCAGCACCACTAGGACACTTAGTGTTTTTCTCCATCCATCTCTATTCAGATATAGAGGTATATCTCTTCTCAGCCATGTAGGCAAGCTATACGCCAAAATCATGGAAAAAAGGCTGACACCAATAATAGAACTACAGTTAAGCGATTCTCAAATGGGGTTCCGAAAAAACAGAGAATGTACTGATGCACTATTCACATTAAAACAGCTTGCAGAAAAAAACGACAGAACACAATCAAAACATATACATAGCCTTCATTGATCAGGAAAAAGCATTCGACAGAGTAAACAGAGAACAACTGTGGGAGATACTAACAACATACGGAGTAAGCCAACATCTAATCAACCTTTCTATATATCTATCTTTCGTTCGTTTGAAGTATTGTCTATATCTGCAATGTTGTTTCCTGTATGAATTTTACTGTCTTTTGTAATTCTTGCAGTGGCCCATATAGTTTTGTCTGTAGTGTTGTATCTATGGGCCAATGGATTTTCCTCAGTCTACTATATTCAGTGCAGTCTTGAAGTATGTGTTCAGCAGTCTGGGGTGCCTGTCCACATGTACAAGTAGTTGATGTGCTGATCTTGAATTTTGTATACATGTGACTATAGAGTTGATTGTGTCCTGTTCTTAGGCGTATAATGATAACTTGTTCATATCTATTCATATTATGAAAGGCATCCTGATTTGGGGCTTGTGGTCCTCTGATTGATTTGATTATCTGTTTCTTATGATGGTATGTAACTGGTGTATCTAGTTGTGTGCCTGTTGAACCTTCCTTTGCCAACTGATCTGCTTTCTCATTTCCTGGTATTTCACAGTGAGACGGGATCCACTGCAGGCCAACCCTGTGGTGCTTGCAGAGCTCAGTCAATAAGGTCTGCAGATGTGGTAATTTTCTAGATTGTAGTGCCAAATCGGCAGACCTAAACTACGATATAGAGATATCTGCAAATCATCTCTGAAAGACTTCTCCATCTGTGAAAACGACTGGCAACATCTGGCAAGTGATCGCACATCATGGAGAGCACGTATAAGGAACGGTATAACAACATTTGAGACTGTTCTAAGACAGGACTTAGAAGAGAAGAGACTCATGAAAAAGGATGGTAAACCCTGTGGACCAGCGAGACTGACCTGTTCATTATGTGACCGCGTGTGTTTGTCAAACATTGGTAGAATTAGCCACGAGAGAAGCTGTTCGGCAAAAACAATACCTCAAAAAAATACGCAATAGCCTCCACTAGACCGTCTGACAAGACGAAAAGGGACATATATATAGTGCCTGGAGTACTGATCTTGCATCTGTCAAAAACACTATTTTTCTATTGCCAACTTTATTGCTTGTATTTCTGCATCATAATTGTGACAATATTTCCCTGTTGCTATTTTATTCATATCCCTAGTGTTATTTGGGTACTCTATATATGCACCTGCTCCCCCATTCTTTACTGCATTCTGTGCTGATCCATATGTGTACACATGGGGATCCATAGGTCTTGTGGGTATTCTTCATCCAAGAAACTGAGAGTTATTGTTTTTCGCTGTAGACTATTCTGTTCCTCTTTGTCAACTATTCCTTTCACTTCTGTCCGTATTTGAACTGATAATCCTGATTCATCTGTCCAGGGAGTCTGTTCTGGTCTGGGCAGTAGGGGGTTAACAACTCTTGGCATGTCTGGTGTTTGTCTACTAATACGCTTGGCTTGGTGGATAAAACTGCTTCTCTTAAGTCGTCCCAATGCAAGATTTTGGAATCGGTCCTTCATTGGAGATGTCTCGGCATGCATACAAATTTTTCTGCCTGTATCAGCACCTTTATGTCACTATGTTCTCTCAGTGCTGGTATCCTCCACAATTTCTCCATCTCCAATATTGGTGTTGATTTCATTGCTCCTGTGATGACCCTAAGTGCCTGGTTTTGTACTTTATCCAGTTCTTGCAATGTGGTGTTTGATGCTGAGCACCATGCGGATGATCCATATTCTAAATGTGGGCGTATACTCTGTTGGTAAACTTTTTCCCACTCGCACCCCATGTGGTTCCACACAACTTTCTTAGAATAGCCAATTTCCTCCTTGCTTTTTGGGTTGCCTTATTTATCTGCTGTTTCCAAGATAGTTTGTTATCAAATGTAACTCCGAGATATGTAGCTTGTATGTCTTCTTTCACAGGCTCATTGTTTATGTAGTTGGCTCCTGCTTTTTGTTTTGGGGAGAGTGTGAAAAATTGTAGTACTGCATTTGTCTGTATTGATGCTGATACACCATCTATTTGTCCATGAATTCAGTGCATTCATAGCTCTTTGTAGCAATTTGGAGGCCACTGTTGCATACTCCTCTGTGCACCACATTACCAAGTCATCTGCATACATTGCCACTTTGATGCCATGTGGTAGTTCAGTAACTAGGTCATTGATGTAGATTAGAAAAAGTGTTGGAGATAGTACCCCTCCCTGTGGAACGCCCTGGTGCAATAAGACCTTTTTACTCTTAAGACCATCCAGTTGCACTCTGGCTCTCCTGTTATACAGGTATGCTTTGACCCATTTGTACACCCTGCTATTTACTCCATAATTTCTCAGTTTCTTCAAAAGCCCTTCCTTCCATACCTTATCAAATGCTTTCTTTAGGTCTATCCATGCTGCTAGTACCAGTTTCTTTTCTTGAAACGCATCTTCAATTTCCTGGGAAAGATAGGTTGCCTGATCTTCGGTAGAGTAACACTGTCTAAAGCCTGCTTGTTGTGGGACAAGGAGATTTTCACTTTCCAGGTACCACTGCAGTCTGAGATTGATTATACGTTCCATTGTTTTACACAAACAGCTTGTAAGGCTGATTGGACTATAGCTGGATGTCGTTGAACCATCTTTTCCTGGCTTTAGTAATGGTATCATAATTGCTTCTCTCCATGCCTGTGGCACTCTACCTGTGATCCAGCAAATGTTGTAGATCTGCAGTAGTTTTGCTTTAGCTGCAGTTCCCAAGTTCTTAATCATTTCATTGGACACTCCATCACTGCCTGGTGACTTTTTCATTTTTAATTTGGATATTGCCAGCTCTAGCTCTCTTTGTGTAATGGGTATTTCATGACTTCATGTGTGGTCTCTTCTTGTCTTGCATTTTGTTGTTTTAAACGGGTCTCTTGTCGTTTCTCTAAGCTAATTTCAATATTATTGTCATTTGCAAAGGAGTCTGCAAAGTGATTTGCTGCATGCTTACCTGTTAGGATGTTTCCACCCTTCTTCAGTGTAATTTTGGTGTTCCTTTCTGTACCCTCAGGGTATTTGGCTTTATCTATTTGGCTTTAGCATGCTGGTAGTTATTGTGGTATGGTTTGTAGTGTTTCCGTGCCCCTCTAGGTATTGTTTCACTGGCAGCTTGTATTATTAGTCTACTGAATTCATCAACTATTTTGTTGATGTCTCTATCTGTATTTATATCTTTAGTCAGTACACTGGTGTAGTGTTGATACATTTTCCAGTCTGCCTTTTTGTAATTCCATCTGGAGAGAGTGCTGCTCTCCCTGGCGGCCTCATTTTGCACCACTAAAAAGACAGGTCTGTGGTCGCTGCCTCCAAGTTGTTTCCCCACAATACATGTGATATTCCAATCCAGGTCTGGTGAATGGAAAGCAAGGTCTGGTGTAGATGTGGTATGCCATGATCTGTAATAGAATGTTGGTGGATCTGTTGCCTGGTTTAATAGTATAAGCCCATTGTCATCCTGCCAATTTTCAAGCTCTTCACCTCTCTTGTCCATATGTTCATAGCCCCAGCTCTGTGAATGGCTGTTAAAGTCTCCACATACAATTATTCTTTCTTTTAATGTAATTGTGTCTAGTGCTAGTGGGTGGTCACTCGGACAGTAGTAGTTAAGTAGATGGAAGTCTGTATTTCCTGTCCTGAGGTGCAGTATTTTATATTCCGCCCCATCCATATACACTTCAATCTGACATGCATTAATGTTGTTCCTTACAAGTGTCAGTATTTAGCCCTTTTGTCTGTGTTTTTCTGTCAGATCGGTAGCACTGGTATCCCCTAATCTTCAAGGCTATGTCGTTGTTTAGATGGGTTTCCTGCAAACAGCATATGCTTATTTGTTCTTCATGCAGGATATTTTCTAATTCTATCTTATTACTGTACCCATCTCTTTTGCTGTTGATGCCTTCAGCATTCCAGTGCATTATTTTGAGTGGTCTTATTTTGGATTGGCCAGTAGCTCTATTCTCTCGCCCCCTGACTCCACAGAGCGGTTGAGAAGGACATCCAGTAATAGAGGTTGGGCCCTTATGAGGCTGAGGGCCCGGCGCTGCACCTGCCTGAGTGTCCATCACAGGGCGAGTGCCATATTGATTTGCGGTTATAGACATACTTCCATTTGCGTTGAGTGCATGGCATCCTGATTGTTGTGCGCCTTTTGGCTGGTTGCCTCAGACTTCAGCACTAGAACTTGCTAGAGCAGACTGTGGTCTTGCTCCGGGTTTAGGAAGGCCTGGCCAGTCTTAGTTTTCAGTCCCTGGTGACTGTTAAGCCCCATCCCCACGACAAGGAGCTGGCCTTGATGAGGTTTCTTCTAGTATGATTGTTCAAGTGAATATTTGGTCAAAACAGCATCTCCCTTTCTGAATCCTGTTTGTTCTATCTATCTATCTATTGACCTTTCGAGCCGTAACCGGCCCATAGGGCGTAGACCAAGATACACCTTCTCCTATATGAATTTTTGTTCTAGCAGTTTTCTTTTAAAGATATTTTATCAAATCTCGCCATCTGTCTCTGTTCTGTGCAAGCAGTTCTATCTCATTGAGGGAGCCGATTCCTGCTGCTCTTGCCTCTCTCATCAATGTTCTTCTCAGTGTCTCCCTGGGTCTTCCTCTTTTTCTTTTACCTGTTGTTTCCCATATGAGGGCTTGCTTTGCTATTCGATTATTATCTCTTCTCATCACATGTCCAACGTATGACCATCGTCTTTTCTTTATTACTGAAGATATTAGTGGTTGATTGGCGATTTCTCTAATTTCCTCGTTTGTTTTGAATTCGTTCCATTCTATACCAAGTATTTTCCTTAGACATTTATTTTCGAATGCGTTCAGCTTTGTTTCTATATCTCTTGTTGTTTTCCAGCTTTCACACGCATACGTAAGGGTTGATAGTACATTTGATTTGAATAGCCTAAGTTTTGTGTTTGTGCTAATGAGTTTTGATTTCCACAACTTTTCAAGGCTTCTGAAAGACATTGCTGCTTTAGCCAGTCTGATTCTAATTTCTTTGCTCGTATCCCCTTCTCGATCAATGTGACTTCCAAGATAGATGAAGTGATCGATCTCTTCTACTGGTTTGTTTTCCATGTATATTTTGTCACTTGTTGGAATTAAACTTTTCATGACTTTAGTCTTTTCATGATTGACCTCAAGCCCAATTTTGCTGGCTATTGATGATAGTTCATTTGTGTTTTCCTGCATCGTTTTTATCTGATTGCTGATGAGAACTATGTCATCAGCAAAGTCCAGGTCCTCCAAATGGTCTCCTTGTATCCATTCGATGCCTTTATTACCAGTGCAGCATTTCTTCATTATGAAGTCCATAACAATTCCAAATAACAAGGGCGATAAAATACATCCTTGTTTAACCCCAGTTTCTATTGGGAAACATTCGCTCAGTCCTTCCTCTGTTCGAACTGCACATGTGTAACCATCATACATGTCTTTGATAATATTTATGATTTTTGATGGTAAGCCATATTGCTTCAGAATTTTCCACAAAGAATCTCTATGAATACTATCAAATGCTTTTTTGAAGTCGATGAAGTTAAGTACAAAAGGTTTTTGCTTTTCAATGTGTTCCTCCAATATAAGTCGTAGAGTGAAAATGTGGTCAAGACAGCTTCTCCCTTTTCTAAACCCAGCCTGTTCTTCACGCATTACTGTATCTATTGAATCCTTTATTCTATTTAGGATGATTTTACAGAATAATTTTGAGGCAACTGACAAAAGTGTCACGCCTCTCCAATTGTTACAATCTCTAAGATTGCCCTTTTTTGGGATCTTAACAATGATTCCTTTTTTCCATTTATGAGGCGTCTTCTCTGTTTTCCAAATGATGTTGAACATTTTTGGAGATGTATTAAATTATGGCTATCAATTGCCTTGAGGATCTCAGCTGTTAACTTATCCTCTCCAGCAGCCTTGTTATTGGTCATTAGCTTTAAGGTGGTTTCTATTTCACTCAAGGTGAAGTCATCTAAATTTACATCTAATTCTGCTGCTGGTGTTTCAGCTTCAAAATCTATTAAACTGTGAGGTAGTGGACGGTTAAGAATTTCTTTGAAGTGTTCCGCCCAACGGGCTTTTATGTCTGCGCTTGTTGTTAGCATTAATCCAGATTTGTCTAGAATTGGTGTTCCACTGGATGTATAGGTGTTTGTCAGCATCTTTTGTACAGTATAAAGAGTTCTGCTGTCTCCTGTAATTGCAGCTGTCTCTGCTTTCTCTGCCAAGTTGTCTATATAAGCTCTTGTATCTCTTCTTGCCGAACTTTTCACTTTGTTGTCTAATTCTTTGTATGTTGCTTTTGCCAGAACCTTTCCAAGATCTGTCTTTACATTAGTCATGGCTCTCTTCGCTTCTCTTCTTTCTTTGATGTATTTCCATGTGGTGTCTGAGATCCAAGCTCGTTTTTCCATTTTCTTCAGTCCAGCACTTGCTTCTGCTGCTGTCATTAGTATTTTGCTCTGTGAGTCCCACATTTCATTGATATCTAAGTCTATTTCACCAAGTGCTGAATAACAATTACTTAGCTCTATGTTAAACTTTTCCTTTATTGCTTCATCTTTCAGTTTATGACTATCAATTTTATGTGTAATTGACCTCTACTGCTAATTTACACATTATCGTTTCCGGTTGTTTCCAAAATGGAGGAATTATTTTTCTCCGGCTTGGTATAGAACCGTTGATCAGAGGTTTAACAAGCCGCTATCGTAAAAACGATGTTGTTAATGAAACGTAGACCTGATACAGAATGTGTTTGTTCTGCACACATATTATCTACAGCCTCTTTTATTCTGTTCAGCATGATTTTACAGAAAACCTTGGAGGTAACTGATAAAAGAATTGTTCCTCTCCAGTTAATGCAATCTTTAAGATTGCCTTTTTTAGGTAATTTGATAATGATCCCTTTTTCTTCACCTCAAATTCAATTAATAAATGTTTAAGGGGATTAAGTTTTGAGCATTAAATGATTTCATCATCTCTACAGTTATTTTATCTTTGATAGAGGCTTTATTAAAGCCATGTGTTTCACTGCTAATTCAAATTCATTTATGGTGACTTTTTTCTGTATTGATATCTAATTATGGGATTGGTGCATCTGTTTCAAACGGCATCAGTTGACTGTGATGTGGGCGGTTAAGAATTTGTTTGAAATATTCAGCCCATCTGGCTTTTTTGTTATTACTGAAAGCTAGTAAGGTACCAAATAAGTTACAAGAAAGCATGGGATGAGTTCTACCAACACCTGAAGGTAGGAAAATGAAGCCACCTCAGACAAAATAAAGTCAAAATAATAATATGTTTTCTCCATGTCTTAAGGTGTGTGGGGAAAAATTTATGGCTGGGTAAACCTTGGATCGATCACTTTATCTATCTTGGAAGTCACATTGATCGAGAAGGGGATACAAGCAAAGAAATTAGAATCAGAATAGCTAAAGCAGCAATGCATTTCAGAAGCCTTGAAAAGTTGTGGAAATCAAAACTCATCAGCACAAACACAAAACTTTAGACTATTCAAATCAAATGTACTATCAACCCCTACGTATGCGTGTGAAAGCTGGAAAACAACAAGAGATATAGAAACAAAGTTGAATGCATTTGAAAATAAATGTCTAAGGAAAATACTTGGTATAGCGTGGAACGAATTCAAAACAAATGAGGAAATTAGAGAAATCGCCAATCAACCCACTAATATCTTCAGTAATAAAGAAAAGACGATGGTCATATGTTGGACATGTGATGAGAAGAGATAATAACCGAATAGCAAAGCAAGCCCTCATGTGGGAAACAACAGGTAAAAGAAAAAGAGGAAGACCCAGAAAGACGCTGAGAAGAACATTGATGAGCGAGGCAAGAGCAGCAGGAATCGGCTCCCTCAATGAGATAGAGTTGCTTGCACAGAACAGAGACAAATGGCGAGATTTGATAAAATATCTTTAATAGAATTGAAAACTGCTAGAACAAAAAGTCAGATAAGAGAAAGAGTATCTTGGTCTATGCCCTATGGGCCGGCTACGGCTCGAAAGGTCAATAGATAGATAGATAGAAACCTTGGAGCTGTTGATCAGGATTGAACCCAGTCTCTTGTTCATAGTAGTCCAGTTCACTAACCATTCAACGACCGGCTCCCAGTAATAATAATGGAACACATTAACACCAAAAGTTAAATAAAAAAATGTACATAAAGGAAAAAAATTAAGGGGAATGGGCAGAAGTAATGAACATAGGGTTAAACTGATACATTTTTCTGTGGTACTCAGTGACTGAGGGTATGCTGTTTCCACATTAGAAAAATTCACAAACTAACACAGGGGGATGTCTAAATTGTCATGACAGAAACTAAACAAACCACTTAGTGGCTAGCAGCATATGGAGACATTTTCTGCACGCTGTAAATGTGAGAAGCTACAATAAATGAAGATGATCATCATTACCTAGTTGTAGATAAAAATAAAGAGAAGATTATGGCAAACACTGGCCTAATGACTCAAATGAGGAAGGTACAGATAACTAAAGAACATATAAAGTCATGTGGTCAAGTGGTCTATTTTTTGCTGTCTATCGACCATTTTATGTCTGGGTTCAATTCCCAAATATTGAGCATTGTTTTTGGACTGACAACTTTGGATTAACCTGGCAACTGTAAATGGACACCAGAGGATTTCTCTAAAACAGCAGGGTGGCCTGCTGTGATGCTGACCACGATAATAAAAAATGTGACAATGACCAATGAAAGCACTAATATATTTTATATTCCTCATAGATGCCACAAAACTTAACAGGTACCCCCTGAACTTTTAAAACTGAAGATCATATTTAATATATATACACATCATTATTATACTATATGACTGTCTTTAGCATTAACTAAAGAAATGGTTTTAATATAAAACACTGAAAGCTGATTTGAGCAATAGGTACCTCCTGTACTTTTTAAAGCTATGGATCATATTTAATTCACCACTGTAATACTATGTGACTGTCTTTACCATTATCTAAAGAAAAGGTTTTAATATAAAATATTAAGCAAGCTGGTTTTTACCATGCTCAGTATCATGACACACTGTGCTGTTTTTGTGACATTAAAAAGATAAGTTGATTTTATTATTGCTTGCCACACATACTTAAGATAATATTACAAGTCGACAACAGCCTCATGGCTTTGACTAAAACAGATAATTCAACTAGCTCTAAATCAGACTAGCATCTGATATGATATTCTTGAAACACATTCCGCCCTTTAAGATTAGATAATGTTGAAAGTCATGCTGAACTTAACATGGAAGCTTTTGCAATTACTTTAAACTGGTAACAGCTGGATTGCATGAAATCATTACCTGATAGCAACAAGGTCTTGTACATGCCGCATCATGTTTTACATATATCCTCATACAGTTTCCTACTCTTTTTTTAGCCTATTTATTGCCTACAATGCACCCTGTGTTTTGCACTCAGAGCTTCAGTGTATTTTTCTTTACATACATTTGTTTAGGACTGGCATGAGCCAGCTCTGACGGCCTCAGCCGTGACTGTTCACATCTGACACCAATAAACATATATAACCAAATAGATGTTCTATGTTCTACTATAAAAAGAGCTTTGATGCATTAAAACTTTACCAGTAAAGCATATGTGCAAATTTATTCCTCTACCACATAGGAGCCTGAGTACCCTCCAGAGCTGTCTTGCTGGTAACAATGTACCAATAGATCACCCGAGTTAGACAGGTCAAAAGGCACCTCTTCACACAAAACAAAATTGAAGTTATATTTAATTTTTAAAACTTCAATTTTGTTTTTGTGCTCAGGAGCTTTGATTTCCATTTTTTCTCAGGATTTCCGAAAGTCATTGCTGCTTTTGTTATTCTGATTTTATATTTCATATGGGGGACTGGTTGGTCTCGAGGCAAGACGCCGGCCTCGAGACAGAGAGGTTGTGGGTTAAAATCCCGGCTATACCGGATTTATATTTATGATTTCTCTCTGTGGTAACCACCCCTGGTCTCAGCAGCAAAACTCGCCCATAGCAGAGCCGTGTGGTGAGACACAATGCAGGTCCTGTTAAAGGTCCGACAGTTGAAAGATCATTGGACCACCAAGAGTCTAGAATTTCTGCCCTTTTCGTAAATTAAATATATTTTAAATTAAATATATTTTCCAGTCTTACTTATTTACTTATGCATGTGTGAGCTTGAAAACAACTAAAGAAATAGATAATAAATTATAAGCATTTGAAAATAAATGCCCCAGGAAAAATACTTTGTATGTGATGAAAAGAACTCAAGACTAACAAAGAAGTATGAGGAATGATCAGGCATTCAAAAATATTTCTTTCTTTCTCTTAGTCACCCGATGACAACTAAAGGGATGATGAATAGTTCTCTAAATCATCCACCATTAAAGTGTGTTAACTGGGCATACATGTCTTGTGATTGCAGCTAGGCTTGAATATTTGCGTCTTTTAGCCGAACACATCCAACTTTAGCAAAGCATTTTTAATTAACTCTTAATGTCCGTGAGAACGCTGTTATGGTTACTCATCATCATTATTGTGTGCCTTCTCCGCAACGAAGGTTGGCTACCATGGATCGCCGTTTCTTGCTTTTGATGGTGCAAGGCTGTCATAGATTGACTTGTCCATCTTTTAATGTTACTTGTCCATGTTAGTCTTGGTCTGCCTTTGCCTCTTTTACCTTGTATTTTTCCTTCCAATATTACTTTTAGTAGGCTGTTGTGTCTTTTAACATGCCCCAAAATTTTATTTGTCTTGTCTTAATTGTATTTAGTAGTTCTCTTTTTATTTTTAGTTGTTTTAAAACTTTATCGTTTGTTATCTTTTGTTTCCATCCAATTCTACCTATTCTTTTATAAATAGGTAGAATTGGACCTTCTTTTTTGGACCAATTGGAATTTCGAATTCTACCTATTCTTCTATATATCGACATTTCAAAGGCTTCAATTTTCTGTTCTGTTTTCTTGTCTAATGTCCATGTTTCTGCACCATACAGGAATATTGAGAAGATGTAACATTTTGCCATTCTTAGTTTCAACCCTGTTGATATTTGTTTTGTTGTTAGTATATTTTTCATGGCATTAAAATTACTTTTTGCCATACCTATTCTTTTGTTTATTTCAGTTTTGCATTTTCCATCATTGGTTATAGTATGTCCCAGGTAGTTGTAACTCTGGACTGTCTCCAGATGTATTCCCTCAACTGTGATATTTAATTGTAGGTCTTGAGAATTTTCTTTGTTTATGATCATAGTTTTAGTCTTTTTGATATTCATTTCTAGTCCATATTTTTTGCTTGTTATGTTTATCACATTAAGCAATTGTTGTAGGTCTTTAGGATTTTCTGCTAGTCGAACAGTATCATCAGCATATCTCAGGTTATTGATTATCTTTCCATTAATGTTTAAGCTTGGTATCTCTGAGATGTTTTTGAAGATTTGCTCAGTGTATAGATTGAACAAGCTTGGTGATAGGATGCATCCTTGTCTTACTCCTCTTTTTATGTCCATGGGTGTAGAGTTCTCCTTGTAAATATCTTATTATTGCTGTTTGCTCCCAGTACAAATTACATATTAGTTGTATGTCTGCGTCGTCTAGATTTATATCCTTTAGGCAGTTTATAAGTTGGTTATGGTGTATTCTATCGAAAGCTTTGGTGTAGTCTATAAAGCAGGCATATATTGGTTTGTTTACTTCTGTGTACTTTTCAATCAATGTTCTCATGCTGAATGTGGCTTCTTGTGTCCCACTGTTTTTCCTGAAACCAAATTGTTGCTCATCTAATTCAGTATTGATTTTATTCTGAATCCTTCCCTGTATAACTTTTAGTAAAATTTTTGTTACCTGGCTCATTAGGCTTATTGTTCTGAAGTCACTGCATTCAGCTGCACCATTCTTTTTAGGCAATGCAATGAAAGTTGATGTTTTTAGATCGTTTGGTATGTATCCTGTATGGTATATGTCATTGCATATGTCTGTGATCACTTCGACGCCAAACTCTTCTAGAGCCTGTATCATCTCTATTTGTATATTGTCAGGCCCTGCTGCTTTTCCCTTTTTCATTGTTTTTATAGCTTTTTCTACTTCAGATTTCAGGATTTTATAGTTGTATGTACATTTTATGTCTGGCTTTTTGTCCCTTTTGTTGTGAAATAATTCTGTTATATATTCTTGCCATCTATCTATTATATCTTTGTTGTCTGTTAGCATTCTTCCCTCTTTGTTTGCAATACATCCGTTTCCTGTAGCTTTTTTGTCTTTATTCGTCTTCCTCTTTATTTCTATGTGCATCTCTCTTAATTTTTGTTTACTTTCCATAGTTTCGACTTCTAGACATCTTTGGTTGAGAGCCAGTCTTCTTTTGCCTTTTTGCACATTCTCCGTATTTCATTATCTATATCCTTGTAATCTGGCAGTGTTTTTCGCTTGTCTTCTTTCTTCCATTTTTTCTAAGATTTTGTCAGTTATCCATTTTTGTTTTTTGTTACTTTCCTTTTTGGGCAAGGTGTTGCAGGATTCTTGCATGCTGTTTTTTATGCATTGCCATTTTGTTGTGACTTTTTCCTCAGGATTTTCTCTTCTGTACTGCTCAATCCCCACTTCTAGTAGCTTCTGATATGTGTTCTTTACTTGTACAGTATAAGTTTCTTGTACATCTTTCTGGTTTAATGCTGTTATATCTATTGGTGTTGCTGAATTAGTTTTTTGTTTGCTTCTCTTTAATTTGATTTTCATTTTTATCATTACAGGATTGTGGTCTGAATTAATGTCTGCTCCTGGGTAGATTTTGGCTTTCTTGACGCTGTTCCTGAATCTGTCTTTTATCATTATGTAATCTATTTGATTTCTCTTCTTGTCACCAGGGCTTTTCCATGTGTATAATTTCCTTTTCTCTTGCTCAAAGACGGTGTTGCATATTATCAGTCTGTTTTCTTCACAAAATTGTATTAATCTTTCTCCTCTGTTATTCCTTTTTCCTAGACCATGATTTCCTATTATGGTTTTATATTTACCTTGTCCTATTTTAGCGTTCATATCACCCATTATAATCAAGATGTCTGGTGATATCACTTTCTTCATAACTGTGTTTAGATCTTCATAGTATGCCTCTATTTGTTTGTCTGTATAGTCTTGAGTAGGTGCGTATGTCTGTATTATTGCTATGTCGAATGGTTTTGCCTTCATTCTTATTAGTATATTCCTATCATTATATGTCAATTGAGTATTTATATATTTTTGTAACTCTCGTTTTATTAGAATGCCTACTCCTCTTTGATGTTCTTTTGTGTTACCTGAATATATAAATGTATATTTATCATCTTGTATGTATCCACTTTCCTTCCATCTTGTTTCTGATATGCCTAAGATATCTATGTTTAATCGTTCTGCTTCTACCATAAGATTTTCTAGTTTTCCTTGTTGGTATAAGGCCCTAACATTCCATGTAGCTATTTTTATTTCGGTCCTAAAACAGTAGTTAGAATTTCTCTCCATGCTTTCTTTGGATTGTTACGTGACGAGGCTCCAATCTCTTTCACGGTGGTCTGCCATATTCGCCTTTCGTGTTCTGAATATGCCTCATGTGTACCACACACTTTGCTGTTTTCGCTTTCTGGGCCGTTGATTAATTTAAATTCTTCCGCCCCATCCACTGTCGCAGACTTTTCACATATGGGTTGAACACACCCGACTATCGCCAACATTGTTGTCGAACCATGTGCTTGCCTATCGAACCGCGAACACACGACACAAAGGAAGAGTAAATCATATTCCACTTAAATATCGATAAAGTTCACAGTCCATCCTCCAGTCAGAAGTAAAACATTACACCAAACGGGGAATAGCAACACATAATTTACTAATAATAAAATAATAATATAATACATGGTTACTATGGGGCTTAATTTGTTCATAAAATCGTCAACATTTTTTGTTGTTTTCTAAAGTCTTCCATCAGCTGATTCGTGTTTATAAGTGAAAAATGGCTAGCAGCAGTGAAGTATCTACTGCTCCTAAACGTGAATTATTATTAATAGCAGAAAAGGCTAGGAATCATGTTCTGAGAACTTTAAATGTAATAGTGATCTTAGTGACTTAGTTTTAGTAGCACTGTTGGATTAAAATGGACCCCCACTTTGGGTAAGTGAGTCCCATTTTTCATATAATTTTTTTTTTTTTTTTAATACAAAAATTTTTATTTTTAATTGCTTAAATTCTTATCCTTCAATTTTTTTTCTTCAAATAATGTTTCTGATTATGAATCTGTGTCCTTTTCGGCATCTGGTGCAGCACTGGATGCCCTCCTTCTTTGAACCTTAATAAAAGATGGTGGGCATATGTCAGTTATGAAATGGGAGGAGACAAGAAGAGAACTGCAAAAATAACCTTCAAATGAGATAAACAGCGGGCAAAAGAAAAAAAGAGGCCAACCTAGAGAAACACTAAGATCACTTATGCAAAAGGCAACAACTGTAGCCATTAGCTCCCATTCTAATATTGAAAGATTCACCAAGAATTACGATTTGTGGTGAGGCACATTGCAGGTCCTTCGCAAATTTAGATGATTAACTGTAAAGATATTTGGACACAGAAGGTTTTGAATTTCTGCCCCATATATCATCTTCAGCTTGAAATAGAAATAAATAGATAATATGGAAACCACAACAGATTTTTCTCTAGTATATAAAACCATTTCAAATCTGTATCATGAATTTTTACAACTTCACAGGTTGTTAGAAGCAGGCTTATGTTGATCTTTGGCAGCAAATGCCAGATGCTGTTTTGTCATGTATTTCTAAGCTGGTTCTTACAGTGTCATTTAGAATTATGCATTCTTCCAGCAGCTTTACTCAAACATCTTGACTCTCAGATGACAAATTTCAGCAATTTGCAAGTACCATCCGCTCTACATATTTTAACAAATGTCTATGACCACCTGACTGCAAGCATGACCAACCAATTACCAAGCCCAACTAACATGCACAAATAAATATATGCAAATGTATGACAGCCACTGTCTGCTAAATTGCTTCTGCATTCCAAAAGTAGTTATCATCATCGTCATTATCATGTAACGTGCCTCACAGTGTTGATGATCAATTCTTTTCACAACAATTCATTTTTAGGTATTTCAGTTCCTCATCTGTTCATTCTTTCACCAGGCGCATCCTAATTTAGCTTAGTTATCTTACTTACTCTCAATTGGTATGCCAAGTTGCATAAGTGTATATTCAGCTGCAAATAATTTGGCTTCTTCAACAGTTCGGCATAATTTGTTAGGTTGTATCGTCTGAGAAGGAAGGGCTGGGATGGATACCTAAAAGGAGATAAAGATGTTCATTAACTCATTAGTTATTGTGGTCTGCACACAAAGCACTAAATTCTAACACTATCAACTGCCTTTGAGAGAGCCAATTTTGCTTCATAATTAAGGTTTATTCAGTCACAATTTGATTTTCATTTTGGTAGTTAAAGAGTTAAATTGGGGAGAACTGGATGGAAGGAAGGAAAAGAAGACAAACAGAGAACTATTGAATCATCTATCTATTGACCTTTCGAGCCGTATCTGGCCCATAGGGCGTAGACCAAGATACTCCCTCTCTTATCAGAATTTTTATTCTAGCAGTTTTCAATTCTTTTAAAGATATTTTATCAAATCTCGTCATTTGTCTCTGTTCTGTGCAAGCAGCTCTATCTCATTGAGGGAGCCGATTCCTGCTGCTCTTGCCTTGCTCATGAATGTTCTTCTCAGTGTCTCTCTGCGTCTTCCTCTTTTCCTCTTAAAATCTTTGCTGAATCATCTACAAGTGAAAAAGAGAAATACTTAGCACAATTCTAACAAGCCAACTGAACATTTTGGGACATGTTAAGAATACCCTACTAAAAGTCATCTTGGATGGGAAAGTACACGGTAGATGAGGCAGAGGCAGAGGCAGACCAAGATTTAAATGGACTGATTAACATCAAAATTAGGGCAGGTGAACCTATGACAACTTGCACTATCAAGGCAATGTGTAGAGTAAAATGGTGCTCCATGGTAGCCAACCTTGTAGAGATGACACCCAATGAGTTGCTGTTTTCTGGTTTGCATGTGAGTACACTAAATTGTTCTTAAAACTGATTCATGTTTCAAATAATTATAGCTTTTAAAATCACCTATATTGAAAGTGAAAATTTAGAAATAACAAAAACACCAATTTAATTTAATGACAATATATAATTTTTACTCTCCGCCAACTGCAGGAAAAATACGAGGAACAGAGAAGACCTTTATTTATAGCCATCGTTGATCTCACGAAATAAATTCCCAAATCAGAAAGGCAAATTCCACATTTGGTAAACTTAAAGATAGAGTATGGGCAACACCAAATTAACACTCAGAACTAAGATTCAAATTGACCAAAGTTGTATGCTTAAAACACTTCTATATGGAGCAGAAACTTGGACCACCTATGCAAGGCAGGAGAAAAGGTTAAACAGCTTTCATGTGTGTTGCCTTCGAAAGATTATGAATATCAAATGGTAGAACAAAGTAACTAACTCTAATGTCTTAAAATGAGCCAAACTCTCATCCATCATAGCAACACTTAGGAGTCATAGACTAAGGTGGCTGGGTCAAGTAAGAAAAAAAAACCTGCCCTAAACATTCGTATTCCCAAACAAATATTGTATGATGAACTTAAGAACAGAAAGAGATCAAAGGGCAGACCAGTGCTGAGATATAAGGATATTTGCAGGGCTTCCTTGAGGGAATTCTCTATCAGTGAAAGAAACTGGAAAATCTGGCTGCAGATCATAGCACATGGAGAACAAAAATAAAAAATAGCACAGCATCTGTGAAGATGATCCTAATATAACATGACATAACAGTGATAGTACCCAAATTTCTGTTTTACCATCAGCACATTTTTTGGGTAGTGAGTGCCATCTTCTTTCTTACCCACAAAATCTGGTATCCATTTCAGGTCTTTGAAATAAGACAGACATTATATAACTGAACTAACCTTGAATAAAAAAAACTGTGCATCTGTATTGGTTATGGTGTCCCGTTGTATGGCAGAATGAAGTAGGTATACAGGAACACCCCAGTGGTTCTTTTGACAAACTTCTTCTAAAATCTGATCAATGAGAATGAGAGAAAGAATTTTCTTGGTTTCTGATTAAATGCATTTATACATATGTTTTTTTATGAGTATATGTGTGTTCATTGGTGTATATTTTATGTCTTAGTGTGTGGAATCACATATAGAACATGTATGTAGATAGATAACTATTAGTTCCACCTCATTAAATTATAAGCCTGTAATTGAAACTCAAAAGATTTGTTAAATTTGTTTCATTTGAAACTTAACATTCTATTATCTTGTTTATGACTGAATTGACAATGAAAGTTGCATATTCACATAGTTTTTGTATTGAAAGATACTATAGACAAAGACACAACTTTACATTTTTCTTGATCTTTATACTTGTGAATTTGGTAGAATCTGGCATATTCATAATTATTTGGTGGAATCTTGTATATTGATATACATTTGGTTAAATCTGACATATATAAGTAGCAATGTAGTCTACTTCAGGACTAAGTAAAGAATAAAATAGAAGATAGTGATAATTGCTGTTTTGACCACAGGGTTTCTTAATTGGAAATTCTGTAATTCCCACTCATACATTTAATAAAACTAATCTGATATAAAACAAGGTGTTACAGTAATATCAATATCATCAATATTTATAGTGCACATACATCATACATATATTATAGAGCCATCAAGTGAAGTGTGGTGTACTGAGACATACATTAAAATTTAATTAAATTAAAAAGAAAAAAATGTTTCTAAAACATTATTCTATCTATCTATTGACCTTTCGAGCCGTAACCGGCCCATAGGGCGTAGACCAAGATACACCTTCTCCTATATGAATTTTTGTTCTAGCAGTTTTCTTTTAAAGATATTTTATCAAATCTCGCCATCTGTCTCTGTTCTGTGCAAGCAGTTCTATCTCATTGAGGGAGCCGATTCCTGCTGCTCTTGCCTCTCTCATCAATGTTCTTCTCAGTGTCTCCCTGGGTCTTCCTCTTTTTCTTTTACCTGTTGTTTCCCATATGAGGGCTTGCTTTGCTATTCGATTATTATCTCTTCTCATCACATGTCCAACGTATGACCATCGTCTTTTCTTTATTACTGAAGATATTAGTGGTTGATTGGCGATTTCTCTAATTTCCTCGTTTGTTTTGAATTCGTTCCATTCTATACCAAGTATTTTCCTTAGACATTTATTTTCGAATGCGTTCAACTTTGTTTCTATATCTCTTGTTGTTTTCCAGCTTTCACACGCATACGTAAGGGTTGATAGTACATTTGATTTGAATAGCCTAAGTTTTGTGTTTGTGCTAATGAGTTTTGATTTCCACAACTTTTCAAGGCTTCTGAAAGACATTGCTGCTTTAGCCAGTCTGATTCTAATTTCTTTGCTCGTATCCCCTTCTCGATCAATGTGACTTCCAAGATAGATGAAGTGATCGATCTCTTCTACTGGTTTGTTTTCCATGTATATTTTGTCACTTGTTGGAATTAAACTTTTCATGACTTTAGTCTTTTCATGATTGACCTCAAGCCCAATTTTGCTGGCTATTGATGATAGTTCATTTGTGTTTTCCTGCATCGTTTTTATCTGATTGCTGATGAGAACTATGTCATCAGCAAAGTCCAGGTCCTCCAAATGGTCTCCTTGTATCCATTCGATGCCTTTATTACCAGTGCAGCATTTCTTCATTATGAAGTCCATAACAATTCCAAATAACAAGGGCGATAAAATACATCCTTGTTTAACCCCAGTTTCTATTGGGAAACATTCGCTCAGTCCTTCCTCTGTTCGAACTGCACATGTGTAACCATCATACATGTCTTTGATAATATTTATGATTTTTGATGGTAAGCCATATTGCTTCAGAATTTTCCACAAAGAATCTCTATGAATACTATCAAATGCTTTTTTGAAGTCGATGAAGTTAAGTACAAAAGGTTTTTGCTTTTCAATGTGTTCCTCCAATATAAGTCGTAGAGTGAAAATGTGGTCAAGACAGCTTCTCCCTTTTCTAAACCCAGCCTGTTCTTCACGCATTACTGTATCTATTGAATCCTTTATTCTATTTAGGATGATTTTACAGAATAATTTTGAGGCAACTGACAAAAGTGTCACGCCTCTCCAATTGTTACAATCTCTAAGATTGCCCTTTTTTGGGATCTTAACAATGATTCCTTTTTTCCATTTATGAGGCGTCTTCTCTGTTTTCCAAATGATGTTGAACATTTTTTGGAGATGTATTAAATTATGGCTATCAATTGCCTTGAGGATCTCAGCTGTTAACTTATCCTCTCCAGCAGCCTTGTTATTGGTCATTAGCTTTAAGGTGGTTTCTATTTCACTCAAGGTGAAGTCATCTAAATTTACATCTAATTCTGCTGCTGGTGTTTCAGCTTCAAAATCTATTAAACTGTGAGGTAGTGGACGGTTAAGAATTTCTTTGAAGTGTTCCGCCCAACGGGCTTTTATGTCTGCGCTTGTTGTTAGCATTAATCCAGATTTGTCTAGAATTGGTGTTCCACTGGATGTATAGGTGTTTGTCAGCATCTTTTGTACAGTATAAAGAGTTCTGCTGTCTCCTGTAATTGCAGCTGTCTCTGCTTTCTCTGCCAAGTTGTCTATATAAGCTCTTGTATCTCTTCTTGCCGAACTTTTCACTTTGTTGTCTAATTCTTTGTATGTTGCTTTTGCCAGAACCTTTCCAAGATCTGTCTTTACATTAGTCATGGCTCTCTTCGCTTCTCTTCTTTCTTTGATGTATTTCCATGTGGTGTCTGAGATCCAAGCTCGTTTTTCCATTTTCTTCAGTCCAGCACTTGCTTCTGCTGCTGTCATTAGTATTTTGCTCTGTGAGTCCCACATTTCATTGATATCTAAGTCTATTTCACCAAGTGCTGAATAACAATTACTTAGCTCTATGTTAAACTTTTCCTTTATTGCTTCATCTTTCAGTTTATGACTATCAATTTTATGTGTAATTGACCTCTTCTGTTGGTTTCTAAATTTTAATCTTATTTTCCCAATGCACAGGTTGTGGTCACTATTAACATCAGCACCTCTGTATGCTCTTACATCTATTAATGATGATCTGAATTGTTGTTTAATACATAGGTGGTCAATTTGATTTGATGTTCTATCATCAGGAGATATCCATGTTGTTTTGTGGATATTTTTATGTGGAAATAATGTCCCACCTATAACTAAATTTTCTATTAAACATAATTCTATTAATCTTTCTCCATTCTGACTTGTTGTATTACAGCCTTCTCTCCCCATCACATGTTCCACTCCTGCGTTAAAACATTATTACTACATGTAAATAGTTTCAGTTTGTTTTTAGTTCAACTTTTAACTTCTGGAGAAGTCATGGTAAGCCTGCCGGCTTTTGGGAACTGAATTTTACAAGAATATCTATTTTGTTCCTAGTACAAACTGGCAGTGTGAATGTGAATGGTTGTCCCTCGCCATGGAGGCAGATATTCTATGACTTTAGAGGTATTCTTATTTTTATCATCCAGAATGTTGCCCTTTCTATTTTTAAAACGTTTTCCATGTCTGATTTGCCTACTGCACATACCTTGAGAGGACTCCTTAGTTTATTAAAACAGCAACACTTGGTATCCACCATAATGATAAAATAGCACAGATTACTTTGCCAAGTTTCAACTAGTCAGGTTTGACAAATTCTCTATAAAAATTTCTACTTCACTCACTTCAATGTAACTATAATTTTAAACAAAAATTATTCACCAATTTAACTATAAATTTTTTAAAAACTTATTCACCCAGATTTCTACTAAATAATTTTTTATCTGTTTACTAATATTCTTTTATGTATTTTATATTTTATTCACCAAAATTTTATATATCATTTATACATAGTTATATCATTTGTACTTTGTTCTTCAAAATTCTACTATGTAACTTGTACTTTGTACACAAGAAATTCTACCATAATTAATTTGTACTTTGTTGACACTGAGAAGAACATTGATCAGAGAGGCAAGAGCAGCAGGAACTGGCTCCCTCAATAAGATAGAGTTGCTTGCACAGAACAGAGACAAATGGCAAGATTTGATAAAAGATCTTTACAAGGATTGAAAACTGCAAGAACTAAAATTTAGACAAGAGAAAGAGTATCTGAGTCTATGCCTTATAGGCCGGCTACGGCTCAAAAGGTCAATGAATGGATGTATGGATGGATAGAATATATATATATAGGATATATATATATTGTAGGTATATACTTTATTCATGAAAATTGTCAAATATAATTTGTACTCTGTTTACCATAATTTAACTACATAACTGGTACTTTGTTTACAATAATTAAGCAGGCCCTCATATGGGAAACAACAGGTAAGAGATAAAGAGGAAGACCCAGGGAGACACTGAGAAGAACATTGATGAGAGAGGCAAGAGCAGCAGGATTCGGCTCCCTCAATGAGATAGAGCTGCTTGCACAGAACAGAGACAAATGGCGAGATTTGATCAAATATCTTTAAAAGAAAACTGCTAGAACAAAAATTCAGATATGAGAAGGTGTATCTTGGTCTACGCCCTATGGGCCGGCAACGGCTCGAAAGGTCAATAGATATAATTGGTACATTGTTTACCATTTTCTTTTTACTTTGTTCACCAAAAATCTACCATACACTTATTATTTGTTTACCTTGATTCTAGCTATAACATTTTTACTTTCTTTACTACAATTCTACAATATAATTTTTACTTTCTTTACTACAATTCTACAATATAATTTTTACTTTCTTTACTACAACTCTACAATATAATTTTTACTTTCTTTACTACAATTCTACAATATAATTTTTACTTTCTTTACTAAAACTCTACAATATAATTTTTACTTTCTTTACTAAAATTCTACAATATCATTTTTACTTTCTTTACTACAATTCTACAATATCATTTTTACTTTCTTTACTACAATTCTACAATATCATTTTTACTTTCTTTACTACAATTCTACAATATCATTTTTACTTTCTTTACTACAATTCTACAATATCATTTTTACTTTCTTTACTACAATTCTACAATATAATTTTACTTTCTTTACTACAATTCTACAATATAATTTTTACTTTCTTTACTACAATTCTACAACATAATTTTTACTTTCTTTACTAAAATTCTACAATATAATTTTTACTTTGTGTACCTACATTTTTAACATGCAGGGTCTAATTTTTACCTAGTGACCAAGATTCTACAAATTATTATTCATTGCATTATATTTCTTCTTTTTATAAAGTTCTTTGGGCATCAACATTCGATAACTTTACGATTGAAAATTGCAAAAATAATTAAGCTACATTTTGCAAGAAATTAAAATATGCAAAAAGAATATGCATTAGAAGGATATTTTTTTTAAAGCAATTTTAGCAACATATACATATATTATTCTATATAAAAACACAAACTGATATGTACAACATACTGCAAGTACTCAATATAGTCTGTTTTTTTTAATAGCCAGTGGATTTAAAATGTAAATAAACAATAGGGAAAAATACAACATCTAGCAAAGCTAAATTATTGTTTATACAGATCATATGCTCTGTTCTTAGTAGCCTTGTGTTTCACTATAAGTATCAAGGGAAAATTTAGGTGCTCTTGATGCAGAGTCTTTTACATGCACACAATATTTTGTGTGGCATTTGGTGTTTCTCTAATTCATCTTTTGTGAGGCCTTCATTTTTTTTTCTTTGTTGTTATATCTGTTAACAGAACTTGTTACATGCTGATTGCTGGTAGACATACAGAATTTGTTACATGCTGATTGCTGGTAGACACACAGAACTTGTTACATGCTGATTGCTGGTAGACATACAGAACTTGTTACACGCTGATTGCTGGTAGACACACAGAACTTGTTACATGCTGATTGCTGGTAGACATACAGAACTTGTTACATGCTGATTGCTGGTAGACATACAGAACTTGTTACGTGCTGATTGCTGGTAGACATACAGAACTTGTTACGTGCTGATTGCTGGTAGACATACAGAACTTGTTACGTGCTGATTGCTGGTAGACATACAGAACTTGTTACGTGCTGATTGCTGGTAGACATACAGAACTTGTTACGTGCTGATTGCTGGTAGACATACAGAACTTGTTACATGCTGATTGCTGGTAGACATACAGAACTTGTTACGTGCTGATTGCTGGTAGACATACAGAACTTGTTACGTGCTGATTGCTGGTAGATATACAGAACTTGTTACACGCTGATTGCTGGTAGACATACAGAACTTGTTACATGCTGATTGCTGGTAGACATACAGAACTTGTTACATGCTGATTGCTGGCAGATATACAGAACTTGTTACATGCTGATTGCTGGTAGACATACAGAACTTGTTACATGCTGATTGCTGGTAGACATACAGAACTTGTTACATGCTAATTGCTGGTAGATATACAGAACTTGTTACGTGCTGATTGCTGGTAGACATACAGAACTTGTTACACGCTGATTGCTGGTAGACATACAGAACTTGTTACATGCTGATTGCTGGTAGACATATTATATTTCCAAAATATTTAATTTTTGTTGTTTCTGGATATGCCTTCTCTATCTTTGTTTTTTTATTTTGGTCTCTGTTTGTTACGTTTAGTACTTTTAAAAATATCTCACATCAGCAGTTGTGATCTCTCTTTAGTCTCTTCCTGTTAATGTTCAACATAAATAGCTGAAAGACTGAGTTGTTTAATTTTGTTATTTTTATATCAGTTGTCACACTTTTTATTCTCTTTAATAACTAGGTGCTCATTGTCTAATTATTATATTCCTTTGATGCAGCGATTCTTTTCAAATTTGTATTTTTATGTTCAATGATATTAAACATAATCAATATTTGAAAAATCTTAGACTTGCTTCAATTTCTTGTAATCTAATGTGTTCCACACACTGTTATTTCACTTCTGTTTTTGGCCGTTATTTATTTATTCTTTTTTTTTTTTTAAAGAAAAAAGCACAGTAATCACAAGTGAGAAAACAAAACAACAAATGAAAAAAAAATTGCAGCAGATAAGATGTGAAGTAAAATATATGAATTTCCTACAAGCAGTGCAGTATTTCTCATCTAACTTTCTTCAAAGCATAAAATTTAATTAATAGCACAAAATGACAATATATCATAAATTTTTAGAAAGCAAATAATTGAGGGGCAACAAAACAAATAGTGGTTTCTTGTGCACATTACAGAAAAATAAGCATAGCTGTTGTTATTGTTGAGATTAAATAAGAGATTTGGATACAAGCACAAACAATATCATACTATTTTATGTTTAAAGATATTCACAAAATGTTAAACTACCCTCATTCTCACTGAATCTGTTTCCTTATCCTTCTTCTCAAGCGAGATATTAGTTGGGCTGGTTCAAATTTGGGAGCCGCAATAGCTCAGTGGTTAGTGAACTGGACTACAAAGGACAAGAAGGTTCGATCCCAACCGATGGCTTCCGGTAAACCCAGCCTTTAATGGGTACTGGATTTTTTTCTGGGAAAGTAAAGCGGCATGGGCATAATACCAACCACATTACCCCAAAAATCATGTGCTGAAGGTCTGTAAAATTTATGGTCACTAACACCATATTTCCCTATACGCCACTTGGCGTGACGGGGGTACTTTACCTTTTTTTCTTTTTTCTTTTTTTTTTTTTTTTTTGGGTTCAAATTTATAATTGAAAAAAAAAAAAAAATGTATGACCGCTTTTGAAATGCATTTTTTTATGTTTCATGTAGCACTTCTTAAGTGCAGTTTATATACCTTCCTTATATGAAATATGAGTACATTTTAAAGTACAACTAGAACTAAACATGACTGCAGAATATACAATAGAAGAATGATCTAGAGATTATAATTTTAATGGCAAGCAATTAAATGTTCAAGGGTTGTGCAGTGGGAAACCAGATAAGTTATATAAAAAATTGTGTATATGACCAATATTACAGGGTGTGTGGTGGGCAGGGGTGGTGACCTTTAGTTACTAATAAACGACATTGGCATGCCTGTGGAACAACATAGGATTCTGGGAAACAATCTTCTTGTATCCCCCCCCCCCCACCCCCTTCCCCGAAAAAAAAATCCTAGAATTCCTCGAAGTGTATGCAGACTGATTGTTCCTGTGAGGTGTTGATTATAGATATATCTGCTTTTCCCCATTAAGGACTCCGGATTGACCAGATCCCTTTTCCACCGTTATACTCCTCAGTCTTTTAATATATACATCATTGTGTATGTATATATATATATATATATATACATCATAATCACCTTGGTATCGGGAGGGGGGGGGGGGGGGGGCGCCTCAGTAGCCTAGTTGGGAAAACCACCCCACTAGCTACAGACATTTGAACAACCTGTGTTCGATTCCTGCTGGAAGCAGTTTGTGAATTGTACTCTTGGTTTGAAAAACATGCCCCAGCAGTCGACCCAGCAGCCGCTGGCAGAAATGGGTACCAGGGTAGCACTCTGGGAAGGTGAGTAATCGCACTTCGCTCGTGAGTTATAATACTTGAGATGACACTAGATGGGAGTCCCCAAACACTTCAGGATATGCAACCAAGCACATGTGGGTAAAAACCCGCGTGCTAAGACGCTGATTTAAGTCTCGTACCTTGCTTTTTTTTTTCACATACACCATGTTATAATGTTGGATCATCATTCATGATGAGCTGCAGTTTTGAAAAGTGCAGGATGAATTACTCAAGTGGCACACATGAGTGACCAAGCACTCATCCAAAAGAATTTATTTTTTACGGTATCTACACGCTTGTCAAGCACTGCCATAAGTGAACTGAACTAGAGTGGGAACTGCTGATAAGCGATAATTAAAAATTTTTTCAATGTTTTGCAATAAGTACTTAGTAAACAAACAAACAATAAATGGTTTCCCAGTGGACACACCTTGTATAACTTGCATTTAATACATGTGTAGAAGGAAGCAAACGATGATTTATCAATGGATAGGAAGGGCAGGATAAGTCAGCCATCAATAACTGGGTATGATTAGCATAATTAAGCAAAGAGCGGTGATGATAACTCAGCAGTGTCCATACCTGTGTAGGTAATTTAACACTGTGCTGTTTCAGTGTTATGGGATTAGTTGGGGTCAGCTCAGCACCAGGTAGCAGGTCAAAGAGACGGTCCTAAAGTTTAAGTTAATACTGCTAGTCATTATTGTTAATTAGCATACACCTCTTTAACTATTATTAGCATTGCATAGGCCAGATACACCAAAGAAAGGCCAAAATAAATATTGTTTTCCCATCATAAAGCATAAATTATTTTTTTTTAAATATTAATTACAGTGCAAAAGACTCTACATTTTCATTAGAAGTGATTTAAAAGTAATGTACTGAAACATATTAATGTACATTTAATACAGCAAAACTTCTTATTCGCTCTCCTGTTGGGGAATACTAAACACCAATGCAATTTTAGTGAAATATTTGCACTGTTACCTAAGTTCTTTCAGAGCAAAAAGGATCATACCCCTTAGAGCCACCTCTGTTGGTCAGTGTTTCTCTTGCAATGGTTTGTACTTGCTATATGACTAGTACTGGCTATATGACTAGATACTTCTCTTGTACAGGCTATATGACTAGATACTTCTCTTGTACAGGCTATATGACTAGAGACTTCTCTTGTACTGGCTATATGACTAGAGACTTCTCTTGTATTGCCTATATGACTAGAGACTTCTCTTGTACTGGTTATATGACTAGAGACTTCTCTTGTACTGGCTATATGACTAGAGACTTCTCTTGTACTAGTTTGTACTGGCTATATGACTAGATACTTCTCTTGTACAGGCTATATGACTAGAGACTTCTCTTGTACTGGTTATATGACTAGAGACTTCTCTTGTATTGGCTATATGACTAGAGACTTCTCTTGTACTGGTTATATGACTAGAAACTTCTCTTGTACTGGCTATATGACTAGAGACTTCTCTTGTACTAGTTTGTACTGGCTATATGACTAGAGACTTCTCTTGTACTTGCTATATGACTAGAGACTTCTCTTGTACTGGCTATATGACTAGAGACTTCTCTTGTATTTGTTTGTACTGGCTATATGACTAGAGACTTCTCTTGTACTGGCTATATGACTAGAGACTTCTCTTGTACTGGCTATATGACTAGAGACTTCTCTTGTACTGGCTATATGACTAGAGACTTCTCTTGTACTTGTTTGTACTGGCTATATGACTAGAGACTTCTCTTGTACTGGATATATGACTAGAGACTTCTCTTGTACTGGCTATATGACTAGAGACTTCTCTTGTGCTGGCTATATGACTAGAGACCTCTCTTGTACTTGTTTGTACTGGTTATAAAACTGGAGACTAACACGGGAGCAGAGATCATTATTTTCAGATTAGAAATTGTGGAACACATCTTGTCCAATTTTGTTGAGCCTGTTCTCAGTCTAGAGATTGCTTCTCATTTTATTGAAAAGTTGTACATGCTTTCATCTTTATGGTTATTTGAATGAATAACTTTTCTTTTCCAAAAGTGCTACACATAATTGATTTTATTTATTCACAGGTCACTGAATCTCCAGTTCATTGTTTCATTTCCCCTCCAATTTTGTAAGTTGGTCCAGCTATCTTATTGCCAAGGATTTGAAAGTGATTTGGGATTCACTGTAGAAGCACCTCTTTAGTTAGATGGTTCTACCATCAGTGCCATTATTGAATCTTTATCCAATTGTGTTATCAAAGATGAACCTGGCTGATAGATTATATACAAATCAATAAGAAAACCATAAAAATTAGATATTAAATGTATGATGGAAGCTAACGAGAGAAAAATGAGAAGCTAAGAACAAAGAAGAAAGTTAGGAATCACTTTCACAGTAGAACAAATAAAGACACAACAAGAAAGGCTGAAAGGCATATAAGGAAGGAAGGAAGGAAGGAAGAATAATAAGAAAAACCCATGGTCAGTGACTTTTAGGTTATTTAAGGCTTGTATGACTGTGTTTGTTAGTATCTCTTTGAATCACAATGTTCACTTTTGTACACTCTACGAGCTACGAGCAGATACTTCATTGCAACAGTGCACAAAAAGTAAGTGCAATAGATAATTCTCCCACTCATTTTTTTAGAATACAAGAAATAATCTGTTCAGAAAACAATATCTATTTGCCATTATGTAATGGTCGTATCGAAGAAACAATCATCACCAGCATGCAGCATAAAAATAAACAGGACGAATTTGAAACAAGTGCAACATCTGACATACTTGGGCACAATAATAACATCAGATGGAAGATGCACCACAGAAATAAAAAGCAGAATAACTCAGGTCAAAATCGCATTTCAGAAAATTAAAATATCTTATGCAACAAATCTATGACAATAGAAATGAGAAAGAGAGTTCATCGGTGCTGTATAGAACCAATTCTGACCTATGGAAGCGAATCATGGACAGTAGATAAACAAATGAAAAGACGATTAGAGGCCACAGAGATGGGATTTCTCAGAAGAATGTTGAAAGTTCCTTGGACAGCTAAAAAGACCAACGAGGAAGTTCTCAGAGAGGCCAACACAAAAAGGAAGCTCCTAAAAAAACATCAGAAAGAAACAATCAACAGAACTGATACGATACACTGTAGATAGAAGATTGTGGAAAGACATGATCGCCTACGCCAACCAGTATGGCACATGATGATGATGATGATTTGTCATTATAATTAAGAACACATTAATTATGCTGAAGTAGGATGTGTTGGGCCGAAAGGCGCAAATATCACAGTTATACTGTAAACCACAACACAACGCAGACACACCCGCTTAACGTCCTTTTAAGGGCGGATGATGAAGAGGAATATTCCTTTAGTCATCGGGCGAACGCAAGCAAGCAGCAACACATTAATAATTTCAAAAACACCCCCATATTGTCTTAATCTATTTATGTATAAAACTTGGAACAGAAAAGGAGAGTGAACAAATATAAAAGGTTGATCAAAGAGAAAATCTCAAAATGTCAACACTCTGTGTGCACGTATATAAAGAAAAATAACATTTTGGACGTATAAAGCAACATGATGGCCCAGAGAAGATCTTAATGGTAGCAGGTCGATGAGGGGGGCAGAAGAAATTAAGAGAAAAGTTTGTGTGTGAAATCACAAATGATCTGGACCTGACTGCACTGATGCTGGGTATCTTAAGCTGGACAGAGAAAGCTCCAGAATGACTGTCATGGGAGCCAGGTTTCAACAGGGACAATCTTGATGATGATTAACAGGGGGAATTTTTCATGAACATTTCATTTTCCCTTGATGCTAGCCACATGTGATTAGAAAAGAGAACAGAAATACGGCAAATACTTCAGGTAATGAGGAAGTAGATATTTAGTCGAGAAATGTGAGGATTTACAAATAGATTTATGAATAAAAATTTATTTTAAAAATATTTATGTGCAGCCTAGTAAGCGATTAAATTCCAACCAGTTACTTTTATTTCCAAATGGAAAGTAAACATCCACAAAGAAAAAACCATTCTTATTCCAAACTGCTCAGGTCACATCAAGCTATCATCTTCTGAATAGGGGACCGGACAAATGATGTTGAGATATTAATTCTTTAATTTGTGAATGTTGAGACATTAATTCTTTAATTTGTGAATGTTGAGACATTAATTCTTTAATTTGTGAATGTTGAGACATTAATTCTTTAATTTGTGAATGTTGAGACATTAATTCTTTAATTTGTGAATGTTGATACAATATTTCTTTAATTTGTGAATGTTGATACAATAATTCTTTAATTTGTGAATGTTGAGACATTAATTCTTTAATTTGTGAATGTTGAGACATTAATTCTTTAATTTGTGAATGTTGAGACATTAATTCTTTAATTTGTGAATGTTGATACAATAATTCTTTAATTTGTGAATGTTGAGACATTAATTCTTTAATTTGTGAATGTTGAGACAATAATTCTTTAATTTGTGAATGTTGAGACATTAATTCTTTAATTTGTGAATGTTGATACAATAATTCTTTAATTTGTGAATGTTGAGACATTAATTCTTTAATTTGTGAATGTAGAGACAATAATTCTTTAATTTGTGAATGTTGAGACATTAATTTTTTAACTCATTAATTTTGAGACATTAATTCTGTAACTCCTGAATGTTGAGACATTAATTCTTTAACTTGTTAATGTTGAGACATTAATTCTTTAACTTGTGAATGTTGAGACATTAACTCTTGAATTATGTGAACCACCTAATGTAATCAAGTTCAGACTTCTATATAAATTTTGTTCATAATTAAAACATGCCATAGTACAGTGTAGGAGAACGGATGGATGAATCAATTACTCAACATGCTTGAAGCCAGGAGAATGCAGTTTCAAATTCTGACAGGATCAAAAGTTTTTTTTTTAATACGGGGTAAAATAGACGATGGTCATATGTTGGACATGTGATGAGAAGAGATAATAACCGAATAGCAAAGCAAGCCCTCATGTGGGAAACAAGTAAGAGGAAAAGAGGAAGACCCAGAGAGACGCTGAGAAGAACATTGATGAGAGAGGCAAGAGCAGCAGAAATCGGCTCCCTCAATAAGATAGAGCTGCTTGCACAGAACAGAGACAAATGGCGAGATTTGATAAAATATCTTTAAAAGAATTGAAAACTGCTAGAATAAAAATTTAGATAAGAGAAGGAGTATCTTGGCCTATGCCCTATGGGCCAGCTACAGCTTGAAAGGTCAATAGATAGAAAATAAAAAACTTTAACACCTTGTGATGAATGGTCAGGACAAGCCACCTTTACTTTCCGGTTTTATATATATTCCCCTGGCAGACCCTAGTACTGGGATAGTGTCATGAAGATAGTAGTTTGTCCAAAAGCACATGGTTTCTCTCACTCACTACAACCTAGCTTTTCCTCAATAATTATTATCTGTTTGGACGCAAATAGTAGTCACTTCCACCATATATTATGATATCTTATAAAATAAGTCAGTCTGCTTCAATTTTCTTTGCATTATCGTCATTATCTGTAAAACCATTAAAGAAATGAGTTCTGTAGCAAGTGAGACATTTTATTAATGAAATTAAAGAGACGTGTTGCAGACCATGAATATAATGTCAGGAAGATATAATAATATCTGGGTATGGGACATACACATGCAATACTTTTAGATGATATAACAAAAAATTGTCTAGAGTTAAAAAAGAGTTAACATCACACATGACTGGTGAAATGTTTATTACAGACCTGTACAGAATAGATGAAGAAAAGGATAAGACAGAAATTGTTGCTTTCATCAGAATCATCAGTTTGAACTTTCACTGTAAATGGCGTGAAGAAGATAAATATCTCAGAAAGATGATTTCATGAGAAACTCTCAACATAATTTACCTCCCCTGGATGTCTTTTAATGCCTCCCCTCAACATAGTTGGCACGTAATTCCGGCTGCCCCCAGCGCCACGAGAACCAGCAGCTCCGCGGCCTCTACCACGTACTGTAACAGCAGGTCTTGTCACTACACCTCTGTAACAATCAATGATAACAGCCATAATATTCATATGTTGCATTTTAAATATATACACAAATAACAAATTGTATTTTAAATATATACACAAATAACAAATTGTATTTTAAATATATACACAAATAACAAATTGTATTTTAAATATATACACAAATAACAAATTGTATTTTAAATATATACACAAATAACAAATTGTATTTTAAATATATACACAAATAACAAATTGTATTTTAAATATATACACAAATAACAAATTGTATTTTAAATATATACACAAATAACAAATTGTATTTTAAATATATACACAAATAACAAATTGTATTTTAAATATATACACAAATAACAAATTGTATTTTAAATATATACACAAATAACAAATTGTATTTTAAATAGAAGAGGATACACAAATAAGAAAAGGACACATTTTCTTTATGCTGTTTGCCATGATGATTATGTAGTGACCTAACTACTCAGAAAATAGTTTGAAATTGCATAAGCTGTAATTTGCCAGAAGTTTATATTGCACATGGATGCTAGAGTTGACACCACTGCACCTATTTCCTTGCTAATGCTTCCCGCACAATCATGGCAATGTTCATTAGCAAAGAACAGTGGAAGTTCTGCAATGTCTAGCCTACAGCCCCGATTCTATTACCATGTGCGACGGGGATAATCCGACAACTAATTGTGTTTCATGTGTTCGGATTTGGCATCAAAAACATGTCCTAACATCATCAAGCGCTATACATATAAAAAAAAAATATGACCATCATTTTCAGGAGGACGTGAACTTCCGGTCAATATGGTGGATAGGCGGCAGGAACCATTGAAGGCTATGTCTGAAAAGTGTTCCTTATTGCAGTTTCCTCATATTCCAAGTCCGGCTTGTTGCAGGAGCTACTGAGTTAAGTGCTCTGTGCACACCGTGAGCTGTGTGTTTCATCCATTTTGATCGTGTTTCAATATTCCGATTGTTTACCATGAAGGATGATATCGTATGACAAGGATCAGTTGGCTGTGTTCACTTTCTATGCGGTTTCACCTTATGTCTTTTGCCGTGTGCTGAGACTGCTATGATGGGTCTACGGCTACCTACCTTTGTTTGTTTTGGTGATGAGTTAGTAACTCGGATGATTCCACTGTCACGGGCGGTTGAGCGATTATGGATTTTAATTCATTTGCAGTGATACCAGAGCCTTCCATAACAATAACAATAACAATTCTATTACCATGCGACTTTCATTTGTTCGGACCCTTAAAAAATGTCTAACGGAACAACAATTTGACTCTGATTCAGATGTCAAGATCAGTGACAAAAATGGTTCAATGAGCAACCAAAGTCATTTTTTTGCGGAGGGCATCCGCCATCTACCCATCAGTGTGATTGATGCATGTCTAAATGTCTATGGCGACTTTTTCTAATCAATTGCTTTATTTAATTCTGCCACACCTGCTGATGTACCTTACATATATTTGTAACAAAGTGACTGGTACGGGTTTCATTTCAACATGCCTCGTATATCGCACACACAAAAATGTCCCCTTACCTGCCTGCTCCATCAGCTACAAGTTGTCCATAAAGTGGTGAGATAAGGGGGCTTTCCACATCAAAACTAATCACCTATTTCAAGACAAGAGTGAAAGATCAAAAACTGTCCACAGCAACTCCCAACTTTTTACATAGAAATATAGTTTTCAAAAATAACAAAACAAACTACACTTGAAGGGTTACCAGATATCAGGATTATGCTTAGGAGTGCGGCCTGTATCTGGCCAGGCATCTACCTTAATTTATCAATATAAAAAATAAGTGCTACAATTTGTACTCATCATCATCATGTACCATACCGGTTGGTGTAGGCGATCATGTCCCTCCACAATCTTCTATCTACAATACATCGTATCAGTTCTGTTGTTGACTGTTTTCCATGCCATGTCACCAAGCTATCCAGTATTTTCTCTCTTTGTCATCCGCGATCTCTCTTTCCTTTTATTTTGCCAGTTGTAACCAAGTATTCCAACTTTCCTTTTCTCATGATGTGCCCGAAAAATGTTGATTACTTCTTTCTGATGTTTTTTAAGAGCTCCCTTTTTGTGTTGGCCTCTTTGAGAACTTCCTCATTGGTCTTTTTAGCTGTCCAGTGAACTTTCAACATTCTTCTGAGAAATCCCATCTCTGTGGCCTCTAATCGTCCTTTCATTTGTTTGTCTACTGTTCATGATTCGCTTTCATAGATCAGAATTGGTTATATAGCACCGATGAACTATCTTTCTCATTTTTATTGACATAGATTTATTGCATAAGATATTTTTAATTTTTTGAAATGCTATTTTGACCTGAGCTATTCTGCCTTTTATTTCTGTGGTGCATCTTCCATCTGATGTTATTATTATGCCCAAGTAATTCAGATGTTGCACTTGTTTCAAACTTGTCCTTTTTATGGTGGTAGTGGTGATATAAAACGCTCATGCATGGGATTTATATTCTGTTATCTGACACTCAAAGTTCAAAAACCCATTGTCAAACCTGGTATTTATATTCTGTTATCTGACACCAGGCAAAAAAGTTAAAAAACCCAATGTCAAACCTGGTATTTATATTCTGTTATTTGACACCAGGCAATAAAAAGTTAAAAACCCATTGTCAAACCTGGTATTTATATTCTATTATCTGACACTGGGTACAAAGTTCAAAAACCCATTGTCAAACCTGGTATTTATATTCTGTTATTTGACACCAGGCCAAAAAAAGTTAAAAACCCATTGTCAAACCTGGTATTTATATTCTGTTATTTGACACCAGGCCAAAAAAAGTTAAAAACCCATTGTCAAACCTGGTATTTATATTCTGTTAACTAACGCTTAGTAGAAGGTTTAAAAACTATTATCAAATTGTGTTACCATTGTACAGCCATCTATTTCAATCTCAAAATTGGATTTCAGATCTAATACAAGAAACAGTGCAGCACTTATGAATCATGTTCCCTCTAGCCAAACTACATTCCACCTATTCTTATATATTTTAAGGAAGCTGCCCCACACACCACTAAAATATTCATTTTCTAGTTTAATCAATTTCTGCATTAATTATATTTTAGTAGAGTGATCCTTATTGAGAATAAACAATTCAAAGATTGATTAATCTGACACGCTCCGATTTGGGAAATTAAACTATTAACCTGAAATTTCCTACACAGAACACATGGAAGTCCAAAGAAATTAGATTAAATACAAAAATAAAAATGTTCAACTCCAATGTTAAGTCAGTCCTATTACATGGCTGTGAAACATGGAGAACAACAAAATTGACAATCATGAAGATACAGACTTTCATTAATGGATGCTTACACAGAATAAAAGGATAGAAATGGCGGGACAAAATCACTAACATAGAATTATGAAAATGTACCAGTCATATACCAGTGGATAAAGAGATACAGCGAAGACGATGGCGCTGGATAGGACACACACTGCGGAAGCCAACTGAGAGTATTACACAACAGGCCCTTTTTTGGAATCCCCAATGAAAAAGACAAAGAGGAAGACCAAAATATTCAAGGAGAAGATAGATGGATGCAGAGATGAAGATGATGGGGAAGACATGGAATGATCTTAAATGAATGGCAAGAAACAGAACGACATGGAAAGTTTTTGTTGAAGGCCTATGCTCCACAGGGAGCTAAAAAGATAGAAGAAGAAGAATCCTACAAGTCCCTCCTCCAGGCCCCAGAAGTTGAAAAACACCATATATATTTTTTTACCTTAAATTTTTGTTCAATATAAGAAATAACTTTTCAAAATAACATGAATGTAACAAACAAGACTCCTGTACAGTTTATATTTCTGATATGAGCAAATTATTAAGACAACTTAAATATAATGATAAACAGCTTTGTATAGCATTTTTCTGTCAACAAAATTTAAGTAACAGCAATGGTTTTCTGGCAGTGATCTCTGCAATATGTGCCATTTTGGCAGGCAGGGTTTCTGTTTTTGAGATTGTGGTTCTACCCTATGTGCCGTCTTCGGCTTGAAAGGACAATAGATAGATAGAATGGTTTTCTACACTTATTATCATATGAAGACTAGCAGTGTGGAAGGGTTCCCCTCTTAACACATCACATTGTAAGGGGGTGAATTTATTAAGCTTCACCAACAGGCCACATCATCATCACCATCATTGAGTGCCATCTCCGCATCGAAGGTTGGCTACCATGGAGCGCCATTCCACTCTGTCTCTTGCTTTGATGGTACAGACCGTCATAGGCTGACTTGTCCATCTTTTGATGTCACTCGTCCATGTTAGTCTTGGTCTGCCACTGCCTCGTTTACCTTGTATTTTCCCCTCCAGGATTACTTTTAGTAGGCTGTTGTGTCTTTTAACATGCATTTTCATTTTTAGGTGTTTTAAAACTTCATCGTTGTTTTCTTTTCTTTCCATCCAATTCTACCTACTCTGCTATAAATCCACATTTCAAAGGCTTCATTTTTCTGTTCTCTTTTCTTGTCTAATGTAACAGAATGATCAATGGCCCAGAAAGCGAAAACAGCAAAGTGTGTGGTACACATGAGGCATATTCAGGACACGAAAGATGAACATGGCAGAACACCGTGAAAACGATTGCAGCCTCATCACGTAAAATTCCAAAGAAATGCCATGGAGAGAAACAGGCCACATCATTTGGTATTTAAGGGAATCAGTGTACTTCTTTTCATCTTTATTATCTTCCATAATTTTGTTAGGAAACCATTAAAAATGTTTATTTCAAGCTAGTTGACAGGATTAAGACCACATTCCCTTTATAGCAACTCAGCGTGTTCACCCATTAAGGCTTGATAAAGAAAATATCTCTTGTTTCAACAAGATAAGCTACAGGAGACAAGTAAAACATAATATATCTCTTGTTTCAACAAGATAAGCTACAGGAGATAAGTAAAACCTAATATATCTCTTGTTTCAACAAGAAGCTACAGGATACAAGTAAAACCTAATATATCTCTTGTTTCAACAAGAAGCTACAGGAGACAAGTAAAACCTAATATATCTCTTGTTTCAACAAGATAAGCTACAGGAGACAAGTAAAACCTAATATATCTCTTGTTTCAACAAGATAAGCTACAGGAGACAAGTAAAACCTAATATATCTCTTGTTTCAACAAGATAAGCTACAGGAGACAAGTAAAACCTAATATATCTTTTGTTTCAACAAGATAAGCTACAGGAGACAAGTAAAACCTAATATATCTCTTGTTTCAACAAGATAAGCTACAGGAGACAAGTAAAACCTAATATATCTCTTGTTTCAACAAGATAAGCTACAGGAGACAAGTAAAACCTAATATATCTCTTGTTTCAACAAGAAGCAACAGGAGACAAGTAAAACCTAATATATCTTTTGTTTCAACAAGATAAGCTACAGGAGACAAGTAAAACCTAATATATCTCTTGTTTCAACAAGATAAGCTACAGGATCCAAGTAAAACCTAATATATCTCTTGTTTCAACAAGATAAGCTACAGGAGACAAGTAAAACCTAATATATCTCTTGTTTCAACAAGATAAGCTACAGGAGACAAGTAAAACCTAATATATCTCTTGTTTCAACAAGATAAGCTACAGGAGACAAGTAAAACCTAATATATCTTTTGTTTCAACAAGATAAGCTACAGGAGACAAGTAAAACCTAATATATCTTTTGTTTCAACAAGATAAGCTACAGGAGACAAGTAAAACCTAATATATCTCTTGTTTCAACAAGATAAGCTACAGGATCCAAGTAAAACCTAATATATCTCTTGTTTCAACAAGATAAGCTACAGGAGACAAGTAAAACCTAATATATCTCTTGTTTCAACAAGATAAGCTACAGGAGACAAGTAAAACCTAATATATCTCTTGTTTCAACAAGATAAGCAACAGGAGACAAGTAAAACCTAATATATCTCTTGTTTCAACAAGATAAGCTACAGGAGACAAGTAAAACCTAATATATCTTTTGTTTCAACAAGATAAGCTACAGGAGACAAGTAAAACCTAATATATCTTTTGTTTCAACAAGATAAGCTACAGGAGACAAGTAAAACCTAATATATTTTTTGTTTCAACAAGATAAGCTACAGGAAACAAGTAAAACCTAATATATCTCTTGTTTCAACAAGATAAGCTACAGGAGACAAGTAAAACCTAATATATCTCTTGTTTCAACAAGATAAGCTACAGGAGACAAGTAAAACCTAATATATCTTTTGTTTCAACAAGATAAGCAACAGGAGATAAGTAAAACCTAAAATATCTCTTGTTTCAACAAGATAAGCTACAGGAGACAAGTAAAACCTAATATATCTCTTGTTTCAACAAGATAAGCTACAGGAGACAAGTAAAACCTAATATATCTCTTGTTTCAACAAGATAAGCTACAGGAGATAAGTAAAACCTAATACATCTCTTGTTTCAACAAGATAAGCTACAGGAGACAAGTAAAACCTAAAATACAATTTTTATTATCAAACATTTATGAAATTTGTTAGATGAATGACTGGAAACAGTCTGAGAGATAAGATCAGAAGTGAAGAACTGAGAAAAAAACTAGGAATAGCCCCCGCCATAGAATATATAAAGAAACAACAGGTAAAATGGTTTGGCCATGTGACAATGCAGAAAGTTCAAAACACAACACAGCAAGCCTTCAATAAACTTTATAAGAACACCAGACCATAGGGCTGACCATGAAAAACATGGATTGACGGAATATTAGAAACACTAGAAAACATAACAGCAACAGAGGCCAACAGAAGAGCAAAAGACCACAAATTATGTCTCCCCTCAATGCTGAAAGGCTAATGAGGAAGGAAAGAAGAAGGATTTAATAGACCAATAGAATATATCTTAACATATATCTGAGTTAAGTGCTCTGTGCACACCATGAGCTGTGTGTCTCAACTGTTTTGATCCTGCTTCGATATCCCGCTTGTTTACAATGAATGATGATATCGTATGACAGGGAACAGTTGGCTGTGTTCACTTTCTGCGCGGTTTCGCCTTATGTCTTTTGCCGTGTGCTGAGACTGCTACGATGGGGACTACAGTTACATTTCTTTGTTTGGGAGATGAGTTAGTAATTCGGATGATTCCACTGGCACGGGCGGTTGAGCAATTATGGATTTTAATTCGTTTGCTGTGATACCGAGGCCTTCCATAACCAATAATAATAATAATAATAACCAATCTTAACATAGCTATACAAACGTCCAGGAATCTCTAATGGCATGTTGGCAGCATGAAAAAGCAGAGAAAGAAATTTCTGCTCCATTATCTAACACTGGATAAGCTGTAATGTCGCATGAAGTATGTCGTAGAGAATGAAATAATATTTGACTATACAAGCCCATAGCATTTGGAGGGGGACAGTGATTTACTGTCAATACTTTTCCCCAGCTCAGTGAGCCAGGTACACATTTCAATATCAGTCTGGTCAACTAGATAGTAACAGGCTGTGCCTGAACTCTTGTTCACATAATCATCAAACCTACTTGGTGAAATGTGGGAACATTCATCATAAAACTATACAGTCAGCAAAACTACTACTTGGTGAAATGTGGGAACATTCATCATCAAACTATACAGTCAGCAAAACTACTACTTGGTGAAATGTGGGAACATTCATCATCAAACTATACAGTCAGCAAAACTACTACTTGGTAAAATGTGGGAACATTCATCATCAAACTATACAGTCAGCAAAACTACTACTTGGTGAAATGTGGGAACATTCATCATCAAACTATACAGTCAGCAAAACTACTACTTGGTAAAATGTGGGAACATTCATCATCAAACTATACAGTCAGCAAAACTACTACTTGGTAAAATGTGGGAACATTCATCATCAAACTATACAGTCAGCAAAACTACTACTTGGTGAAATGTGGGAACTTTCATCATCAAACTATACAGTCAGCAAAACTACTACTCAGTGAAATGTGGGAACATTCATCATCAAACTATACAGTCAGCAAAACTACCACTTGGTGAAATGTGTGAACATTCATCATCAAACTATACAGTCAGCAAAACTACCACTTGGTGAAATGTGGGAACATTCATCATCAAACTATACAGTCAGCAAAACTACCACTTGGTGAAATGTGGGAACATTCATCATCAAACTATACAGTCAGCAAAACTACCACTTGGTGAAATGTGGGAACATTCATCATCAAACTATACAGTCAGCAAAACTACCACTTGGTGAAATGTGGGAACATTCATCATCAAACTATACAGTCAGCAAAACTACCACTTGGTGAAATGTGGGAACATTCATCATCAAACTATACAGTCAGCAAAACTACCACTTGGTGAAATGTGGGAACATTCATCATCAAACTATACAGTCAGCAAAACTACCACTTGGTGAAATGTGGGAACATTCATCATCAAACTATACAGTCAGCAAAACTACCACTTGGTGAAATGTGGGAACATTCATCATCAAACTATACAGTCAGCAAAACTATCACTTGGTGAAATGTGGGAACATTCATCATCAAACTATACAGTCAGCAAAACTACCACTTGGTGAAATGTGGGAACATTCATCATAAAACTATACAGTCAGCAAAACGACCACTTGGTGAAATGTGGGAACATTCATCATCAAACTATACAGTCAGCAAAACTACTACTTGGTGAAATGTGGGAACATTCATTGTTAAACTATACAGTCAGCAAAACTACTACTTGGTGAAATGTGGGAACATTCATTGTTAAACAATACAGTCAGCAAAACTACTACTTGGTGAAATGTGGGAACATTCATCATCAAACTATATAGTCAGCAAAACTACTACTTGGTGAAATGTGGGAACATTCATCATCAAACTATACAGTCAGCAAAACTATCACTTGGTGAAATGTGGGAACATTCATTGTTAAACTATACAGTCAGCAAAACTACTACTTGGTGAAATGTGGGAACATTCATTGTCAAACCTGCGATTGATATATTTTTTTCTTCTGCATTTGTCCAACAACTATTCTTCCTATTGTATAACCAGACCGGTTGGATTGTTTCTGGAGGCACATCATGGAAGTGGAGTAGGATCTTCATAAATTATTGTCACTGATCCTGATGTGAGTTATTTTGCGGGTCACCATCATTGCACTCTGAACATGTCCATAGGTGCTCAGATCTCCTCCTCAGCAAGTCCCACAGTGTCCAGCGACTGATGACTCCAGTTCTGTGTTAGTTGATAAGATATCTTCATCCATGAATTGATTCATTTTAGTAGTTATGAGCTTTCTTTATATATTATTGTTAATGTCAATGTTTGACACTTGATAAGCAATGTACACTATTTTATCTGTTGTTTCAATCTTATTTATTTTTTAATATTCTGTTTTTAATTTTTCAATTATTTTGTTTTACTTATTGCATGCAATCTGTTCCTCTAGATGATATTACACTTCCCAAAACTCTTTTCTTTCAATTCCTGCTTTTTTTTTTACAGAAATCTCTTCTGCTTGTGGTGATGACATTTCTGTATTGATCTTCATTACTCTATTTATTCAAATATCGTTGTAGATCTTTCATGTTGTGCCTGTTCATTATAAACAAAAAGTTGCAAGTCCATAAATTAGTAACTGAACAACAACAAAACACAGCTGAGTTACCTGAGTTAAACCTTTTGCTCTTGCTGTCTTCAGGTTGTATTCATTCTTGTCCACAGGTTTAGCTAGAACTACTTCAACTTTGGAGCCATCAATTACATTATCTATTGAGAAGACAGAACAAACAGCACGGCTATCACCAATATTGTAAAACTTTGGTACTCAATTGCCTGAGAAAAGAAGTGTTTTGTAAAGTAAATGCATAGCTTCCATATTTTTAGATGAAGAAACCTGTTTACTAGACTTGCAGATGGAGAAATACCTGTCATGTCCATTCTTTCTCCCATCCTGGTAGCATGCCAGGTTGATCTTGAGATTTTCCTCTTGGCAAGGCACGATCAGTTCAGCCTCTATGTCTTCTAAGTTGTAGTTAGACAACAGTTGCCAACAACAAATTTGAGTTAAACCTACATTTTTATTGGTTATATGTATTCATCTAGCAGGATTTGTTGGTTTTGACATTTATAGACCATGTAAAATGCAGGTTTATTATGATTTGATCTGCTAGCACAAGCAGAGTTATTTTTACACTTCATCATACAAATTTTATTTTTTTTTTTATGCAGAAAGTCGTACAAATGATAGATTTTCCCTTACAAATTACCCTGTAAAGCATATGAGTCAAATTTTTAGAAAACCCTTACAAATTAAGGGAAATTCTTGCAATATAGAAGGTATGCAAATATATGAACCAAAGTTTCTTCAATAAATATTGTTAAAGAAATTAAATTAATGTGACAGTAAATGTAATAACCCCAAAACCAAACTGAAACAAAATAAAAAATAAACAATGAGAAACAAATGAAAGTCAAATTCAGTGAAGAAACTTTTAAAATATGATGTTTCACCCAAAACAGCAGAAAATGTGTTATTTTTATCACAAATTATCTACAGTAAAAAAAAGTAAAGTACCCCCCCATCACGCCAAGTGGTATATAGGGAATATAGTGTTAGTGACCATAAATTTTACAGACCTTCGGCACATGATTATTGGGGTAATGTCAGTTACCTACAACTAGATGAAAACTGTCCAGAACAAATACAAATCAGAAAGCGAGTGAACATTGACAGCAATTAAAATGATTTTATTTAACTTTCAAAGATTTCGGCGAACTAACTATAACATTGTGTCTGAGATGTGAACCTTGTAGACTCGAAATGAATGTCCATGCAGATCAGGACTACAAGACCATGAACAGATCAGGACTACAAGGCCGTGAACAGATCAGGACTACAAGACTGTGAACAGATCAGGACAAACAAGACCATGAACAGATCAGGACTACAAGGCCGTGAACAGATCAGGACTACAAGACTGTGAACAGATCAGGACTACAAGACTGTGAACAGATCAATACTACAAGACCATGAACAGATCAGGACTACAAGACTGTGAACAGATCAGGACTACAAGACTGTGAACAGATCAGGACTACCAAGACTGTGAACAGATCAGGACTACAAGACCGTGAACAGATCAGGACTACAAGACCGTGAACAGATCAGGACAAGACTGTGGACAGATCAGGACTCCAAGACAGTGAGCAGATCAGGACTCCAAGACCGTGAACAGATCAGGACTACAAGACCGTGAACAGATCAGGACTACAAGACCATGAACAGATCAGGACAAGACAAGACCGTGAACAGATCAGGACTACAAGACCATGAACAGATCAGGACAAGACTGTGAACAGATCAATACTACAAGACCATGAACAGATCAGGACTACAACACTGTGAACAGATCAGGACTACAAGACTGTGAACAGATCAGGACTACCAAGACTGTGAACAGATCAGGACTACAAGACCGTGAACAGATCAGGACTACAAGACCGTGAACAGATCAGGACAAGACTGTGAACAGATCAGGACTCCAAGACCGTGAGCAGATCAGGACTACAAGACCATGAACAGATCAGGACTACAAGACCGTGAACAGATCAGGTCTACAAGACCATGAACAGATCAGGACTACAAGACCGTGAACAGATCAGGACAAGACTGTGAACAGATCAGGACTCCAAGACCATGAACAGATCAGGACAAGACAAGACCGTGAACAGATCAGGACTACAAGACCATGAACAGATCAGGACAAGACTGTGAACAGATCAATACTACAAGACCATGAACAGATCAGGACTACAAGACTGTGAACAGATCAGGACTACAAGACTGTGAACAGATCAGGACTACCAAGACTGTGAACAGATCAGGACTACAAGACCGTGAAGAGATCAGGACTACAAGACCGTGAACAGATCAGGACAAGACTGTGAACAGATCAGGACTCCAAGACCGTGAGCAGATCAGGACTACAAGACCATGAACAGATCCGGACTACAAGACCGTGAACAGATCAGGACTACAAGACCATGAACAGATCAGGACTACAAGACCGTGAACAGATCAGGACTACAAGACCATGAACAGATCAGGACAAGACTGTGAACAGATCAGGACTCCAAGACCGTGAACTGATCAGGACTACAAGACCGTGAACAGATCAGGACTACAAGACCGTGAACAGATCAGGACTACAAGACCGTGAACAGATCAGGACTACAAGACCGTGAACAGATCAGGACTACAAAACCGTGAACAGATCAGGACTACAAGACTGTGAACAGATCAGGACTACAAGACTGTGAACAGATCAGGACTACAAGACTGAACAGATCAGGACTACAAGACTGTGAACAGATCAGGACTACAAGACCGTGAACAGATCAGGACTACAAAACCGTGAACAGATCAGGACTACAAAACCGTGAACAGATCAGGACTACAAGACTGTGAACAGATCAGGACTACAAGACTGAACAGATCAGGACTACAAGACTGAACAGATCAGGACTACAAGACCGTGAACAGATCAGGACTACAAGACTGTGAACAGATCAGGACTACAAGACTGTGAATAGATCAATACTACAAGACCATGAACAGATCAGGACTACAAGACTGTGAACAGATCAGGACAAGACTGTGAACAGATCAGGACAAGACTGTGAACAGATCAGGACTACAAGACCGTGAACAGATCAGGACTACTAGACCGTGAACAGATCAGGACAAGACTGTGAACAGATCAGGACTCCAAGACCGTGAACAGATCAGGGCTACAAGACCGTGAACAGATCAGGACTACAAGACCGTGAACAGATCAGGACAAGACAAGACCGTGAACAGATCAGGACTACAAGACCGTGAACAGATCAGGACAAGACTGTGAACAGATCAGGACTCCAAGACCGTGAACAGATCAGGACTACAAGACCATGAACAGATCAGGACTACAAGACCGTGAACAGATCAGGACAAGACTGTGAACAGATCAGGACTCCAAGACCGTGAACAGATCAATACTACAAGACCATGAACAGATCAGGACTACAAGACTGTGAACAGATCAGGACTACAAGGCCGTGAACAGATCAGGACTACAAGACTGTGAACAGATCAGGACTACAAGACTGTGAACAGATCAGGACTACAAGACCGTGAACAGATCAGGACTACAAGACTGTGAACAGATCAGGACTACAAGACCGTGAACAGATCAGGACAAGACTGTGAACAGATCAGGACTCCAAGACCGTGAACAGATCAGGACTACAAGACCGTGAACAGATCAGGACTACAAGACCATGAACAGATCAGGACAAGACAAGACCGTGAACAGATCAGGACTACAAGACCATGAACAGATCAGGACAAGACTGTGAACAGATCAGGACTCCAAGACCGTGAACTGATCAGGACTACAAGACCGTGAACAGATCAGGACTACAAGACTGTGAACAGATCAGGACTACAAGACCGTGAACAGATCAGGACTACAAAACCGTGAACAGATCAGGACAAGACTGAACAGATTAGGACTACAAGACCGTGAACAGATCAGGACTACAAGACCATGAACAGATCAGGACTACAAGACCGTGAACAGATCAGGACAAGACTGTGAACAGATCAGGACTCCAAGACCGTGAACAGATCAATACTACAAGACCATGAACAGATCAGGACTACAAGACTGTGAACAGATCAGGACTACAAGGCCGTGAACAGATCAGGACTACAAGACTGTGAACAGATCAGGACTACAAGACCATGAACAGATCAGGACTACAAGACAGTGAACAGATCAGGACTACAAGACTGTGAACAGATCAGGACTACAAGACCGTGAACAGATCAGGACAAGACTGTGAACAGATCAGGACTCCAAGACCGTGAACAGATCAGGACTACAAGACCGTGAACAGATCAGGACTACAAGAGCGTGAACAGATCAGGACTACAAGACCATGAACAGATCAGGACAAGACAAGACCGTGAACAGATCAGGACTACAAGACCATGAACAGATCAGGACAAGACTGTGAACAGATCAGGACTCCAAGACCGTAAACTGATCAGGACTACAAGACCGTGAACAGATCAGGACTACAAGACCATGAACAGATCAGGACTACAAGACCGTGAACAGATCAGGACTACAAAACCGTGAACAGATCAGGACAAGACTGTGAACAGATCAGGACTACAAGACCGTGAACAGATCAGGACTACAAGACCATGAACAGATCAGGACTACAAGACCGTGAACAGATCAGGACTACAAAACCGTGAACAGATCAGGACAAGACTGTGAACAGATCAGGACTACAAGACCGTGAACAGATCAGGACTACAAAACCGTGAACAGATCAGGACTACAAGACTGTGAACAGATCAGGACTACAAGACTGTGAACAGATCAGGAATACAAGACTGAACAGATCAGGACTACAAGACTGTGAACAGGTCAGGACTACAAGACCGTGAACAGATCAGGACTACAAGACTGTGAACAGATCAGGACTACAAGACCATGAACAGATCAGGACTACAAGACCATGAACAGATCAGGACTACAAGACTGAACAGATCAGGACTACAAGAATGTACAGATCAGGACTACAAGACCGTGAACAGATCAGGACTACAAGGCCGTGAACAGATCAGGACTACAAGACTGTGAACAGATCAGGACAAACAAGACCATGAACAGATCAGGACTACAAGGCCGTGAACAGATCAGGACTACAAGACTGTGAACAGATCAATACTACAAGACCATGAACAGATCAGGACTACAAGACTGTGAACAGATCAGGACTACAAGACTGTGAACAGATCAGGACTACCAAGACTGTGAACAGATCAGGACTACAAGACCGTGAACAGATCAGGACTACAAGACCGTGAACAGATCAGGACAAGACTGTGGACAGATCAGGACTCCAAGACAGTGAGCAGATCAGGACTCCAAGACCGTGAACAGATCAGGACTACAAGACCGTGAACAGATCAGGACTACAAGACCATGAACAGATCAGGACAAGACAAGACCGTGAACAGATCAGGACTACAAGACCATGAACAGATCAGGACAAGACTGTGAACAGATCAATACTACAAGACCATGAACAGATCAGGACTACAACACTGTGAACAGATCAGGACTACAAGACTGTGAACAGATCAGGACTACCAAGACTGTGAACAGATCAGGACTACAAGACCGTGAACAGATCAGGACTACAAGACCGTGAACAGATCAGGACAAGACTGTGAACAGATCAGGACTCCAAGACCGTGAGCAGATCAGGACTACAAGACCATGAACAGATCAGGACTACAAGACCGTGAACAGATCAGGTCTACAAGACCATGAACAGATCAGGACTACAAGACCGTGAACAGATCAGGACAAGACTGTGAACAGATCAGGACTCCAAGACCATGAACAGATCAGGACAAGACAAGACCGTGAACAGATCAGGACTACAAGACCATGAACAGATCAGGACAAGACTGTGAACAGATCAATACTACAAGACCATGAACAGATCAGGACTACAAGACTGTGAACAGATCAGGACTACAAGACTGTGAACAGATCAGGACTACCAAGACTGTGAACAGATCAGGACTACAAGACCGTGAAGAGATCAGGACTACAAGACCGTGAAGAGATCAGGACTACAAGACCGTGAACAGATCAGGACAAGACTGTGAACAGATCAGGACTCCAAGACCGTGAGCAGATCAGGACTACAAGACCATGAACAGATCCGGACTACAAGACCGTGAACAGATCAGGACTACAAGACCATGAACAAATCAGGACTACAAGACCGTGAACAGATCAGGACTACAAGACCATGAACAGATCAGGACAAGACTGTGAACAGATCAGGACTCCAAGACCGTGAACTGATCAGGACTACAAGACCGTGAACAGATCAGGACTACAAGACCGTGAACAGATCAGGACTACAAGACCGTGAACAGATCAGGACTACAAGACCGTGAACAGATCAGGACTACAAAACCGTGAACAGATCAGGACTACAAGACTGTGAACAGATCAGGACTACAAGACTGTGAACAGATCAGGACTACAAGACTGAACAGATCAGGACTACAAGACTGTGAACAGATCAGGACTACAAGACCGTGAACAGATCAGGACTACAAAACCGTGAACAGATCAGGACTACAAAACCGTGAACAGATCAGGACTACAAGACTGTGAACAGATCAGGACTACAAGACTGAACAGATCAGGACTACAAGACTGAACAGATCAGGACTACAAGACCGTGAACAGATCAGGACTACAAGACTGTGAACAGATCAGGACTACAAGACTGTGAATAGATCAATACTACAAGACCATGAACAGATCAGGACTACAAGACTGTGAACAGATCAGGACAAGACTGTGAACAGATCAGGACAAGACTGTGAACAGATCAGGACTACAAGACCGTGAACAGATCAGGACTACAAGACCGTGAACAGATCAGGACAAGACTGTGAACAGATCAGGACTCCAAGACCGTGAACAGATCAGGGCTACAAGACCGTGAACAGATCAGGACTACAAGACCATGAACAGATCAGGACAAGACAAGACCGTGAACAGATCAGGACTACAAGACCGTGAACAGATCAGGACAAGACTGTGAACAGATCAGGACTCCAAGACCGTGAACAGATCAGGACTACAAGACCATGAACAGATCAGGACTACAAGACCGTGAACAGATCAGGACAAGACTGTGAACAGATCAGGACTCCAAGACCGTGAACAGATCAATACTACAAGACCATGAACAGATCAGGACTACAAGGCCGTGAACAGATCAGGACTACAAGACTGTGAACAGATCAGGACTACAAGACTGTGAACAGATCAGGACTACAAGACCGTGAACAGATCAGGACTACAAGACTGTGAACAGATCAGGACTACAAGACCGTGAACAGATCAGGACAAGACTGTGAACAGATCAGGACTCCAAGACCGTGAACAGATCAGGACTACAAGACCGTGAACAGATCAGGACTACAAGACCATGAACAGATCAGGACAAGACAAGACCGTGAACAGATCAGGACTACAAGACCATGAACAGATCAGGACAAGACTGTGAACAGATCAGGACTCCAAGACCGTGAACTGATCAGGACTACAAGACCGTGAACAGATCAGGACTACAAGACTGTGAACAGATCAGGACTACAAGACCGTGAACAGATCAGGACTACAAAACCGTGAACAGATCAGGACAAGACTGAACAGATCAGGACTACAAGACCGTGAACAGATCAGGACTACAAGACCATGAACAGATCAGGACTACAAGACCGTGAACAGATCAGGACAAGACTGTGAACAGATCAGGACTCCAAGACCGTGAACAGATCAATACTACAAGACCATGAACAGATCAGGACTACAAGACTGTGAACAGATCAGGACTACAAGGCCGTGAACAGATCAGGACTACAAGACTGTGAACAGATCAGGACTACAAGACCATGAACAGATCAGGACTACAAGACAGTGAACAGATCAGGACTACAAGACTGTGAACAGATCAGGACTACAAGACCGTGAACAGATCAGGACAAGACTGTGAACAGATCAGGACTCCAAGACCGTGAACAGATCAGGACTACAAGACCGTGAACAGATCAGGACTACAAGAGCGTGAACAGATCAGGACTACAAGACCATGAACAGATCAGGACAAGACAAGACCGTGAACAGATCAGGACTACAAGACCATGAACAGATCAGGACAAGACTGTGAACAGATCAGGACTCCAAGACCGTAAACTGATCAGGACTACAAGACCGTGAACAGATCAGGACTACAAGACCATGAACAGATCAGAACTACAAGACCGTGAACAGATCAGGACTACAAAACCGTGAACAGATCAGGACAAGACTGTGAACAGATCAGGACTACAAGACCGTGAACAGATCAGGACTACAAGACCATGAACAGATCAGGACTACAAGACCGTGAACAGATCAGGACTACAAAACCGTGAACAGATCAGGACAAGACTGTGAACAGATCAGGACTACAAGACCGTGAACAGATCAGGACTACAAAACCGTGAACAGATCAGGACTACAAGACTGTGAACAGATCAGGACTACAAGACTGTGAACAGATCAGGAATACAAGACTGAACAGATCAGGACTACAAGACTGTGAACAGGTCAGGACTACAAGACCGTGAACAGATCAGGACTACAAGACTGAACAGATCAGGACTACAAGACTGTGAACAGATCAGGACTACAAGACCATGAACAGATCAGGACTACAAGACCATGAACAGATCAGGACTACAAGACTGAACAGATCAGGACTACAAGAATGTACAGATCAGGACTACAAGACCGTGAACATGATCAGGACTACAAGACTGTGAACATGATCAGAACAGTTATGTCTCAATGAATGCATAAGAGAAGCAAAAGTTATGGAGCAGCAATAATGACCTGGAAAGAACTGTGAGCTTCCTAATGGCAATAAAACTGTAGATCTGATTCACACAAGAAAGACAAAGTTTCCAGATGTAATCTAAAAATATGAACCTTCCCAATACTGCAGTAACCTGCACCATCAAGAGACAGAGTAGAATGGCGCTCCATGGTAGGCAACCTTCATTGCGAAGATGGCACTTGATGATGGATGAATACTGCAGTAAATCACATTTTCAGACATTTACTGTCACTGCAGAAAGACAATTAGCATTACAGCCCTTGGCAAGTGTTTATTTAAGGATTGGCTAAAATGACATACTAATAGCCAACACACACAGACACGTCAGTTTTGACAGACATTGTATTCAGCTCCTCATGTAAGGATTTTGTAAGGTTTTGGTTTTTACTTCTTTATGCACATTTATAGAATTATGTTCATAATTGTGTATGCACATATATAGAATTATGTTCATAATTCAGCAGCTTATCTCAATTTGAGTTCACCTGATTCAAAACCAGCATCTAATGTCTTGTCTCTAGCTGGCTATATAGTGTTAGCTTTTTTCCTGTCAGTTATGTTCATATCAAATATATTTCTGGCATCTATACAGATGCCTACATCTTTGTAGTTTTGAAAGGGTATTTGTTTTGGTTTTTATTTTGCAGCAAATTTTCCCTCCATGTAGGATGTCTTTGGGGATGTGTCCTGCTTTGAACAAATGTGGCTCAGCCATCTTAGATAACATTGACAGAAAACAATTGTAACACAATCTGATAAACATGAACTCAAGCTTGTTAAGCAAACAAGCCATGGTCAAACAGCTGTCAGTGTGAACTGAGGACAGGAGGTCTAGTTTATTTCTACAAAACATCTAAGTTTATCCAGCCTTAATTATAAAGGATATTAAGTTTTGTTTTTTTTCAGATTCTAGTACAGGACTACCTGGTATTGTGGTACGAGAAAACTGCCAACACAAAGGTTGCTTACAAAAACCACAAAGTGGCTTTTTAGCTCAAATTCTATAAATTGTGAAGAAAATGTGCATAGCCAGGACCCAATCTACAACTGGCCTTCCTTTTTAAAACTTTCATGGTGGTTAGCTCCAATTTGTAACACCACATAAAATGGTAACATTCCCATCTTAATTAATTTTTATGTTTGAGATGTTTTAGTCATTTTAGAAGATTCATGTTTTTAAGAAAACAAAGATTTCAGGAATTGACTAATCTAACACTTTCTGTTGTGATGTATCAACATTTTTCCACTGCAAATGTTAAAAATATAAACTTTAATTTGTTATACTCAACTGGATGACTCATGACTATACAATAGCGGCATTCCAAAGAATGAGAAAGATATATTATGCAATCCCTTTTTGTCAACAGAAATAAGAAATAGACTTATCTGATGTTGTAAGCCAGCCACTACCATCTGGATGTAGGTCCTTGAACAATTAGACAAGTGACAAGAAAATCGTTGAGGAGGCCAAAAAATGTGGCTTTACAGAAGAATGTTGAGAATACCATTGACAGCTTAAAAGAGTAATGATGAATAATGTGGCAAAAATGAAAGCCTAATTCCAACATCAGAAGAAAACAATCACCATTTTTGGCTGTGTAATGAGAAAAGTTATGGTCCCCACACCGCGATGGCAGGCAGAGGATCTCATGTATAGAGACAATGGCGGCGATCTCCGACTAGTACAGTCACTGCCAAGAAGGAAAGGAATGGCAAACTACCTTCTTATATTGCCTGGAATAATCATGACAAACCATAACTTTATATTTACAGCTAACGACGTTAATGGGGACTTCACAACCACCTCGTCCGGTAGGGAGCGTCACATGCTACAGGTGACACCCGATCGTCATCAAGCTACTGTATGCATGATCAAAAACAAAGAGACACTAGCAATAGGAACTTGGAACATTAGATCAGCATTCCAGGTTGGAAAACTAGAAAACATCAGCCAAGAAATGAAGAGAATGAAATTTAACATCTTGGGACTATGTGAAATGAGATGGAAAGGAGCAGGTTTATTACAACGCGACAGTGGAAATGTAATTTACTCTGGGGGAATCACACACGAAAAAGGAGTAGGCATCATGTTAGATAGAGAAAGAAGCAAAACAGTGAAAGGATTTTGGCCAGTATCAGACAGAATTCTGCTAGTAAAATTGAGAGGTAGACCAATGGATATCAACATAATTCAAGCTTATGCACCAACAAGTAATAGCAAAGAAGAAGACATTGACACTTTTTATGAAGAGCTAGAGGTGATCATGGAACAGTGTAAATCCCAAGAAATAACTGTTGTATTAGGGGATTTCAATGCAAAGGTAGGAACAGCTAAAGTGGAAAGTGTGACTGACGCATGGCCTTGGAGAGACGAATGATAGAGGGGATAGATTGGGCAAAGACACATGAAATGATTATAGGTAGCACGTTAAAACAAGGCCAGGAGCAGATTGCAATAGTGACCATATACCAGTAGTTGGAAAGATAAGAACAAAACTGCGGAAGGTACAGAAATCACAAATAAATATAAAATTAGAACTAGATATGCTAAGAGTAGATAAACAGATGAGTGATAAGTACAGCACGATAGTACAAAATAGATATAATGCTATTGAGAAAATACAGGACATCCAGGAGCAGTGGGAAATGCTCAAACAATCGATTCAACAAACATCAAAAGAACCAGTGACTAAATGAATGACCAAAAAGAAATGGATGACAGAAGAAATATTACAACTAATGGACGAAAGAAGAAAACATAAGAAAGAAGAACGGACATACAAAATATTGCACAAAGAGATCCAAAACAAGTGCAGAGACGCAAAGGAAGGATGGTTAAAACAGAAATGTGAAGAAATTGAAAAACAACAAAAGAAAGACTCAAAATTTATGCACAATCAGTTAAATGAATTAACAGGAAGAAAAGAATCAAAGTTTCAGGATGTGTGAAATCAAAGGAAGGAAATATAATAATGGGACAGGAGAAGACAATGGAAAGATGGACAGAATATATCAGTCAACTCTATGGCGATGAAAGACCCGAATTAAAGCATTCAAATGAAGACACAGGACCACCAATAATGGAGAGTGAAGTGGAGGACACAATTCAACACATGAAAAGAGGTAAAGCTCCAGGTCCCGACAATATAACAATAGAAGAGATAAATGCATTAGGGGAGCTGGGAGTACAAGTCATAACAAAATTACTCAATGACATATATAACACTGGACACATACACTAAGATCTACTAAAATCTATCTTTGTAGCCATACCGAAGAAGTCAGGCGCCACTGATTGTGACGACCATCGCACTATTAGTCTCATGAGCCATATGACTAAAATATTACTAAGAATAATCATGAGACGTGTAAGGAACAAAATAAAACCAGAAATAAGTGAGGAACAATGTGGATTTGTGGAAGGAAAGGGCATAAATAATGCAATATACATCTTAAGAACATTGATAGAAAGATCTATAGAGGTAAAGAAAGATCTATATATGTGCTTTATAGACTACACGAAAGCATTTGACAAAGTAAAGCACGTGGAAATAATAAATATGCTGGAGAAATTAAACATTGATGGCAAGGATCTGCGAATCATAAAAAACATGTACTGGCAACAAACAGCAGCTATACGAATTAACAACCAAACAGGACAATTTCAATATATAAAACAAGGAGTCAGACAAGGTTGTGTTCTGTCACCGGTTTTGTTTTCACTTAACAGCGAACATATTATGAGATCAATAGTAGAAAAAAAAGGAATCGAAGTCAAAGGAATACTTAGTTACAACTGGCAAAATAAAAGGAAAGAGAGATCGCGGACGACAAAGAGAGAAAATACTGGATAGCTTGGTGTCATGGCATGGAAAACAGTCAACAACAGAACTGATACGATGCACGGTAGATAGAAGATTGTGGAGGGACATGATCGCCTACGCCAACCGGCATGGCACATGATGATGATGAAACACTTTGACATCACAATGTGCCTCAGAAATGACGCTATTGAAACAGATGCAAGACCTTGTACTTTTTAACAACTGCTGGAAGATCTTTTTTACCTTCAGCACATGATTTTTGGGGTAATGTGGTCGGTATCACGCCCGTGCCGCTTTACTTTCCCAGAAAAAAATCCGGTACCCATTAAAGGCTGGGTGATCCAGGAAGCCGTCGATCTCTTGTCCTGTGTAGTCCAGTTCACTAACCACTGAACGATCGCTGCTCTCAAAGGAAGCAGTACTACAAGAAAAAGTATGAGGAAAAATAAGAAGAAGAAGGAGGAGGAGGAAGGGGAAGAAAAAAGAAGATAGGGAGGGAGGGAGGAAGGAAGGAAAAGTGAAAACATAAACATCTGAACCTACCATTCAAGAGCTCCATTGCTTTCAGGGCATCCTCTCTCTGTCGGAAGTGAATAAATGCGTAATCCTTCAACTTCTTAACTCGTTCTATACAATCCTTTTTACCAACAGCTTTCTCAAACACATCTTGGAGGTGTTCTTCGGTGGTTGACAACATCAAGTTACGGACATATAGAATGCGGACCTGTTCATTAAAAGCAGAGCAAAAATTATAAGTGGAAAATTATGGCAAATTAGAAATTATTATACAGTAAAATTAAAAGTGGAAAATTATGGCAAATTAGAAATTATTATAGAGTAAAATTAAAAGTGGAAAATTAGAAATTATTATACAGTAAAATTAAAAGTGGAAAATTAGAAATTATTATAGAGTAAAATTAAAAGTGGAAAATTAGAAATTATTATAGAGTAAAATTAAAAGTGGAAAATTAGAAATTATTATAGAGTAAAATTATAAGTAGAAAATTAGAAATTATTATAGAGTAAAATTATAAGTGGAAAATTATAAATTATTATAGAGTAAAATTAAAAGTGGAAAATTAGAAATTATTACAGAGTAAAATTAAAAGTGGAAAATTAGAAATTATTATAGAGTAAAATTAAAAGTGGAAAATTAGAAATTATTATAGAGTAAAATTAAAAGTGGAAAATTAGAAATTATTATAGAGTAAAATTAAAAGTGGAAAATTAGAAATTATTATAGAGTAAAATTAAAAGTGGAAAATTAGAAATTATTATAGAGTAAAATTAAAAGTGGAAAATTAGAAATTATTACAGAGTAAAATTAAAAGTGGAAAATTATGGCAAATTAGAAATTCTTATTGAGCAAAAATAAAAGTGGAAAATTATGGCAAATTAGAAATGGTTACAGGCAAAATTAAAAGTGGATCTTCTTTTTCTTTATTTTCTCTTTTCACTGATACCTAAAAGGTGTCGTGGTTTATATCATTTGTCGTTTTTGAGCTGCTCGAACTGTCTGAATTAGTGATTTTCCTTTGTTGTTACTTGTCTCTGTCACTGCATCTATCCATCTTCTTCTGGGTCTTCCTCTTGGTCTTTTCCCATGCATTCTCGAGAAGAACGCCCTTGATGGTGATTGGTAAGGGTTCATTCTGACCAGGTGGCCAAACCATTTAAGTTGTTGTTGTTCTATATATTCTTGGCAGGGTTTTGTTCCTGCTATTTTTCTTATGGTTTCATTTGGTATTCTATCTCTTCTTGTGTTGTTTGTTACTTTTCTCAAGCATCGCATCTCACATGTATTGATCTTTCTTAATTATGAATTAGAAAGGATCCATGTTTGACTTTCATAGCACAAAGTTGGTATGAAAATGATATTTATCATTTGTTGTTTAGCTGGCATAGAAATGTGTGAATATCTTAACAATGGTGAAAGCTGGTATGTGACAGCATTTGCTTTTTGTATTCTCATGTCAATTTCTCTGTCTACTTTTCCATCTTCTGTGTACATTGTGCCCAAATACTTGAATGCCTCTACTTGTTTTATTTCTTTATCTTTGATCTTAATGTTTAATGGGTGTCTTAATTATATCGCACAAACTTTAAGAATAAATCACAAATAAATCCGTTGGAAATAACACAAGAACGCTTGAATTTCTTTTTACAACGGGCATTGAAATTCACTTATAAAAGTGGATAATGATGGCAAATTAGAAATGGTTACAGAAAAAAAAAATTAAAAGTGGAAAATGATGGCAAATTAGAAATGGGTTACAGAGCAAAAGGGAAACCCAGAAAGAAATGGATAGACGGAATCAAAAATACAATATGTAAAATCGATTAAACAACTCAAGCTACACAACTAGTGATGGCCATAATCACACATCATTCCTGTCTACAACGCTGGCACAATTCTCACAACTCTTCTTCTTCTATCCTTCCTCCATTGCCGTTGACGTCGGGGTGGAGACACAATCTGCGATTCTTTCCTCTTCTGTTGGCCTCTTCTGGTGTTATTCCTCCTAGTGACTCTATTATTCTATTTATCCATCTCTTTCTCGGTCTTCCTCTTAATCTGGCATTTTCGTAGCGTTTGTTTATGGCTCTTTGAGTTTTTGTTAGTTCTTTTTGTCTTGTTATGTGGCCGAACCAATTTATCTGTTGTTTCTTTATGTATTCGATGACTGGTTCAATTTCAAGTTTCTTCCTCAGGTCGGTGTTTCTTACTCTGTCCTTTAATGTCATTCTTCTGACACATTTCATTTCGGTGGTCGTTATCTTTCTTATTGTTCTAGAGTCCAGCGTCCAATTCTGGCACTGATAGCACAGAGTTGGTAGAAAAATTGATTTGTATATTGCCCTTTTTGCTTCCGTAGTTATTGCTTTGTTTTTCAATAGTGTTGATACTTGGCCTATAACTCGGCATGCTTTGTTACACCTTATGTCTATCTCGGTCTCTTGGTTATTGTCTTGTGTTAACGTGCTACCCAGATATTTAAAATTGTCTACTTGCTTCAAAGTTGTATTATCTATTATGATGTTTAGTTTTTCTTTCTTTCTCGCTATTGCCATTACCTCGGTTTTGTTTATGTTGATATTCATGTTGTATTGTTTACAAGTGTTGTTTAGCCTGTTGATATGTTCTTGCAGGTCCCCAGTTGTTTCATGTATCAGAACTTGGTCATCTGCAAATAGTATTTCATTTATTTCTTCCTCTCTTCTGCTGTTTTCTTGGACGTATATTTCGTTCTCTTCTGTGTTATCGCTTGTTATCATCCTTGTTGGTATACTTCCTTTGATTGGGCATGCTAGTTTGCATATATTGTCCATATATGTGATGAAAAGTAAAGGGGAAAGCACGCAGCCTTGTCTTACTCCAGAGTTAATGCTGAAATGTTTAGAGTAGCCTGCTGAAGATCTTACTGTAGTGCGACTACTTTCATAGAGGCTCTCGCATATCTCTACTAGGTGGTGACGCACTCCGTACAAGGGCAATAAGGACCACAGTTGTTCCCTGTCCACCCTATCGAACGCCTTTTCTTGGTCAATAAAAACTGTATATAGTGCTTCTTTATGCTCTATTGTTTTCTCCGCTAGTTGTTTTATAATAAATAGGGCATCTGTGTAACCTCTGTTCTTCCTGAAGCCCATCTGAACATTGCTTAGTTGTGGGTCTTAATTTGTTAAGTTGTGGGGTAAAAGAAAGAAGGGAATGGGGAGGTAAATGCGGTGATGACGCAAAGCTGGTATAAAAGTGCCAACAGTGGGTGACCGCTTTACTTTCCCAGAAAAAAAATCTGGTACCAATTAAAAACCGGGTGAACCCGGAAGCCGTCGGTTGGGATCGAACCCAACCTCTTGTCCTTTGTAGTCCAATTCACTAACCACTGAGCTATCGAGGCTCCCTCAAATGTAACATAATCTTGGTTAATGTTGTACTACCATGTCATCGTGTAACGAAGGGTTTCCGCGGTGAGCGCAGAAAAGAAATGATCTACTGTTACCTCCCATGTATGTTGCAAGTGGCAGCTAAGAAGGTTTGGAACCGTCGCCTGTTCAGTCGAGTAAGACATGTCCAGAACGACCTTGTCAAAAGAATTTTGGAAAATACTGTAACAAATGGTGACGCGGATATTGAGAATTCCTGACTGCAATGAAACTGGTTTCATAAATAGAGTAGTAACAAAAAGTGCAGTACAACAAATGTCAATGAGTCAAATAGCGTACAAGGAAGGAAAATCTCGACCAATGTGACTGATTAATGATGACAAAATCTGACGGTTCAAACCCATTGATAGACTCAATGACTTCCACTACCCCAAAACACTTCACAATATTGGACTTCCGTTTCCAATATGGTGGAACGAGTTCACGTTCTCTAGATCGCTGCAGAAAATACATTTGAGGACTGATTAACTTCGGTTCCCTGATGCAATTTTCTGCGTTAAAATTAAAATAATGTTCTACTTAACAAATCTGCGCAGACGAAGGGGAGTCGCACACACGGAAATATTCCTTTTTTGACAAGGAATTAGCACCGATGTAGGCTGCATTCACTAGTAAGCGGGTATCTATGGGCGCATCAATTGTTGTGTGCGCCACGTCATCATAATGGCTCATCGTATATCCCTAGACCGGCCATACGCTAATCTTACGGTCTGTTGTTTGATGATATAATGACGGGGATAATCCAACGACTAACTGTGTGTTTATATGTAAGGAATTGGAGTCAAAAACGATGTCCTAACATCATCAAAGCGCTATATATTTTAAAACTACGACGACCATCATTTTCAGGAGGATGTGAACTTCCGGTCAATATGGTGGATAGGCGGTAGGAACCATTGAAGGCTATGTATGAAAAGTGTTCCTTGCTACAGTTTCCTCATATTCCAAGTCCGGCTTGTTGCAGGAGCTACCGAGTTAAGTGCTCTGTGCACACCGTGAGCTGTGCATTTCATCCGTTTTGATCATATTTCAATATTCAAATTGTTTACGATGAATGATGATATCGTATGACAAGGAACAGTTGGCTGTGTTCACTTTCTGCGCAGTTTCGCCTTATGTCTTTTGGCTTGTGCTGAGACTGCTACGATGGGGACTACAGCTACCTTTCTTTGTTAATAATTCGGATGATTCCGTTGGCACGGGCGGTTGAGCAATTATGGGTTTTAATTCATTTGCAGTGATACCGGGGCCTTCCATAACCAATACCAATACTTCACATTGAATTCTTGTCAACCTCAATAATATTGGTTAACGCACAGTAACCTGAAAAAAGGGTACTAGTTTTGATGTGTCGCTTCTTGCAAATCAGTAATCTGAAGGATGACATCTTACCCGTGTTTTACAATTTTGACAAATGTAGCATTGCACGGGGCCCCTATATTATGGGGCTCTTCGGCAATGTGTGTCTCAGACATTAATTAATAAGGAAGTGACTACATGTCACAATAAAACAAGTAAATTAAATTGCTAAAAATAGCAAAACATGGCTGCAAAACGTGGATTAACAACAAGCCAGTAAATGTTAAATGAAAGCAAATGTTACAGAAGTAGACTCAGGAAACAATACCGCCCACACAAGACTCAGAACACCATGCCGCCAAAACAACACTCAGAAAACCATGCTGCCCACACAAGACTCAGAAAGCCATGCCGCATACACGACTCTCAGAAAACCATGCCGCTCACACAAGACTCAGGAAACCATGCCACACAAGACTCAGGAAACCATGCCACTCACACAAGACTCAGGAAACCATGCCGCCCACACAAGACTCAGGAAACCATGCCACTCACACAAGACTCAGGAAACCATGCCGCCCACACAAGACTCAGGAAACCAAGCCACTCACACAAGACTCAGGAAACCATGTCGGCCACACAAGACTCAGAAAACCATGCCGCTCACACAAGACTCAGGAAACCATGTCGCCTACACAAGACTCAGGAAACCATGCCACTCACACAAGACTCAGGAAACCATGCCACTCACACAAGACTCAGGAAACCATGTCGACCACACAAGACTCAGGAAACCATGCCACTCACACAAGACTCAGGAAACCATGCCGCTCACACAAGACTCAGGAAGCCATGCCACTCACACAAGACTCAGGAAACCATGTCGACCACACAAGACTCAGGAAACCATGTCGCCCACAAAAGACTCAGGAAACCATGCCACTCACACAAAACTCAGGAAACCATGCCACTCACACAAGACTCAGGAAACCATGCCACTCACACAAGACTCAGGAAACCATGCCACTCACACAAGACTCAGGAAACCATGCCACTCACACAAGACTCAGAAAACCATGCCACTCACACAAGACTCAGGAAACCATGTCGCCCACAAAAGACTCAGGAAACCATGTCGCCTACACAAAACTCAGGAAACCGTGTCGGCACACAAGACTCGGGAAACCATGTCGGCCACACAAGACTCAGGAAACCATGCCACTCACACAAGACTCAGGAAACCATGCCACTCACACAAGACTCAGGAAACCATGCCACTCACACAAGACTCAGGAAACCATGCCACTCACACAAGACTCAGGAAACCATGCCACTCACACAAGACTCAGAAAACCATGCCACTCACACAAGACTCAGGAAACCATGTCGCCCACAAAAGACTCAGGAAACCATGTCGCCTACACAAAACTCAGGAAACCGTGTCGGCACACAAGACTCGGGAAACCATGTCGGCCACACAAGACTCAGGAAACCATGCCACTCACACAAGACTCAGGAAACCATGCCACTCACACAAGACTCAGGAAACCATGCCACTCACACAAGACTCAGGAAACCATGTCGCTCACAAAAGACTCAGGAAACCATGTCGCCTACACAAAACTCAGGAAACCGTGTCGGCACACAAGACTCGGGAAACCATGTCGGCCACACAAGACTCAGGAAACCATGTCGCCAACACAAGACTCAGGAAACCATGCCACTCATACAAGACTCAGGAAACCATGTCGCCCACAAAAGACTCAGAAAACCATTGGGGGAAGTGGTAAATTTTACAACATTTTAATAGTTCAGAAAAATGGTTACTAAAAAACATAAAAACAAGGGGACATTATACTGAGATCTCATTAAACGGCATGATATCCAAAGGAGGATCATTATTATAGAGAATGTATACCAGGTAGAGAAGATCAAGAAGAAGGTGAGTACAAGGTATCACTGACGAGATGGGTGTGTCTGTTGGACATCTTTCGCAGGTTAAAGAAGACTCCAAATTAGTTGTCTTAGGTACCTAGTTTCAACAGGGGCAAGCTAGATAATGATACTGATGAGATGTGTGGGGGGGGGGGGGGCGCCTCGGTAGCCTAGTTGGGAAAACCACCCGAATGGGCTACCGACGTTCGGACAACCCGTGTTCAATTCCCACAAGAAGCAGTGTGAGATGTACTCTTGGTTGGGGAAAAAAAAATACTCCCGCGGTCGACCCAGCCGCTGGTAGATATGGGTACCCGGGTAGTAGTACTCTGGGAAGGTGAGGAATGCCGCCATGCATCGTGAGTTTCGATGCTTGAAGCGACACTGTCCAGAGGTCATCAACACTTCTGAATAGGCGGCCAAGCACATAAGGGAGAAAACTCGCGTGCTAAGACGCCGATTCAAGTCTCGTACTTTACCTTGACCTTTAGAGATGATGACGATGATAATGAGAATATATACAAACATATGGGGAAACCCCCGATGGTTAGAAATATAATCAAAAATATAAAGTATAAAAGTATTTAACAAATGAATACACGGGGTGGAACACGCATTAAATAGAAAGATCAAGAGCAAAATCACAGACAACCTAGTAACACATATTTAAAATAATGAGTGACAGTTACCACATATGTATGGTGGTGAGGCGCTGTATCATTGTGTAGTTTCAGTTCCTGGCCCTGATTGTTTATAGTTGCTGTTACTTGGTACGTGTTTAGTAACAGCTAATTCAAATACTGGTGCCTTCAAAACTTGTTCAGTCTAGGAGTTTTTACAAATTATCTCGTTATTTTATGGTCTGTGTTTTAACTTAACATTCAAGCTATAATTTGTCGCAGTCTACCCTCTACAGAGCAAATGTGATACTTGAGTTGCAGATTACGTCTAAAATACGATGTTTAGCGCCCTTCGGCTTTACTAAAACAAGAAGTGCAAACATGAAAGTAAAACAAGTACAACTATGACGTTAAAACATGTACACTAATTAAAACAGAAATTGCATTATGCTGAAGGTAGAAGTAGTGGATGCACAACACATGATATACAACACGAACAACATGAAGGTAATTCATATACAGCATGAGGGTAATTCATATACAACATATACGGGGAAATGAAAGAGCGGACAGGTAGGCTTGCTGCGCTGTTGTTGAGGACGGGCAACCAATGGATCGGGCGGACTACATCAATGCCATCAAGATGTGGGAAGAGCACATGACTTCGACAAACACAGATCCACGTCACTTCTTCGGATGATGGAAATGGGAGTTAAGATGGGCACAGCCAGAAATGAGAAACTTAGTGGCCGTGTAAGAAGACTTATCAACCAACACAGAACTGGAGTTGTCAGTCGCTGGACACTGAGGGAATTGCTGAGGAGGGGATCTGAGCACCTATGGACATGTTCGGAGTGCAATGATGATGACCCGCAAATAACTCAATAACTCATATACAACATGAAGGTAATTCACGTACAACATGAAGGTAATTCACGTACAACACGCACGTAATCCATGTACAACACGAAACTAGATCGTGTACAACACAAAACTATATTATGTACAACACAAAGCTATATTATGTACAACACAAAGTCACATTTAAATGGGTACTACATTTTTCATCATCATCGAGTGCCATTTCAGCAACGACGGTTGGCTACCACGGAGCGCCATTCCACTGTGTCTCTTGCTTTGATGGGGCAGGTTGTCATAGGCTGATTTGTCCATCTTTTGATGTTACTCGTCCATGTTAGTCTTGGTCTGCCTCTGCCTCTTTTACCTTGTATTTTCCCTTCCAATATTACTTTTAGTAGACTGTTGTGTCTTTTAACATGGCCCAAAAATCTCACTTGTCTTGTTTGAATTGTGTTTAGTAGTTCTCTTTTCATTTTTAGTTGTTTTAAGACTTCATCGTTTGTTTTCTTTTCCTTCCATCCAATTCTACCTATTCTTCTATATATCCACATTTCAAAGGCATCAATTCTCTGTTCTGTTTCCTTGTCTAATGTCCATGTTTCTGCACCATATAAGAATGTTGAGAAAATATAATATTTTGTTATTCTTAGTTTTAACCCTGGTGTTATTTGTATGTTAGTGTAATTTTCGTGACATATTTTACGAGAAGAAATATGGCAGCCTTACATTACACCGACCACATCACTCATATTAAGCGTGCCCTTCGTCACAGACAAATATACTCACTAGAACTACATTCCATGTATGCCATTTGGTGTTGGGAACAACAGCACTCTTATTTTTAAAAATTGTTTAGAGCTGTTTATCATTTGTTTTTCTTTTCTTTTTTTTTATTTTATTTCTACTTAAAACAGTTCACGTAACGGGTAAACTGATATATTTTACCGCGGTTTCTCTTATATTCACAAACACCCCCCCCCCCACAGCAGTCACAATACAAACGAACAACTGTTTTCTTCTCACTACACGGCCAAAAGTAATTACTCTTTTCTCACTTGGTAAGCCGAACGCTCTTTTTGTTTTGGCTTTTTTTCCCCCCGATAATTTGTTAAGAGTTCTTCGAGATGTGCGCTAATGGGTTCATGCATCTGACCATCATCAGTGCTTTCACTATCGTGTGGTGGCTGCTCTCCGCGATGGATGAAGTGCTTGGCAAGAGAGATGTGCACTAACTAGTTGTCCGATGTGACAATGAAGATTATCTGTAAACTAAAATTAACTGAAATTGCTTTTTCTTAGCTGTAGACAGATGTGGTTTTACAGAAGAATGTTGAGAATACAATGGACAGCTAAGAAGAGTAATGAAAATGTTCTGCGGGAGACCAAAACAAAAAGAGAGCTAATTTCCAATATTAGGAAGAAACAATCATCATTTTTTTGGCCATGTAATGAGAAGAGAACAACTGGAATATATTGTAACAACTGGAAACATTGATGGACGAAGAGATAGAGGGAAGCAAAGAAAAAAAAATACCAGACAGCTTAAGAGAATGGCTTGGCAGAAGGTCAACAACAGAAATGATAACTGTCGAGATCGAATGTTGTGGAGGGACATGATCACCTACGCCAGCAGGCCCGGTACTTGATGATGATAGCTGTAGATATGTCGATTACTATTCGTTTGTAAAATCACACTACATCTAAAGATTATAATGTCGTTTGTTCAACTGTCTTATTTATTTATTTTAATTTAATCTTTTTTTTATTTACATATTTGTGTGTGTGTTGCATGTTTGTTCCTGCTGAATGTCTATTGAGCCGAAACGTCGTTCTGCTTTGTGTTGTCCTCTTGTTACGTGAAGCTTTAGCCATACCGCTTTTTTTTCTATTTTCTTGTTAACTATATTTAATATTTTTTTTCATTTCTCCTGTTCGGGCTGTCCATGATTCACTTCCATTTGTCATAAATGGCACATCATTCATCATCATTGAGTGCCGTTTCCGCATCGAAGTTTGGCTACCATGGAGTGCCATTCCACTTTGTCTCTTGCTTTGATGGTGCAGATTGCCGTAGACTGACTTGTCCATCTTTTGACGTTACTCGTCCATGTTAGTCTTGGTCTGCCTCTGCCTCTTTTACCTTTATATTTTCCCTTCCAAGATTACTTTTAGTAGGATGTTGTGTCTTTTAATTAGCCCCAAAAATCTCATTTATCTTGTTCTAATTGTGTTTAGTAGTTCTCTTTTCAATTGTAGTTGTTTTAAAACTTATATGAATCGCACACTGAATACAAATTGCATCTTCATTGTCAAAACGAAAACAATTATTCAAAGGAATAATAAATAGTGTGCAGGTTACATTTAAACTTAGGCTATTCAAATCAAATGTACTATCAACCCTTACGTATGCGTGTGAAAGCTGGAAAACAACAAGAGATATAGAAACAAAGTTGAACGCATTCGAAAATAAATGTCTAAGGAAAATACTTGGTATAGAATGGAACGAATTCAAAACAAACGAGGAAATTAGAGAAATCGCCAATCAACCACTAATATCTTCAGTAATAAAGAAAAGACGATGGTCATACGTTGGACATGTGATGAGAAGAGATAATAATCGAATAGCAAAGCAAGCCCTCATATGGGAAACAACAGGTAAAAGAAAAAGAGGAAGACCCAGGGAGACACTGAGAAGAACATTGATGAGAGAGGCAAGAGCAGCAGGAATCGGCTCCCTCAATGAGATAGAACTGCTTGCACAGAACAGAGACAGATGGCGAGATTTGATAAAATATCTTTAAAAGAAAACTGCTAGAACAAAAATTCATATAGGAGAAGGTGTATCTTGGTCTACGCCCTATGGGCCGGTTACGGCTCGAAAGGTCAATAGATAGATAGGTTACATTTGTTCAAACTATCAAGCTAACTAAAATACCACAGATTGTACTTATTCCCCCTCCCGCTATATTTATTTCTCTTATCGCTCTAAATCGTTGTCAGACAATATTACATTGCATTCAAATTAGGTCGCACCCTCATTTTTTAATCGTACCAGGTGCCTAAGTGTAAATTACAGACACTGAAGAGAGACCGTAAACTGCCAAGCGACTACGACTTTTGTACCAAGCACAGCGGATTTTGTGTACCACGGAACTAGCAAAAAATAGCAATAAAACCCACTGTCTCAGCAATACAGTTACCAGCATTTCGTAATCTATACAATTACCGTACTATCTCTAGATTTACCGTACTACGTCCAGAGTTTTACAAACACGTGGAAGCTGTGACTATTATTAACTCGAGTGTGTTACAGTGAAAGATTAGCACAGACAGCCGGATATGTTGTATGTTCCAGTATATGAAATTATTTCTTGTAGCACATATTTGACCGGCATTTTACATCAAAAGTAATATGTCAAATTGGTAGATATGTGGTATGTTCATGTCTTTAAGCGAGTGAAATGGACACAAAATCGTAATCTGCATACCATATATGGCAACAACGTAGTTTATCAGGATTGCTACCCTATGTCTGAAAACATGCGGTCTCTTTTTGTCTTTACTAGATTGTCTCGGTCTGTCTACATTAGTTCCCTTTCAAAATTCACTGCACGACAGAGCATGTGTTTTAAATAGTTTTTAATTTCCTCCGTACACTCCTCTTTCATCTTTAAAAACATCACTGAGATGCCAGGCTTAAACATTAATGGAAAGATAATCAATAACCTAAGATACGCTGACGATACTGTACTTAATACTACTAGCAGAAAATCCTAAAGATCTACAACAATTACTTAATGTAATAAACATGGCAAGCAAAAAATATGGACTAGATATGAATATCAAAAAGACTAAAACTATGATTATAAACAAAAAGAAAATTCTCAAGACCTACAATTAAATATCAAAATTGAAGGAATACATCTAGAGACAGGTCAGTGCTACAACTACATGGGACATACTATAACCATGGATGGAAAATGTACAGCTGAAATAAACAAAATAATAGGTATGGCAAAAAGTAATTTTAATGCCATGAAAAATATACTAACATCAAAACAATAACACCAGGGCTAAAATAAGAATAGAAAAATGTTACATCTTCTCAATATTCCTGTATGGTGCAGAAACATGGACATTAGACAAGATAACAGAACAGAAAATTGAAGCCTTTGAAATGTGGATATATAGAAGAATAGGTAGAGAATTGGATGGAGAGAAAAGAAAACAAACGATGAAGTTTTATTTTAAAACAACTAAAAGTGAAAAGAGAACCTGACACAATTAGAACAAAACAAATGAAATTTTGGGGGCATGTGAAAAGACACAACAGCCTAATAAAGAGTATATTGGAAGAGAAAATACAAGGTAAAAGAGCCAGACAAACCAAGACTAACATGGACGAGTAACATCAAATGATGGACAAGTCAGTCTATGACAATCTGCACCATCAAAGCAAGAGACAGAGTGAAATGGCGCTCCATGGTAGCCAACCTTCGATGCGGTGACTGCACTCGCGATGATGATGATGATGATGATGATGATATCTAGCTCCATGGGTGTCTCATCCGTTTTGATCATGTTTCGATATTCCAATTGTTTACGATGAATGATGATATCGTATAACAGGGAACAGTTGGCTGTGTTCACTTTCTGCGCGGTCTCGCCTTATGTCTTTTGGCGTGTGCTGAGACTGCTACGATGGGGACTACAGCTACCTTTCTTTGTTTGGGAGATGAGATAGTAATTCGGATGATTACGCTGGCACAGGCGGTTGAGCAATTATGGATTTTAATTCGTTTGCAGTGATACCGGGCCTTCCATAACTAAAGTACCAAATCTAGCTCCAACGAACGTATGTTTATTACGGCTTGTATTATCTTTTGATTGTAGTTGCTGATCGTAACCTTTTGGTCTCTGAATTTCTTGTTGTATTATAGCAGATGAGAAAGAGAGTTCATCGGTGCTATATAGAACCAATTCTGACCTATGGAAGCGAATCATGGACAGTAGACAAACAAATGAAAAGACGATTAGAGGCCACAGAGATGGGATTTCTAAGAAGAATGTTGAAAGTTCCCTGGACAGCTAAAAAGACCAATGAGGAAGTTCTCAAAGAGGCCAACACAAAAAGGGAGCTCTTAAAAAACATCAGAAAGAAACAATCAACATTTTTCGGGCACATCATGAGAAGAGGAAAGTTGGAATATTTGGTTACAACTGGCAGAATAAAAGGAAAGAGAGATCGCGGGCGACAAAGAGAGAAAATACTGGATAGCTTGGTGTCATGGCATGGAAAACAGTCAACAACAGAACTGATACGATGCACTGTAGACAGATGATTGTGGAGTGACATGATCACCTACGCCTACCGGTATGACACATGATGATGATTATAGCAGAACTACGTAGGGAGGTCAAAGAGTAATGCACACCAATTTTTTTCTCGGAAACTATTCGGGCAAAATGTGTGAAATTTTCAGATTGTAGCTGAACATCCCCTTGACACTACCTATTTGTCAACATAATCTCCGTCCAAGCGTATTGCCTTACGCCAACGCGAAACTAGGTCATGAATGCCTCGTTTGTACCAAATTTTGTCCTGCTCGCGTAGACCATTTTTTAACTGCACGGATCACATCCTAATCATTGTCAAAGTGTTTCCCACGCAGGGATTTTTTGAGTGGTCCAAACAGATGGAAATCTGAGGGAGCCAGATCAGGGCTGTAAGGAGGATTGGGCAGTACAGTCTAACCAAATTTGTTGATTGCTTCCCGTGTTACCAGACTTGTGTGAGGGCGTGCATTGTCATGTTGAAGCAACAAATCTGCAGATGGCTTATTAGGCCGAACTCTGTGGAACCGATTTTTGAGTTTTGTCAGTGTATTGATGTAAGCTGTCGAGTTGATTGTCTCACCTCTTGTCATTACATCAACAAGAATCACACCATCAATGTCCCAGAAGACAGTGATCATCACCTTTCCGGCTGATGGAGATGTTTTGAATTTTTTTCTTTTTGGTGACTGCGGATGATGCCATTCCATTGACTGCTTTTTTGTTTCAGGCTCATAATAATGTGCCCACGTTTCGTCACCGGTAACAATTTTTGACAAAAACATTTCTCCTTCAACACCGAAACGCTCCAACAATTCAGAACAGAATGCTTTCCTTTAACTCTGTGATCATTTCTTAGGCACCGAGGAACCCATCGAGCGCAAATCTTTGAATATCCGAGAGTTTTAAAAATTGCGATTGCACTTCCCTTGCTGACTGTAAGCTGCAATGCCAATTGCTGACTAGTGATACGCCTATCCTTACGAATAATGGCATCAGCCCGGTTTAACATGTCTGTGCTGGTAGCCGAGGCAACACGTCCAGAACGCGGTAAATCATGCAGCTCCACTCGTACACTTTCTGCAGCTTTAATTCTCTGAACCCAGGGACTAACTGTGCTCCTATCGACTGCAGAACATTTGTACACTGCACACAGTCATTTATGAATGTTTGCCACAGTTTCTTTTTCCGCAACCAGAAATTCTATGACAATTCGCTGTTTGTAACGGACATTGTTGACAAGCTCCATTTTAACGGTTCATAGATTGCGTAATATTTATCAAAATGCTGTACAATTTGGTACACATAATTGGAACATGTCATATTCCAAGTGTGCAAAATTTCATATTCCTATCTTTATTATTAGCCGAGAAAAAAATTGGCGTGCATTACTTTTTGACCTCCCTTTAGTATTAACAGCCTGCGGTTTGCTGATGGCACCAAACGGCAGGCAACTGAAACAAGTAGAAGAATTTTAATACCTAGGAAGTCTAGTGACAAACGACAATTCACAAACAGCAGAAATAAACTCAAGATGCAATAAGGCTTGTCAAATCATTGGACAGCTATCACCACTTTTGTTCAACAAGGAAATACTTCTGCTGTCAAAACGGGCACTCCTACAATACAATCTTCACCCAACGTTGTGCTTACCAATGCCAGTCCAGGACCCTAGATGCAAGAACAATAGCATCTGCTGAAATGAAATGTGTTAGACGAATGGCAGGAAACAGGCAGATAAGATCAGAAATGAAGAACTGAGAAAAAAGCTAGGAATAACCACAGCATAGAATATATAATGAAATAACAGATAAAATGGTTTTGCCATGTGACAAGGCAGAAAGATCAAAACACAACACAATGAGCTTTCGATGCACTTTGCGAAAACATCAGACCCTAGGTCCGACCACGAGAAAGATGGATTGAGGGAATATTAGAAACATTAGGAAACATAGCAGTAGCAGGAGAAGCGAAAAGACTGCAAATTATATCTCCTCTCGGCGCTGAAAGGCAAATGAGGAAGAAAGAGAAGAAGATCAATGGTTTAGAACGAACAGAAGAAGAACTAATAGACCAGATACAATAACTAGATACACCATATGCTGCACATGAGCTGGAGATCAATGCTGACAGAGATAAACTGACGATATAATATAAAAAGAATCAATTGTCAGCGATAAAGGCTGCAGACATCAGCTAGAGCAGTGCAAACTACAGCAGCCACTGAAAGGCGAAAGTCTTGGCTATAAAAGCAGGAACTAACCTTGTTGTGTATTCATCATCATCATCATCGAGTGCCTTCTCCGCAACGAAGGTTGGCTACCATGGATCGCCATTCTACTCTGTTTCTTGCTTTGATAGTGCAGGCTGTCATAGATTGACTTGACCATCTTTTGATGTTACTCGTCCATGTTAGTCTTGGTCTGCCTCTGCCTCTTTTATCTTGTATTTTTCCTTCCAATATAACTTTTACTAGGCTGTTGTGTCTTTTAACATGCCCCCAAAATTTCATTTGTTTGTCTTAAATGTATTTAGTAGTTCTCTTTTTATTTTCAGTTGTTTTAAAACTTCATCGTTTGTTATCTTTTGTTTCCATCCAATTCTACCTATTCTTCTATAAATCCACATTTCAAAGGCTTCAATTTTCTGTTCTGTTTTCTTGTCTATGTCCATGTTTCTGCACCATACAGGAATATTGAGAAGATGTAACACATTTTGCCATTCTTAGTTTCAGCCCTGCTGATATTTGTTTTGTTGTTAGTATATTTTTCATGGCATTAAAATTACTTTTTGCCATACCTATTCTTTTGTTTATTTCAGTTTTGCATTTTCCATCATTGGTTATAGTATGTCCCAGGTAGTTGTAGCTCTGGACTGTCTCCAGATGTGATTCCCTCAACTGTGATATTTAATTGTAGGTCTTGAGAATTTTCTTTGTTTATGATCATAGTTTTAGTCTTTTTGATATTCATTTCTAGTCCATATTTTTTGCTCGTTATGTTTATCACATTAAGCAATTGTTGTAGGTCTTTAGGATTTTCTGCTAGTAGAACAGTATCATCAGCATATCTTAGGTTATTGATTATCTTTCCATTAATGTTTAGGCCTGGTGTCTCTGTGATGTTTTTAAAGATTTGCTCAGTGTATAGATTGAACAATCTTGGTGATAGGATGCATCCTTGTCTTACTCCTCTTTTTATGTCCATGGGTGTAGAGTTCTCTTTGTTATATCTTATTATTGCTGTTTGCTCCCAGTACAAATTACATATTAGTCGTATGTCTGTGTCGTCTAGATTTATATCCTTTAGGCAGTTTATAAGTTGGTTATGGTGTATTCTATCGAAAGCTTTGGTGTAGTCTATAAAGCAGGCATATATTGGTTTGTACTTCTGTGTACTTTTCAATCAATGTTCTCATGCTGAATATGGCTTCTTTTGTCCCACTGATTTTCCTGAATCCAAATTGTTGCTCATCTAATTCAGTATTGATTTTATTCTGAATCCTTCCCTGTATAACTTTTAGTAAAATTTTTGTTACCCGACTCATTAGGCTTATTGTTCTGAAGTCTATGAGTTGGTTATGGTGTATTCTCTATGGTTATGTTGTGTATTCTCTATGGTTATGTTGTGTATTCTCTATGGTTATGTTGTGTATTCTCTATGGTTATGTTGTGTATTCTCTATGGTTATGTTGTGTATTCTCTATGGTTATGTTGTGTATTCTCTATGGTTATGTGGTGTATTCTCTATGGTTATGTGGTGTATTCTCTATGGTTATGTTGTGTATTCTCTATGGTTATGTTGTGTATTCTCTATGGTTATGTTGTGTATTCTCTATGGTTATGTTGTATTCTCTATGGTTATGTTGTGTATTCTCTATGGTTATGTTGTGTATTCTCTATGGTTATGTTGTGTATTCTCTATGGTTATGTTGTGTATTCTCTATGGTTATGTTGTGTATTCTCTATGGTTATGTTGTGTATTCTCTATGGTTATGTTGTGTATTCTCTATGGTTATGTTGTGTATTCTCTATGGTTATGTTGTGTATTCTCTATGGTTATGTTGTGTATTCTCTATGGTTATGTTGTGTATTCTCTATGGTTATGTTGTGTATTCTCTATGGTTATGTTGTGTATTCTCTATGGTTATGTTGTGTATTCTCTATGGTTATGTTGTGTATTCTCTATGGTTATGGTGTATTCTCTATGGTTATGTTGTGTATTCTCTATGGTTATGGTGTATTCTCTATGGTTATGTTGTGTATTCTCTATGGTTATGTTGTGTATTCTCTATGGTTATGTTGTGTATTCTCTATGGTTATGTTGTGTATTCTCTATGGTTATGGTGTATTCTCTATGGTTATGTTGTGTATTCTCTATGGTTATGTTGTGTATTCTCTATGGTTATGGTGTATTCTCTATGGTTATGTTGTGTATTCTCTATGGTTATGTTGTGTATTCTCTATGGTTATGTTGTGTATTCTCTATGGTTATGTTGTGTATTCTCTATGGTTATGTTGTGTATTCTCTATGGTTATGTTGTGTATTCTCTATGGTTATGTTGTGTTTTCTCTATGGTTATGTTGTGTATTCTCTATGGTTATGTTGTGTATTCTCTATGGTTATGGTGTATTCTCTATGGTTATGTTGTGTATTCTCTATGGTTATGGTGTATTCTCTATGGTTATGTTGTGTATTCTCTATGGTTATGTTGTGTATTCTCTATGGTTATGTTGTGTATTCTCTATGGTTATGTTGTGTATTCTCTATGGTTATGTTGTGTATTCTCTATGGTTATGTTGTGTATTCTCTATGGTTATGTTGTGTATTCTCTATGGTTATGTTGTGTATTCTCTATGGTTATGTTGTGTATTCTCTATGGTTATGTTGTGTTTTCTCTATGGTTATGTTGTGTATTCTCTATGGTTATGTTGTGTATTCTCTATGGTTATGTGTATTCTCTATGGTTATGTTGTGTATTCTCTATGGTTATGTTGTGTATTCTCTATGGTTATGTTGTGTATTCTCTATGGTTATGGTGTATTCTCTATGGTTATGTTGTGTATTCTCTATGGTTATGTTGTGTATTCTCTATGGTTATGTTGTGTATTCTCTATGGTTATGTTGTGTATTCTCTATGGTTATGTTGTGTATTCTCTATGGTTATGTTGTGTATTCTCTATGGTTATGTTGTGTATTCTCTATGGTTATGTTGTGTATTACTTTTTCTATACGCTTTGAAACACGGACCCTTACGGCAGAACTATAGAAGAAAATAAGGAAAAATATAAAAAATGGTATGTTAGAAGCTTTACGTGATTAGTGGACGACACAGATTAAACGACGTTTCGGCCCAATAGGCCTTCAGCAGGAACAAAGAAAAAAAAAACACACACACACGGATATGTAAGTAAAACTAATAACGAAACATCCAAAAAAAACAAAATCGAAATATGTCTATCCTGTGTGTCAGGCCCAGGTCAAATGAAAAAGAAATGGTAACAGTGTGGCTGTCGTGAATGTGCAGAAATGTGCGCAAATGCACACATAACCAGAGCAGTTCACACCGGGGTCAGTGTGCAACAGTAATAAAATGGAAGAAATGGAAAAGAAAAAATGGAAGGAATCAAGAAAGAAGAAAATACAAGCTGAGAAGATTAAATGTTTCCGTGAGGTTTTGGGCATCTCTTATTTAGATCGGGAGCCGCAATAGCTCAGTGGTTAGTGAACTGGACTACAACGGACAAGTGGTAGGGTTCGATCCCAACCGACGGCTTCCGGTTCACCCATGCCTTTAATTGGTACCGGATTTTTTTTCTGGGCAAGTAAAGCGGCACGGGCGTAATACCGACCACATTACCCCAAAAACCATGTGCCGAAGATCTGTAAAATTTATGGTCATTAACACCATATTCCCTATACGCCACTTGGCGTGACGGGGGTACTTTATTTATTTATTTTTTGTATAGATCGTATCGCGAATGAACAAGTTCACTAAATGATGCAAGTAACGGAATACATGATGATCTTTTGACTTCTTCTTTCCTTCCTCATTTGCCTTTCAGCGTCGAGGGGAGATGTAATTTGCAGTCTTTTGCTCTTCTGTTCGTCTCTGCTGCTGTTATGTTTCCTAGTGCTTCTAATATTCTGTCGATCCAACTTTTTCGTAGTCGACCCTTGGGTCTGGTATTCTCACGTTTATTGAAGGCTACTTGTGTTGTGTTTTGATCTTTCTGCCTTGTCACATTGCCAAACCATTTTATCTGTTGTTTTTTTTTTTTATATATTCTATAGCGGGGGCTATTCCTAGCTTTTTTTTTTCTCAGTTTTTCATTCCTGATCTTTTCTCAAACTGTTTGTTTCCTGTCATTCGTCTGACACATTTCATCTCTGTAGATGTTATTTTCTTATTGTTCCTGCCACTAGGGTCCAGGTCTGGCATTGGTAGCACAACATTGAGATGAAGATTTTATTGATTGATCCTTTGACTTTTGTGGAAAAAAAAACCGCAAAAATGAAACGGTTTGGCCACTAATGTCGGCGGTCTGGCCTGGCAAAGACACTTTTGCATGAAGCTGTGACAGGAGCGAGAAAGTGAGGTAGACAGATAAGACAGAATCCGAGAATGGACAGGCATCGAGTTTCTAAAGAATGACCGAAGATACCCCCAGCGTTATGGGAAGAAGAAGAAAATTTCTTTGGCCAAAATAAAAATAATGTGGGAATTTCCAACAAGCAGGATGTATGAAACTATAACTGTTTATTTTGTTGTTTTCGCTTTGTTTTGTTTGCGTGTCAGCTTTTTATTTCTAGCGAGGTCCCGAGGGATTGAGTTTTGCGCGAAAATCACGTGTTCCCTTTGTTTCCACACCGGAAGGCGTGTCCATATTGTATCTTTCAACTTTGTTCGAGCAGCGGCCATTTTTTTGGCCTACTCTCTTCGTTCTCTAACTACAATGGCTATTTAACATGTGCAGAGTGCACACTGTTTCTCGCCTTTATCCGTGAGGGCTGGACGACTTCGTATCTCAACTACTGGGGGGAGGGTAAGTAAAGTAAAAGTAAAGTGCCCAGTCACGCCAGGTGGCGTATAGGAAATATGGTGTTAGTGACCGTAATTCTTACAGACTTTCGGCACATGATTTTTTGGGGTAATGTGGTCGGTATTACGCCCGTGCCGCTCTACTTTCCCAGAAAAAAATCAGGTACCCATTTAAGGCTGGGTGAACCTGGAAGCTGTCGATCAGGATCGAACAAGGCCTATTGTCCTTTCTAGTCCGTTTCACTAACCACTGAGCTATGAGCTATCGCGGATGTGGTAGGCTACGGAGAAACCACAGATTACAAGAGAAAAATGTCCACCGTCAGAGGCGAAATGTCCACCGTCAGAGGCGAAATGTCCACCGTCAGAGGTGGGATTCTAATCCGAGACTTTCTTGTCCACAGACCGACGTCCTACCACTAGATCATTCAGCACACCCACCCCAATAACTATAATAGTTCACATTTTCTTTCTGCTGCTCTCCGCCGGTCAGATTCATACATAAGCTTTGAAGGCACATAGTTTTCATATATTCTTATCTTAGATATTGGCAAACTCTATTCTTATCTTAGATATTGGCAAACTCTATTCTTATCTTAGATATTGGCAAACTCTATTCTTATCTTAGATATTGGCAAACTCTATTCTTATCTTAGATATTGGCAAACTCTATTCTTATCTTAGATATTGGCAAACTCTATTCTTATCTTAGATATTAGCAAACTCTATTCTTATCTTAGATATTGGCAAACTTTATTCTTATCTTAGATATTGGCAAACTCTATTCTTATCTTAGATATTAGCAAACTCTATTCTTAGTTCAGATATTAGCAAACTCTATTCTTAGTTCAGATATTGGCAAACTCTATTCTTAGTTCAGATATTAGCAAACTCTATTCTTAGTTCAGATATTGGCAAACTCTATTCTTAGTTCAGATATTGGCAAACTCTATTCTTAGTTCAGATATTAGCAAACTCTATTCTTAGTTCAGATATTAGCAAACTCTATTCTTAGTTCAGATATTATTAAACTCTATTTTTAGTTTAGATATTAGCAAACTCTATTCTCAGCTTATATATTCGTCATCATCATCGAGTGCCATCTCCGCAATGAAGGTTGGCTACCATGGAGCGCCATTCTGCTGTCTCTTGCTTTGATGATGCAGGTTGTCATAGACTAATTTGTCCATCTTTTAATGTTACTCGTCCATGTTAGTCTTAGTCTGCCTCTGCCTCTTTTACCCTGTATTTTTTCCCTCCAAGATTACTTTTAGTAGGCAGTTGTGTCTTTTAACATGGCCCAAAAATCGCATTTCTAGCTTAAATATTAGTAAACTCTATTTTATCTTAGATATTAGCAAACTATATTTTATCTTAGATATTAGCAAACTATAAAGGACAAGGGATAGGGTTCGATCCCAAACGACGGCTTCCGGGTTCACCCAGCCTTTAATGGATTTTTTTCTGGGAAAGTAAAGCAGCATGGGCGTAATACCGACCACATTACCCCAAAAATCATGTGCTGAAGGTCTGTAAAATATAGGATCACTAACACCATATATCCCTATACGCCACTTGGCGTGACGGGGGTACTTTATACTTTTTTTTACTTTTATTAGCAAACTATATCCTCTAGCTTAAATGTTAAGAAACTCTATTCTTAGTTTATAATTATTAAATAATTAAATAATTTGCGATATGCGGATGACACAGTCTTAATAGCAGAGACAGAGAATGAACTACAAGAAATGATAGACATAATAGTAAAAGAAAGCAACAAGAAAGGTCTCAGTCTGAATAGTAAGAAAACAGAAGTAATGGTTATATCGAAGAAACAATCACCACCATCATGCAGCATAAAAATAAACGAGACAAATCTGAAACAAGTGCAACGTTTCAAATACTTGGGCACAATAATAACATGAGATGGGAGATGCACCACAGAAATAAAAAGCAGAATAGCTCAGGCCAAAATAGCATTTCAGAAAATGAAAAATATCTTATGCAACAAATCTATGTCAATAAAAATGAGAAAGAGAGTTCATTGGTGCTATATAGAACCAATTCTGACCTATGGAAGCGAATCATGGACAGTAGACGAACAAATTAAAAGACGATTGGAGGCCACAGAGATGTGATTTCTCAGAAGAATGTTGAAAGTTCCCTGGACAGCTAAAAAGACCAATGAGGAAGTTCTCAAAGAGGCCAACAAAAAGGGCGCTCTTAAAAAAACATCAGAAAGAAGCAATCAACATTTTTCGGGCATATCATGAGAAGAAGAAAGTTGGAATACATGGTTACAACTGGCAAAATAAAAAGTAAAGAAAGATCGTGGGCGACAAAGAGAGAAAATACTAGATAGCTTGGTGTCATGGCATGAAAAACTCAACAACAGAACTGATACGATGCACTGTAGATAGCAGATTGTGGAGGGACATGATCACCTACGCCAACCGGTATGGCACACGATGATGATGATGATTCTTAGTTTAGATATTAGCCAACTATAGATTCTTAGATTAGATATTAGCCAACTATAGATTCTTAGATTAGATATTCTTCTTCTTCTTCTTGATTCCTTTCGAGCCGTAACCGGCCCATAGGGCGTAGACCAAGATACACCTTCTCCTATATGAATTTTTGTTCTAGCAGTTTTCTTTTAAAGATATTTTATCAAATCTCGCCATCTGTCTCTGTTCTGTGCAAGCAGTTCTATCTCATTGAGGGAGCCGATTCCTGCTGCTCTTGCCTCTCTCATCAATGTTCTTCTCAGTGTCTCCCTGGGTCTTCCTCTTTTTCTTTTACCTGTTGTTTCCCATATGAGGGCTTGCTTTGCTATTCGATTATTATCTCTTCTCATCACATGTCCAACGTATGACCATCGTCTTTTCTTTATTACTGAAGATGATAGTGGTTGATTGGCGATTTCTCTAATTTCCTCGTTTGTTTTGAATTCGTTCCATTCTATACCAAGTATTTTCCTTAGACATTTATTTTCGAATGCGTTCAACTTTGTTTCTATATCTCTTGTTGTTTTCCAGCTTTCACACGCATACGTAAGGGTTGATAGTACATTTGATTTGAATAGCCTAAGTTTTGTGTTTGTGCTAATGAGTTTTGATTTCCACAACTTTTCAAGGCTTCTGAAAGACATTGCTGCTTTAGCCAGAGATTAGATATTAGCAAACTATAAATTCTTAGATTAGATTGTACATGTACAACAGAGGTGAGATGATTGAAGAATGGCTCAGGCAAATGCAGCTTTCCAAAAAATGAGGAAGATACTGTGCAATCCATTTTTGACAATAGAAACAAGAAAAAGAGTTCTTAAATGTTATGTAGAGCGAATCTTAACATATGAATGTGAATCACGAACAATAGGACAACAGACAAGAAAATCACTTGGAGTCTGTAGAAATGCGGTTTTACAGAAAAAAAAGTTGAGAATACCACAGACAGCTAAGAAGAGTAACGAAAACGTTCTGAAAGAGGCGAAAGCAAAGAGAGAGATAATTTGCAATATTAGGAAGAAACAATCATCATTTGTTGGGCCATGTAGTGAGAAGGGAGAGCGCGTATATCCTGAATCGCAATGATACTTTAGATACGGAAGAGCAACTGCAGACATGATTTTCTCTCTCTCTCTCCCCTCCTATCCATCCATCCATCCATCCATCCATCCATCCATCCATCCATCCGTCCGTCCGTCCGTCCGTCCGTCCGTCCGTCCGTCCGTCCATCCATCTGTCTATTGACCTTATGAGCCGTAGCCGGCCTATAGGGCGTAGACCCAGATACCCCTTCTCTTATCTAAATTATTATTCTAGCAGTTTTCAATCTTTGTAAAGATCTTTTATAAGATCTCGCCATTTGTCTCTGTTCTGTGCAAACAGCTCTATCTCGCCATTTGTCTCTGTTCTATGCAAACAGCTCTATCTCGCCATGTCTCTGTTCTGTGCAAACAGCTCTATCTCGCCACTTGTCTCTGTTCTATGCAAACAGCTCTATCTCGCCATTTGTCTCTGTTCTGTGCAAACAGCTCTATCTCGCCATTTGTCTCTGTTCTGTGCAAGCAGCTCTATCTCGCCATTTGTCTCTGTTATGTGCAAGCAGCTCTATCTCGCCATTTGTCTCTGTTCTGTGCAAGCAGCTCTATCTCGCCACTTGTCTCTGTTCTGTGCAAGCAGCTCTATCTCGCCACTTGTCTCTGTTCTGTGCAAACAGCTCTATCTCATCGAGGAAGCCGGTTCTTGCTGCTTTTGCCTCTCTCATCAATGTTCTTCTCAGTGTTTCTCTGGATCTTCCTCTTTTCCTCTTACCTGTTGTTTCCCACATGAGGGTTTGCTTTTCTATTCGGTTATTATCTTAATGTCTGCTTCAAGAAAAATCTAGAGAGCAGAAAGAGCATCTCTTCGTCGCCTTTATCGACCTTACCGAGGCATTTGACCTTGTCAGCAGGGACGGTCTTTTTAAATACTATCTAAAATGTGCTGCCCTCATTCTCTGCTGACACTAATTAAATCGTTTCATGAGGATATGAAGTGCACCATCCAATATGACGACAACATATCACAATCCTTTAACATACGCAGTGATCTCAAGCAGGGATGCGTTCTTGCTCCGACCCTAATTGGAATCTTCTTCGCTGTTCTATTGCAACATGCATTCTCAAATGTGAACGAAGGAGTCTACTAGATGATCGAGTTCATACTACATCTGATGGTCGGTTGTTCAATATTGCAAGACTAAAGGCAAAGTCTAAAATCAGACATAGCACTCACTATTCTATCTATCTCTATCTATTGTCCTTTCGAGCCGAAGACGGCACATAGGGCAGAACTACAATCTCAAAAACAGAAACCTTGCGTGCCAAAATGGCACATATTGCAGAGATCACTGCCTCTAAAATCTATAGTCTGTTTCCATAACAACACTTTTTACAATGACAGCTTGTCAAGCCATCAATCAACCTCCTTAGTCGCCTCTTACGACATGCCTGGAAGGTCACAGTGTCACTATTCTTTACTCACTATTAGAGACCTGTTATTTGCTGATGATGCTACACTTGTCACGCAAAGTGAAGAACTCCAGAGCATGGTGCATCGTTTTGCGAATGGTTGCATAGACTTCGGTCTGATAATAAGTTTGCAGAAAACTAATACCACAGGACGTCGAAGTGGAACCTGCCATCTTTATCGAGAGCTACAGACTTTGTGTATAGGGGTCCATCATCAACGATAGGGGTCAATCATCAAAGATAGGGTCCATCATCAACGATAGGGGTCAATCATCAGCGATAGGGGTCAATCATCAACGATAGGGGTCCATCATCAACGATAGGGGTCAATCATCAACGATAGGGGTCCATCATCAACGATAGGGGTCAATCATCAGCGATAGGGGTCAATCATCAAAAATAGGGGTCAATCATCAACGATTGGGGTCAATCATCAGCGATAGGGGTCAATCATCAGCGATAGGGGTCAATCATCAGCGATAGGGGTCCATCATCAACTATAGGGGTCAATCATCAACGATAGGGGTCAATCATCAACTATAGGGGTCAATCATCAGCGATAGGGTTCAATCATCAACGATAGGGGTCAATCATCAACGATAGGGGTCAATCATCAACGATAGGGGTCCATCATCAACGATAGGGGTCAATCATCAACGATAGGGGTCCATCATCAACTATAGGGGTCAATCATCAACGATAGGGGTCAATCATCAGCGATAGGGATCCATCATCAACGATAGGGGTCCATCATCAACGATAGGGGTCCATCATCAACGATAGGGATCCATCATCAACGATAGGGGTCCATCATCAACGACAAACTATCTTTAGACACAGAACTTGATACCAGCATTGGTAAAGCTGCTAGCACCTTCCCCCGTCTTTCTATGCGAGTTTGGCAAAACTGCAAACTGACAAAACAGAGACCGCAATTTACAACTCCTGCATCATCAGTACCCTCCTGTATGGCAGAGAATCATGCACAACTTATGTAAAGCAGAAGAGACGCATAAATGTAATCCATATGCGATGTATGTGCCTTATTCTTGTTATTGCCTGGAAGGACAAAGAGGCAAACGTGGAGGTCCTCGCTCGCACAGGCCTCCCCGAACATCTACACGCTGCTCAAACAACGTAGGTTACGCTGGCTTGGCCACTTACACCGTATGAAAGATGGCCGCATACCAAAAGATATACTCTACGGACAACTAGCAGATGGCAAACGAACTAGGAGGCGCCCAAAACTTCGAACTTTAGACAAGTGTAAACGTGACATGAAGACTCTGAACAACGAACCCTGCAGCCTGGGAAGATATAGCAGCAGACCGCAATCTTTGGAAACACATTCTAAAGCTCCAACTCAAACAAGAAGTAGACAGATTCATTGAAAGAGAGAGTACGGCGAAAGAAAATGAAACAATAACATCTCTAGAGGCACTGCAAAGTTCATAGTCAACTATGACTGACAGAGGCTACTAATGTCTATATGTAGCAGACACTTTTGCAAGAACCAGAATATTTGAAAGAAAAGTTGTTATTATTATTATTATTTTAATCCAGGGGCCAAACAATTCTATGGGTAAAAACAAACTTGAAGAATTTGTTTTTGAACTACACTTTGTTCATACAGTATATGATTTTATATTTTATATATAATATTTTATATATGTTACCAATCTTCATCCCAACGTTGTACTGCCAATGCCAGATCTGGACCCTAGGTGCAAGAACAATAAGAAAAATAACCTCTACAGAGATGAAATATATAAGGAAACATCAGATAAAATGGTTTGGCCACGTGACAAAGCAGAAAGAACAAAACACTACACAACAAGCCTTCAACAAACGCTGTGAGAACACCAGACCCAAGGGTCGACCACGAAAAAGATAGGTCGATGAAATATTAGAAGCACTATGAAACATAACAGCAGCAGAGGCGAACAGAAGAGCAAAGGACCGCAAATTATATCTCCCCTCGACGCTGAAAGGCAGATGAGGAAGGAAGGAAGAAGAAGAAGAAGATATATTTTACACATTCCAATACTAATATATATATTATATATATTATATATATTTAAATATTTTTTTACATTTTTTATTAAGCATGGTAAGACTTAGCACGGGCGTAATACCGACCACATTACCCCAAAAATCATGTGCTGAAGGTCTGTAAAATATAGGGTCACTAACACCATATTTCCCTATACGCCACTTGGCGTGACGGGGGGTACTTTACTTTTTACTTTTATGGTAAGACTTGTGTTTCGGCCCAACAAAAGAGGCAGACCAAGATCTTAGAGTAAGATGGGCAGGCAACATCAAAGAAACGCTACTACATCAATTGACAATGATTGAAGCCGACAAAAGGGGCGAGACCCAGAACTTTCCCTGGACACCGGACGGGGTACAAGAGGAAATGAAGAAGAAACGATTTTAGATATTGTGAACCTTCTATGTGTCAATTTTGAGGAGGGATGTGGGGACTCAGGCATTTTATTTAGTTTAGGACCTCACCAAGTCTCACACTTTTAATCCATCTTTTTGGTACCTACTGTTATGATATGTTAACTCCCTTCTGTGTTTGATGTGAGATGAGACATTGCATGTTTTTACATTTTTATTTTTCAGTGGCCAATAATAACAAGATGTCTTCTTGTCAGAGGTCTTGCTCCTTTGATCTCCATGTTTGTAGACCGGGAGGTTGGTGCATGTGTGGCGGATGGGTGAGGAGGCTACTATAGACATAGAGCCAAACAGGTGATAGTTTGAGATCAAAACAAATTTAAAATAGTTTTAAAGCTTTCACAAAGTTTGCTACGGGTTTGTCATGTAACCAACAGAGAGAGAGAGCAACGTCTACCAACAGAGAACTATGTGTACCAACAGAGAACTAGGTGTACCAACAGAAAACTATGTGTACCAACAGAGTACTATGCGTACCAACAGAGTACTATGTGTACCAACAGAGAACTATGTGTACCAACAGAAAACTATGTGTACCAACAGAGAACTAGGTGTACCAACAGAAAACTATGTGTACCAACAGAGTACTAGGTGTACCAACAGAGAACTAGGTGTACCAACAGAAAACTATGTGTACCAACAGAGTACTATGCGTACCAACAGAGTACTATGTGTACCAACAGAGAACTATGTGTACCACAGAGAACTATGTGTACCAACAGAGTACTATGTGTACCAACAGAGAACTATGTGTACCAACAGAGTACTAGGTGTACCAACAGAGTACTAGGTGTACCAACAGAGAACTATGTGTACCAACAGAGTACTATGTGTACCAACAGAGTACTAGGTGTACCAACAGAGAACTATGTGTACCAACAGAGTACTATGTGTACCAACAGAGAACTATGTGTACCAACAGAGTACTATGTGTACCAACAGAGTACTAGGTGTACCAACGGAGTACTAGGTGTACCAACAGAGTTGGCTATGTTAGTCCCATCTCATATCTTTGTGTGTGCATATCTATGTTAGTCATATCTCTTATCTTTGTGTGCATGTCTATGTTAGGCATGTGTCATATCTTTGTGTGTGCATGTCAATTATATCTCATATTTTTATGTGCATGTTTATGTTAGTCATGTGTCATATATCTTGATGTGTGTCAGTGTTAGTCATGCCTCGTATCGCTGTGTGCATGTCTGTATTAGTCACATCTCATATCTTTGTGTGTATGTCTGTGTTAGTCACATCTCACATCTTTGTGTGTCCGTGTCTGTGTTAGTCACATCTCACATCTTTGTGTGTGCATGCATGTGTTAGTCACCTCTAGTGACACGGCCAGATGGTGCTCGTAAATCTGGGAGGGCCTACCATCTAAGGGCAGAATCCCCCTACAGAAAAGATCATCTGCTGCCTTGCAGGAAGATTGGGGACAATCAATGGCTAGGGAAAGCAAACCCGAATAAAATGGTGGCTGAAATCGGATGCACTGGGCCACTGGCGCAGAACACAGTACAACGTATTAACGGGTGTTCAGTCAGAGTGGATCTGACAGACTCTAATTGTGATGTTCTGTCTGTGGGGGCGATCAACACACTTAGCCTGACAGCTGACTTCCTATGAGAGTCTGGAATCCTTACTCTGATTGAGTCCTGAACGCAGAGAGAGAGAGAGAGAGAGAGAGAGAGAGAGAGTACCAACAGAGAACGAGGTGTACCAACAGAGTACTAGGTGTACCAACAGAGTAATAGGTGTACCAACAGAGAACGAGGTGTACCAACAGAGTACTAGGTATACCAACAGAGTACTAAGTGTACCAACAGAGAGCAACGTCTACCAACAGAGTACTAGGTGTACTAAAAGAGAGCAACGTCTACCAACAGAGAACTATGTGTACCAACAGAGAGCAACGCCTACCAACAGAGAACTATGTGTACCAACAGAGTACTAGGTGTACCAACAGAGTACTAGGGGTACCAACAGAGTACTAGGTGTACCAACGGAGTACTAGGTGTACCAACAGAGAGCAGCGCCTACCAACAGAGAACTATGTGTACCAACAGAGTACTAGGTGTACCAACAGAGTACTAGGTGTACCAACACAGAGCAACGTCTATCAACAGAGAACTATGTGTAACAACAGAGTACTAGGTGTACCAACAGAGTACTAGGTGTACCAACAGAGTACTAGGTGTACCAACAGAGTACTAGGTGTACCAACAGAGTACTAGGTGTACCAACAGAGTACTAGGTGTACCAACAGAGAACTATGTGTACCAACAGAGAGCAACGTCTACCAACAGAGAACTATGTATACCAACAGAGTACTAGGTGTACCAACAGAGTAATGTGTACCAACAGAGAACTATGTGTACCATCAGAGAACTATGTGTACCAACAGAGAGCAACGTCTATCATCAGAGAGCAACGTCTATCATCAGAGAGCAACGTCTACCAACAGAGAACTAGGTCTACAGAGAGCAACGTCTACCAACAGAGTACAAGGTCTACCAACAGAGTACTATGCCTACCAACAGAGAACTAGGTCTACCAACAGAGTACTATGCCTACCAACAGAGAGCAACGTCTACCAACAGAGACTACTACCAACAGAGAACTAGGTCTACCAACAGAGTACTATGCCTACCAACAGAGTACTATGCCTACCAAAAAAGTACTATGCCTACCAAAAGAGTACTATGCCTACCAACAGAGAACTAGGACTACCAACAGATAACTATGCCTACCAACAGAGTACTATGCCTACCAACAGAGTACTATGCCTACCAACAGAGTACTATGCCTACCAACAGAGTACTAGGTCTACCAACAGAGTACTATGCCTACCAACAGAGTACTATGCCTACCAACAGAGTACTATGCCTACCAACAGAGTACTATGCCTACCAACAGAGTACTATGCCACCAACAGAGTACTATGCCTACCAATAGAGTACTATGCCTATCAACAGAGTACTATGCCTACCAACAGAGAACTAGGTCTACCAACAGAGTACTATGCCTACCAACAGAGAACTACGTCTACCAACAGAGAACTAGGTGTACCAACAGAGAACTAGGTGTACCAACAGAGAACTAGGTGTACCAACAGAGTACTAGGTTTACCAACAGAGTACTAGGTCTAGCAACAGAGAACTAGGTGTACCAACAGAGAACTAGGTGTACCAACAGAGAACTAGGTCTAGCAACAGAGTACTAGGTCTACCAACAGAGAACTAGGTGTACAACAGAGAACTAGGTCTAGCAACAGAGTACTAGGTCTACCAACAGAGAACTAGGTGTACCAACAGAGAACTAGGTGTACCAACAGAGAACTAGGTGTACCAACAGAGTACTAGGTTTACCAACAGAGTACTAGGTCTAGCAACAGAGAACTAGGTGTACCAACAGAGAACTAGGTGTACCAACAGAGAACTAGGTCTAGCAACAGAGTACTAGGTCTAGCAACAGAGAACTAGGTGTACCAACAGAGAACTAGGTCTAGCAACAGAGTACTAGGTCTACCAACAGAGAACTAGGTGTACCAACAGAGAACTAGGTGTACCAACAGAGAACTACGTCTACCAACAGAGTATAAACACTGTGGCTAAAGAACTATTTAAAAAAAAAAACACGACGTGCAATGAAGCAGATATCGATATCTACAAACTCGATGTTGTGCAGCAGCATAACTACCTGGGATCCATCATCAACGACAAACTATCTTTAGATACAGAAATTTACACCCGCATTGGTAAAGCTGCTACCGCCTTCGTCGTCTTTCTAGGCGTGTCCGGCAAAACAGAAAACTGACAATTAAAACAAAGACCGCAGTCCCTGCAAAATTAGTATCCTCCTGTATGGCAGGAGAAGAAACTTATACAAAGCAGGAGAGATGGCTAAACGCATTCAATATACGATGTCTGCTGCGCAGTATTTTTTGTATCCCTTGGAAGGATAAAATGACAAACGTGGAGGCCATGACTCACACAGGCCTAACGAACATCTACACGCATCTGGGTCTATTCCTTCAATTTTGATATCCACTTGTAAGTTTTGAGCATCAGCTTCGTTTATGATCATAGTTTTAGTCTTTTTTATATTCATATCTAATCTATATTTTTTGCTCGTCATGTTATTTAATGAAATAATTGTTGTAGAATTTTAAAGGAATTTAAGTCAACAGTCACAACATAAATAATTTGCGATATGCGGATGGCACAGTCTTAGTAGCAGAGACAGAGAATGAACTACAAGAAATGATAGACATAGTAAAAGAAAGCAACAAGAAAGGTCTCAGTCTGAATAGTAAGAAAACAGATGTAATGGTCATACCGAAGAAACAATCACCACCATCATGCAGCATAAAAATAAACGAGACAAATCTGAAACAAGTGCAACGTTTCAAATACGTGGGCACAAAAATGACATAAAGATGGAATATGGACCACAGAAATAAAAAGCAGAATAGCTGAGGCCAAAATAGCATTTCAGAAAAATGTCTTATGCAACAAATCTATGTCAAGAGAAGTGAGAAAGAGAGTTCATCGGTGCTACATAGAACCAATTCAGACGTATGGAAGCGAATCATGGACAGTAGACAAACAAATGAAAAGACGATTAGAGGCCACAGAGATGGGATTTCTCAGAAGAATGTTGAAAGTTCCCTGGACAGCTAAAAAGACCAATGAGGAAGTTCTCAAAGAGGCCAACACAAAAAGGGCGCTCTTAAAAAACATCAGAAAGAAGCAATCAACATTTTTTGGGCATATCATGAGAAGAGGAAAGTTGGAATACTTGGTTACAACTGGCAAAATAAAAGGAGAGAGAGATCTCGGACGACAAAGAGAGAAAATACTGGATAGCTTGGTGTCATGGCATGGAAAACAGTCAACAACAGAACTGATACGATGCACTGTAGATAGAAGATTGTGGAAGGACATGATCGCCTACGTCAATCGGTATGGCACATAATGATGATGTAGATCTTTAGGATTTTCTGCTAGTAGTACAGTATCATCAGGATATCTTAGGTTATTGATTACTTTTCTATTAATGTTAAGGCCTGGCATCTCTGTGAAGTTTTTAAAGATTTGCTCAGTGTATAGATTGAACAAACTTGATGATGGATACATCCCTGTCTTACTCCTCTTTTTATATCAATGGGTGGAGAGTTCTCTTTGTTATATTTTATTATTGCTGTTTGCTCCCAATATAAATTACATATTAGTCTTATAGATGTATATCTTTTAGGCATTAGTTATTTGTAGTGTACTCTATCAAAAGCTTTGGTGTAGTCTATGAAGCAGGCATATATTGGTTTGTTCACTTCTGAGGACTTTTCGATTAATGTTCTCATGCAGAATATGGCTTCTTTTGTTCCACTATTTTTCCTAAATCCAAATTGCTGCTCATCTAGTTCAATATTGATTTTAGTCTGGATCCTTCCTTATTTAACTTTTAGCAAGAATTTTGTAACATGGCTCACTTGTTATAAATGTATTATATATGTATTGTCCTAAAGTCACTGTATTCAACTGCACCATTCCTTTTAGGCAATGTAATGAAAGTTGATGTTTTCAGGTCACTTGTTATGTATCCTGTCTGTAATCACTTCAATGCCAAAATCTTCTAGTGCCTGTATCATGTCTATCTGTATGTTGTCAGGTCCTGCAGTTTTCCCTTTTTCATTATTTGTATAGCTTTTTCCACCTCAGATTTTAAGATTGTATAGCCTGGTGTACATTTTATGATTGGTTTCTTGTCCCTTTGATCGTGAAATAATTCTGTTATATATTCCTGCCATCTATTTATTATATCTTTATTGTCTCTTAGCATTTTTCATTTTTTTTGTCTGCAATGCTTCCACTTTCTGTTGCTTTAAAAAATTTTTATTAGTCATTCTCTTTATTTCTGTATGCATCCCTCTTAAAGCTTTTTTTATTTCCATAGTTTCGATTTCTATACATTTTTGGCTGAGCAAGCCTTCTTTCGTCTTTTTGCACATTTTGCGTATTTCATTATCTATTTTCTTGTATTGTGTGGTGTTCTTCGCTTGTCTTCTTTCTTCCATTTTTTTCTAAGATGGCGTCAGTTATCCATTTTTTTGTTCTTTTCCTTTTCGGGTAAAGTGTCGCAAATTTCTTGTATGCTTTCCTTACACTGCCATTCGGTTGTAACTTTTTCATCACGATTTTCTCTTCTGTACTGCTCAATTACTTATTCTAGCAGCTTCTGATATGTGTTCTTTACTTGTATTGTTTTGCATTAGTATCTTCGACATCTCTTCCATTGAAAGCTGATTTATCTAGTGGTTAGTGGTATTGTTGGCGAAAGTAGCCTTTTGCTTGTTTTTCTTTAGTTTGATTTTAATTTTAATGTGATCTGAAACTACCCCCAAACTACCGCCAAGGACATTTTCTGGTAGATTTCAAAGAGAGCGGCGGCATTAACAACAAAAGGGCGCCCCGGAAGCGGTCTCTTTGATCCTGTTTGTGATGCTTCGGCACAGGTGGTCGCTGGTGCCGCCTCGACGTTCGGGCTGTCTACGTTGATTGGCAAAGCCTTGAACTGGACTCACCCACGCTGGCAGACTTAGCGTCTACAATCTACATCCCAGGTTTGTGTCACAGGGGTTCTCAAAATTGTGGGTATATCCCGATTACGTTTAAAATAATGTGACTGCAAACAAACAAAAACAGAAAAGTTGATGCTCATATTGTGCTACAAAAGTCAGAACATGGACAATTCTTAAAAAACACCAGTGTAAAAATAGCATGTGAGATCAAATGTATAAGGAAAATCTTAAACAAAACCCAAAAGAAATTGTTATTGAGTTGGTGAATTATTATTATTATGAATATCAAAAAGACTAAAACTATGATCATAAACAAAGAAAATACTCAAAACCCACAAGTGGATATCAAAATTGAAGGAATAGACCTTGAGACAGTTCAGAACTATAACTACCTTGGACATACTATAACCAGTGATGGAAAATGTACAACTGAAATAAACAAAAGAATAGGAATGGCAAAAAGTAATTTTAATGTCATGAAGGACATACTAACATCAAAACAAATAAAACCAGAGCTAAAACTAAGAATAGCAAAATGTTACATCTTCTCAATATTCCTATATGGTGCTGAAACATGGACATTAGACAAGAAAACAGAACAGAGAGAATTGAAGCCTTTGAAATGTGGATATATAGAAGAATAGGTAGAATTGGATGGAAGGAAAAGAAAACAAACGACGAAGTCTTAAAACAACTAAAAATGAAAAGAGAACTTCTGAACACAATTAGAACAAGACAAATGCGATTCTTAGGCCATGTTAAAAGACACAACAGCCTACTGAAAGTAATCCTGGAGGGGAAAATACAAGGTAAAAGAGGCAGAGGCAGACCAAGATTAACATGGATGAGTAACATCAAAAGATGGACAAATCAACCGATGACAACCTGCACCATCAAAGCAAGAGATAGAGCAAAATGGCGCTCCATGGTAGCCAACCTTCGTTGCGGAGACGGCACTCAATGATGATGATGAATTATTAGCGGGTCATCATCATTGCACTCCGAACATGTCCATATGTTCTCAGATCCCCTCCTCAGCAAGTCTCGCAGCGTCCAGCGACTAACGACTCCAGTTCTGTGTTGGTTGATAAGTCTTCTTACACGCCCACTAAGTTTCTCGTTTCTGGCTGTGCCCATCTTAACTCCCATCTCTTTCATCCGATGGAGTAACGTGGATTTATGGTTGTCGAAGTCCTGTGCCCTTCCCACATTTCGGAGGGCATTGATGATGTCCGCCCGATCCATTGAGTGACCGTCTTCAAAGACAGCGCAGCAAGCCAACTTGTCCGCTCTTTCATCTCCCCGTACTCCCGCATGTCCAGGGACGAAGACAAATGCGACCTTGCATATTGTTTACTCCTGTAATTACTCTACCTACTGCTAGCGTACAAAAAAAAAAAATTAATAAATAAGGAAGAAAAAGAAACGTTTCAACAAAGGAAATTCGATTAGAAATGAGGATCACGGTGGCTGTAATTTAACACCATCTATAGCTTATACTTTCTTAAATGGTGTGTCTTAACACATTGTTGTGGATAATAGACAATAGAACAACAGACAAGAAAATCACTGCAGTCTGTAGAAATGTGGTTTTACAGAAGAATGTTGAGAGTACAATGGACAGCTAAGAAGAGTAATGAAAACGTTCTTAAAAATGCCAAAGCAAAGAGAGAGTTAATTTTCAATATTAGAAAGAAACAATCGTCATTTTTGGTCATGTAATGAGAAGAGAACAGCTGGAATATATTGTAACAATTGGGAAAATTGAGGGACGAAGAGATAGAGGGAAGCAAAGAGAAAAAATGTCAGCCAGCTTAGAATAACTAGGCAGAAGGTTAACAATAGAAATGATAAATAACAGTTGAGATCGAAAGTTGGGGAGAGACATGATCAGCTACTCCAGTATGCATGGTACTTGATGATGATGATGATGATGATAGCTATATTTAACAACGAAGAACCAAATAGTTGAATATCTTATGAGAATTAAATTCATCCTACTGCTAGAGCACAACACGTGAAAACATTTGGCAACAGTGCAAAAGAGAATTGGAATCCCAGAAAGAGATAGATAGATGGAATCAAAGTGACATTAAGTAAATAGGAAAGGACAATAATTCACTGCACACAACTAGCAAAGACCAAAAAAATGCACAAAAAAGTGTCCAACACACTCGTCTTCACATACTTTTGTTTCAGACCAACACTCACGTCTTTGTAGACACTGTTTCAGTCCACCACCACGTCTTCATAGACTTGTGTTTCAGCCCCACTTCCCTCACATCTTCATAAACGTGTTTCAGCCCGAAACTCACATCTTCATAGACACTTGTGTCTGAGCCCGACAATCACATCTTCATAGACACGTGTTTGAGCCCGACACTCACATCTTCATAGACACTTGTGTCTGAGCCCGACACTCACATCTTCATAGACACTTGTGTCTGAGCCCGAAACTCACATCTTCATAAACACGTGTTTGAGCCCGACACTCACATCTTCATAAACACGTGTCTGAGCCCGACAATCACATCTTCATAGACACTTGTGTCTGAGCCCGAAACTCACATCTTCATAAACACGTGTCTTAGCCCGACAATCACATCTTCATAGACACGTGTTTGAGCCCGACACTCACATCTTCATAGACACTTGTGTCTGAGCCCGACATTCGCGTCTTCATAGACACGTGTCTGAGCCCGACTCTCACATCTTCATAGACACTTGTGTCTGAGCCCGACATTCGCGTCTTCATAGACACGTGTCTGAGCCCGACACTCACATCTTCATAGACACTAGTGTCTGAGCCCGACATTCACGTCTTCATAGACACTTGTGTTTGAGCCCGACACTCACATCTTCATAGACAATTGTGTCTGAGCCCTACACTCACATCTTCAGTAAACTAGACTTGTGCTTTGGGCTACCTGCTTCAACCTCGATCCTTTCTAGCTGTACCAAACTGTTACCAGAGCCACTTCGGGGAGGTGGAGAAGGATCTTGATCAGCTGCCGCTCTTGGTCAACTATAGTCACATAGCTGTGAAATCACTTTCAGTTCACGTGCTGATTGGTATCTAGCAGGGCCTGATACACATTCTACTCCAAGGCGAATTTTGAGATGGTCATACAGGAGCCGCGGTAGCTCAGTGGTTAGTGAACTGGATTGGACTACTAAGTACAAAAGATATGAGTTCAAACCTGATCTAGAGTTTCGACCGAATTATTCACAGAAATAAAATAACACGGCCGCAAAATTGATCATATTACCCCTAAATTTAACCCTAATTAATGCGCGAAAGGTCTATAAAAAATATGGGCACTAATGTCATATTCCTTATACGCCACGTGGCCACTGTAGATCAGAAGGATCCGGGTTAATTCTCATATACGACGACTCCTTTCTCCGCACTGACACAACTTAAAGATCATCTAGCCTCTGGAAATGGGTACTTGACAGGCGGCCTAGCGTTTACCGATTGCATCGCCAATAAAATGTACAGCAAATAAATGAAAAATATCAAATAAGTACCGTGGAAGTACGTCACCGCGGACCTCCTGTGACGTCACCGCGGACCTCTTGTGACGTCTCCATGGACCACCTGTGACGGTACCACGGGTCACAGTTTGCTAAATGCTGCATTATATCGTCTGAAGCAATTTTTTTTTTCATTATTTTTCTTTGTTTCTTTGACATGCATCCTTGCCTGTATGAAAAAGAAGCAAATTAAAAACATACTAAAGAAAGCCAGACACTAGCGTAGCATAGCAAGACAGGCTCTGTCTTGACACCCACAGGGAATGAGAAAGTCACGAAGACCAAGAAATATGCGGAGAAAGAAGTCATGGAAACTCTCAAGAGCATTGGCCCAGACTGAATAAAAGTAAAGAAACTGTCCAAGAATAGGGGTAGAACCTTGTATTCCCCAAAGAGTGGTCTAAAGGGCTTTTCGCTTTGGTTATTTTTAATTTTTTTTTAAAAACACGCACAATGATTTGTGGAAGGTCGGTTATTATGCTCAATCAAAGTATCACTTTAAAATCTATACCCTATTACAAGTTTAGAAATGAGGTTAATCACCCCAGTTAGGCATTCTCACAGAAAATATATTGAAGAGGATACTAATGTATATATTATATATGGTAAACTCTTCCGAGACCAGCCGCACTTGGCCTCGCAGTTTACCACTTCAAAGTTAATAGTGCTGGTTTTGGAAGAGTTTACCACTTCAATGTTAATAGTGCTGGTTTTGGAAGAGTTTACCACTTCAATGTTAATAGTGCTGGTTTTGGAAGAGTTTACCACTTCAATGTTAATAGTGCTGGTTTTGGAAGAGTTTACCACTTCAATGTTAATAGTGCTGGTTTTGGAAGAGTTTACCACTTCAATGTTAATAGTGCTGGTTTTGGAAGAGTTTACCACTTCAATATTAACAATGCTGGTTTTGGAAGAGTTTACCACTTCAATGTTAACAATGCGGCCGGTCTTGGAAGAGAGCTTGCATCCTCACGGCGGACTTGCTACGCCAGTCAGAATCTGTACACCAGAAAGGATCAAGATGACATTTACACCAGAAAGGATCAAGATGACATTTACACCAGAAAGGATCAAGATGACATTTACACCAGAAAGGATCAAGATGACATTTACACCAGAAAGGATCAAGATGACATTTACACCAGAAAGGATCAAGATGACATTTACACCAGAAAGGATCAAGATGACATTTACACCAGAAAGGATCAAGATGACATTTACACCAGAAAGGATCAAGATGACATTTACACCAGAATGGATCAAGATGACATTTACACCAGAATGGATCAAGATGACATTTACACTAGAATGGATCAAGATGACATTTACACTAGAAAGGATCAAGATGACATTTACACCAGAAAGGATCAAGATATTTATACACCAGAATGGATCAAGATGACATTTACACTAGAATGGATCAAGATGACATTTACACTAGAATGGATCAAGATGACATTTACCAGAACGAGATGAGCTGTAGTTAGCCGCAGTCGTATCATGAATATTTCTCAAATGTAATCTTAAAAGAAAAGGGGGGGGGGGGACACACGACAAAATAGGGCTGGAGAATAAAAAGACCAGATTGTCCAGCTTCAACAGAATTGGTAGGGAAGAGAGTAATACAAATAAATAGCTCAAATTTTAGTTGACTTTTGAATCGAGTTGTTTTTTTAGGGACTTTGAGTTTTATCTTCCAGACTGAACAATACTTGGGGCGCAAGCACTTGGCGTTAACGTCATTACAAACAGAGCAAAACTAGAGAAACATTATCGGATCTCTCTCTCTCATTATTCGCATTTAAGCAATTACCTCCAAGCTATAGGGTAATACATTTCCAAACAAGTTATTTAAATGTGAAGGTATGTTCCTTGTTGGAATATTACCTTTCTGTTAGATATTTCAAGAAAATATGCATATCATAATATCATCTGTTAAATGATAAAATAAATAATTTATAAATAATAAAATATGCATGTTTAGTAGCGTGCATGAATTATACTCATTAGCCTATTTCTTGTTTAACTGGGGCCCTCGGTAGCCTAGTTGGGAAAACCACCCGACTGGACTACCGACGTTCAGACAACCCGTGTTCTATTCCCACTGGGAGCAGTGTGAGTTGTACTCGTGGTTGGAAAAAAAAAAAATATCCCCACGGTCGACCCAGCCGTTGGCAGAAATAAGTACCAGGGTATTACCCTGGGAAGGTGAGGAATGTCGCCTCGCATTGTGAGTTTCGATGCTTGAAGCGACACTATCCAGAAATCTCCGAACATTTCTGGATAGGCGGCCGAGCACATATGGGTGGAAACTCGCGTGCTATGACACCGGTTCAAGTCTCGTACTTTACCTTATCCTTACTTTTGTTTTAAAAAAAGTATTTAAAAAAGTAAAGTACCTCCGTCACGCCAAGTGGCGTATAGGGAATATAGTGTTAGTGACCCGTCACGCCAAGTGGCATATAGGGAATATAGTGTTAGTGACCCGTCACGCCAAGTGGCATATAGGGAATATAGTGTTAGTGATCCGTCACGCCAAGTGGCATATAGGGAATATGGTGTTAGTGACCATACATTTTACAGACCTTCGGCACACGATTTTTGGGGTAATGTGATCGGTATTACGCCCGTGCCGCTTTACATTTCCCAGAAAAAAATCCGGTACCCATTAAAGGCTGGGTGAACCCAGAAGCCGTCGGATGGGATCGAACCCTACCTCTTGTCCTTTGTAGTCCAGTTGACTAACCACTGAGCTATCGCGGCTCCCTCCTCTTTGTTTAACTATACTATTCAGTCAAATGTTTTTAAAGAAAGTCAAAATCATAGCACATGTGCTTTCGGTGCCTTCTTCTTGTCATGTCGCTTGTTTGGTTTCTTACTTTCAGAAGCATTTTTTTTATTTTCAAAAGCAATTTGTCTTTTCCAATGCTTGAGTGAATTTCCTGCTCTCACATCCATTCATTGGGGGGGGGGAGGAGAGGGAGAGGAAGGAAGAGAGGGGTGTTATTGAGTTCAAATGTCTGAGTTTGGTTTTCTTGCTGAGGAATTTTTTAAAAATGTATCTCCAATTGAAATTCTCAAGACCTACAATTAAATATCAAAGTTGAAGGAATACATCTGGAGACAGTTCAGAGTTACAACTACCTGGAACACACTATAACCAATGATGGAAAATGTACACACTATAACCAGTGATGGAAAATGTACACACTATAACCAGTGATGGAAAATGTACACACTATAACCAGTGATGGAAAATGTACAACTGAAATAAACAAAAGAATAGGAATGACAAAAAGTAATTGTAATGCCGTACTAACATCAAAACAAATAACTCAGGGTGTAAAACTAAGAATAGCAAAATGTTACATCTTCTCAGTATTCCTGTATGGTGCAGAAACATGGACATTAGACAAGAAAACAAAATAAAATTGAAGCACTTGAAATGTGGATTTATAGAATAGGTAGAATTGGATGGAAAGAAAGGAAAACGAAGTTTTAAAACAACTAAAAATGAAAAGAGAACTACTAAACACAATTAGAACAAGACAAATGAAATTTTGGGGGCATGTTAAAAGACACAACAGCCGAATAAAAGTAATATTGGAAGGGAAAATACAAGGTAAAAGAGGCAGAGGCAGACCAAGACTATCATGGACGAGTAACATCAAAAGATAGACAAGTCAGCCTATGACAATCTGCACCATCAAAGCAAGAGACAGAGAGGAATGGCGCTCCGTGGTAGCCAACCTTCGGTGCGGAGACGGCACTCAATGATGATGATCTCAATTTATTTTTGAGTTTGTAAAGAAAATGTATGATAAAATGATACGGGTTATGGTTCAGTTGCGTTTTTCCATTGCATATCATATCGGTGTTCGATGGATTAGCCCCTTTAACTTTTGGTAGGATTTCTTAGTTACGTTTTGTGTCTCACCGTATTGCCGTATTTATTTAAAATTAATCTCCTGCTCGAGCAATTCAATATAAATATATAATATATTGGAATGTTGGTAGTATTAGTTACAAACTTTGAAAGTACAAATTAATATATAAAAATGCGAAGCAGTAACTTGTAAGCAGGCAAATATCAAACAGTGTTGCCATATCATACACATGAACACTACTCCAGTGTTTGACTATTTGACTATCTATCTATCTATTGACCTTTCGAGCCGTAACCGGCCCATAGGGCGTAGACCAAGATACACCTTCTCCTATATGAATTTTTGTTCTAGCAGTTTTCTTTTAAAGATATTTTATTAAATCTCGCCATCTGTCTCTGTTCTGTGCAAGCAGTTCTATCTCATTGAGGGAGCCGATTCCTGCTGCTCTTGCCTCTCTCATCAATGTTCTTCTCAGTGTCTCCCTGGGTCTTCCTCTTTTTCTTTTACCTGTTGTTTCCCATATGAGGGCTTGCTTTGCTATTCGATTATTATCTCTTCTCATCACATGTCCAACGTATGACCATCGTCTTTTCTTTATTACTGAAGATATTAGTGGTTGATTGGCGATTTCTCTAATTTCCTCGTTTGTTTTGAATTCGTTCCATTCTATACCAAGTATTTTCCTTAGACATTTATTTTCGAATGCGTTCAACTTTGTTTCTATATCTCTTGTTGTTTTCCAGCTTTCAGACGCATACGTAAGGGTTGATAGTACATTTGATTTGAATAGCCTAAGTTTTGTGTTTGTGCTAATGAGTTTTGATTTCCACAACTTTTCAAGGCTTCTGAAAGACATTGCTGCTTTAGCCAGTCTGATTCTAATTTCTTTGCTCGTATCCCCTTCTCGATCAATGTGACTTCCAAGATAGATAAAGTGATCGATCTCTTCTACTGGTTTGTTTTCCATGTATATTTTGTCACTTGTTGGAATTAAACTTTTCATGACTTTAGTCTTTTCATGATTGACCTCAAGCCCAATTTTGCTGGCTATTGATGATAGTTCATTTGTGTTTTCCTGCATCGTTTTTATCTGACTGCTGATGAGAACTATGTCATCAGCAAAGTCGAGGTCCTCCAAATGGTCTCCTTGTATCCATTCGATGCCTTTATTACCAGTGCAGCATTTCTTCATTATGAAGTCCATAACAATTCCAAATAACAAGGGCGATAAAATACATCCTTGTTTAACCCCAGTTTCTATTGGGAAACATTCGCTCAGTCCTTCCTCTGTTCGAACTGCACATGTGTAACCATCATACATGTCTTTGATAATATTTATGATTTTTGATGGTAAACCATATTGCTTCAGAATTTTCCACAAAGAATCTCTATGAATACTATCAAATGCTTTTTTGAAGTCGATGAAGTTAAGTACAAAAGGTTTTTGCTTTTCAATATGTTCCTCCAATATAAGTCGTAGAGTGAAAATGTGGTCAAGACAGCTTCTCCCTTTTCTAAACCCAGCCTGTTCTTCACGCATTACTGTATCTATTGAATCTTTTATTCTATTTAGGATGATTTTACAGAATAACTTTGAGGCAACTGACAGAAGTGTCACGCCTCTCCAGTTGTTACAATCTCTAAGATTGCCCTTTTTTGGGATCTTAACAATGATTCCTTTTTTCCATTTATGAGGCGTCTTCTCTGTTTTCCAAATGATGTTGAACATTTTTTGGAGATGTATTAAATTATGGCTATCAATTGCCTTGAGGATCTCAGCTGTTAACTTATCCTCTCCAGCAGCCTTGTTATTGGCCATTAGCTTTAAGGTGGTTTCTATTTCACTCAAGGTGAAGTCATCTAAATTTACATCTAATTCTGCTGCTGGTGTTTCAGCTTCAAAATCTATTAAACTGTGAGGTAGTGGACGGTTAAGAATTTCTTTGAAGTGTTCTGCCCAACGGGCTTTTATGTCTGCGCTTGTTGTTAGCATTAATCCAGATTTGTCTAGAATTGGTGTTCCACTGGATGTATAGGTGTTTGTCAGCATCTTTTGTACTGTATAGAGAGTTCTGCTGTCTCCTGTAATTGCAGCTGTCTCTGCTTTCTCTGCCAAGTTGTCTATATAAGCTCTTGTATCTCTTCTTGCCGAACTTTTCACTTTGTTGTCTAATTCTTTGTATGTTGCTTTTGCCAGAACCTTTCCAAGATCTGTCTTTACATTAGTCACGGCTCTCTTTGCTTCTCTTCTTTCTTTGATGTATTTCCATGTGGTGTCTGAGATCCAAGCTCGTTTTTCCATTTTCTTCAGTCCGGCACTTGCTTCTGCTGCTGTCATTAGTATTTTGCTCTGTGAGTCCCACATTTCATTGATATCTAAGTCTATTTCACCGAGTGCTGAATAACAATTACTTAGCTCTATGTTAAACTTTTCCTTTATGGCTTCATCTTTCAGTTTATGACTATCAATTTTATGTGTAATTGACCTCTTCTGTTGGTTTCTAAATTTTAATCTTATTTTCCCAATGCACAGGTTGTGGTCACTATTAACATCAGCACCTCTGTAAGCTCTTACATCTATTAATGATGATCTGAATTGTTGTTTAATACATAGGTGGTCAATTTGATTTGATGTTCTATCGTCAGGAGATATCCATGTTGTTTTGTGAATATTTTTGTGTGGAAATAATGTCCCACCTATAACTAAATTTTCTATTAAACATAATTCTATTAATCTTATATATTTGACTATTTGACTAGTATAATATTAAATAATAATACTAAGTATTAGGCAAGATTAACAGTTGCAAGTTGAATTAGCGCCGCACTAACGTTAAATCGCAATATCTTTATTTAGCGCCCCTGGAAATGAACTGCACTGTGAACTCAACATCGTTGTGTCTCACACAGATCTCCGCTTTTGAAATTACTGCACAGACAATTGACTTTACTATCAGTTCCTATGAGTTTCGCTAAGTAGCATATGTCAAAAGCCGTGTTCGGCAGAAACAGCGCTACTGGAGAAGAAAATATTTCTATGAAGATGATTTGTAACGAACGTGGCGAAGTCTGCACAGACGAGTGACCATTACACTATTACAGTTAAGGAGGTGTCCCACAACTTTGTTTCCCCTAACAGCGGACCTCAACATTAAATTAGCACTGCAGTCACTTATCTGGTTCGGAGGCACTGGGTCGCAAAGTAATAAACAGTGCAGCAGCTACGCAATCCGGCACTATATCAACCCATAAATAAGGGTAAAGTATGATATAAAAGTAAAGTACCCCCCCCCCCCCCGTCACGCCAAGTGGTGTGTATAGGGAAATATGGTGTTAGTGACCCTATATATATTTTACAGACCTTCAGCACATGATTTTTGGGGTAATGTGGTCGGTATTACGCCCGTGCTGATTTACTTTCCCAGAAAAATATCCGGTACCCATTTAAATGATATGGGAGCGTGAAAATAGAAGTTGTTTTTTTTTAATGAGAGCACTTCTTTGTCTTCCCGAAGTAAGTAACCTAAGCACTAATGTTTAACATTAATAGTTAAGAAGTAAAGTAAATGATTAAAAATATATTACATTATTATCATTATTATTATTAATATATTATTATTAATATAATATATTATCATTATTATTGTTATTATTAATATATTATTATTAATATAATATATTATCATTATTATTATTATTATTATTATTATTGTAAGGCAAACTCTTCTTACCGATGCCATGATGTCTTCGTCAGTTTCTGGCTCTGGCTCAGCCCAGTCCACGGCGATGGTGTGTCCCCACAGCTGCACCCTTCCAGGGATCAGCTTTCTCCTGGCCATAGCGGCCGCCCTATGATTCTCGTACTCCACAAAGGCAAACCCTCGGTTTTTCGCCTTATCCATTGCACTCGGGTACACAATCACATCCACAACACCTTCCGTTACCTTTGACATTTCCGTCAGAATTTCTTCCTTGACTTTCGTTTTGGGAATTCCCCCTACAAACAGCCGACAGTTATCAACACTCGAACACACGCCCAAGAATCTACCTTTCCGGATCTCGTAATTGTTCAACTCCTTCACAGCCCGTCTAGCATCATCCCTGTGGCAGTACGTGCAGAACGCAAATCCTCGATTACTGCCACTAAAATCCATCATAAGCCGAAACTCGTAAATCCTGCCTAATTTTTCAAATACTGGCACAAGTTCATCCTCGTATATATCCCGTGGAATCTTTCCTACGAAAATTTCACATCCTCGCTGTGGGATCGGCCCGTCCCATCCAGGTGGGGGACCGCCGTATTTTCTTTGCCCATTTTCTTGAACTAAAGAATAACCTGTTTGATTCATTAACGATATTAAAGCAGTTTCATTTGGGGCGCCTGAAACACCTTTAATCGCAGTAGACATTGTCAAGATGCGAGTCCAGTGACGAAGCTTAATCTACTAACGTCGCTCCGCCGCGTTCTATAATCCCATTTACAATGATGGTAAGCGGTACCAGGCTTAAAATATCCACTAACTTGCCAACGACACATTTAGCGATCTACCAATCATTGTTCGTTGTGAAAAGTAAACTCCGCCCATTGAGTAGTATCCATTCCGGGTTGTTCTGTAACAGCGGTTCTAAAAAGTGTAAAAGTTGTGGCTATTATTCTTTGTCAGTCATCAGTTGTAAAATAAAAAGTAAAGTACCCCCGTCACGCCAAGTGGCGTATAGGGAATATGGTGTTAGTGACCATAAATTTTACAGACCTTCGGCACATGATTTGTAGGGTAATGTGGTCGGTATTACGCCCGTGCCGCTTCACTTTCCCAGAAAAAAATCCAGTACCCATTAAAGGCTGGGTGAACCCAGAAGTCGTCGGTTGGGATCGACCCCTACCCCTTGTCCTTTGTAGTCCAGTTCACTAACCACTGAGCTATCGCGGCTCCCTAGTCATCAGTTGAAGTAAGAATAAATAAAACAAAACAAAAAACAAAAAGAGCAAATTGTCGTTATTTAATGTGGAGTCAACCATCTTTAAGAAAAATGTATTTCTTGCAGATACGAAAGCCGGTCAATAAAATACGTTTAGAAGCAGTATTAAAATAGTATTCATTGTATATTATAATAGATTGGATGCTGGGGGAACATGTGGTTTATCGTTTAGTATTCATTGTATTGCAAACAGCAATAATAAGATATAACAAGGAGAACTCTACACCCATGGAGGAAGAACTCTACACCCATGGACATAAAAAGAGGAGTAAGACAAGGATACATCCTATCACCAAGCTTGTTCAATCTATACACTGAGCAAATCTTTAAAAGCATCTCAGAGATACCAGGCCTAAACATTAATGGAAAGATAATCAATAACCTAAGATATGCTGATGATACTGTTCTACTAGCAGAAAATCCTAAAAACCTACAACAATTGCTTAATGTGATAAACACAACAAGTAAAAAATTTGGACTAGAAATGAATATCAAAAAGACTAAAACTATGATCATAAACAAAGAAAATTCTCAAGACCTACAATTAAATATCACAGTTGAGGGAATACATCTGGAGACAGTCCAGAGCTACAACTACCTGGGACATACTATAACCAGTGATGGAAAATGCAAAACTGAAATAAACAAAAGAATAGGTATGGCAAAAAGTAATTTTAATGCCATGCAAAATATACTAACAACAAAACAAATATCAGCAGGGCTGAAACTAAGAATGGCAAAATGTTACATCTTCTCAATATTCATGTATGGTGCAGAAACATGGACATTAGACAAGAAAACAGAACAGAAAATTGAAGCCTTTGAAATGTGGATTTATAGAAGAATAGGTAGAATTGGATGGAAACAAAAGACAACAAACGATGAAGTTTTAAAACAACTGAAAATAAAAAGAGAACTGCTGAACACAATTAAGACAAGACAAATGAAATTTTTGGGGCATGTTAAAAGACACAACAGTCTACTAAAAGTAATATTGGAAGGAAAAATACAAGGTAAAAGAGGCAGACCAAGACTAACATGGACGAGTAACATCAAAAGATGGACAAGTCAATCTATGTCAGCCTGCACCATCAAAGCAAGAAACAGTAGAATGGCGATCCATGGTAGCCAACCTTCGTTGCGGAGAGGGCACACGATGAATTGAATTCATTGTATATTATAATAGATTGGATGCTGGGGGAATATGTGGTTTATCGTTTAGTATTCATTGTATATTATAATAGATTGGATGCTGGGGGAATATGCGGTTTATCGTTTAGTATTCATTGTATATTATAATAGATTGGATGCTGGGGGAATATGTGGTTTATCGTTTAGTATTCACTGTATATTATAATAGATTGTATGCTGGGGGAATATGTGGTTTATCGTTTAGTATTCACTGTATATTATAATAGATTGGATGCTGGGGGAATATGTGGTTTATCGTTTAGTATTCACTGTGTATTATAATAGATTGGATGCTGGGGGAATATGTGGTTTATCGTTTAGTATTCATTGTATATTATAATAGATTGGATGCTGGGGGAATATGTGGTTTATCGTTTAGTATTCATTGTATATTATAATAGATTGGATGCTGGGGGAATATGTGGTTTATCGTTTAGTATTCACTGTATATTATAATAGATTGTATGCTGGGGGAATATGTGGTTTATCGTTTAGTATTCACTGTATATTATAATAGATTGGATGCTGGGGGAATATGTGGTTTATCGTTTAGTATTCACTGTGTATTATAATAGATTGGATGCTGGGGAATATGTGGTTTATCGTTTAGTATTCATTGTATATTATAATAGATTGGATGCTGGGGGAATATGTGGTTTATCGTTTAGTATTCACTGTATATTATAATAGATTGGATGCTGGGGGAATATGTGGTTTATCGTTTACCGAACAACATTATTACTTGGGTCTGTCGCACATTTCGTTGACGTTATTCCTCCTTCGATGGGTCTGTCTTGATCTCTGTGCCCTTTCTCTTATGTAAGCCATTGCATTTATATTCGCAATAATAACAGTAATAATAAAAAAGTAAAGGCCTTGTTAGGTGTATGGGGATTATGGTGTTGGTCACCATAATGTGGTTTTACAGAAGAATGTTGAGAATACCATGAACAGCTAAGAAGAGTAATGAAAAGGTTCTGAAAGAGGCCAAAGCAAAAAGAGAGCTAATTTCCAATATTAGGAAGAAACAATCATCATTTTTTGGTCATGTAATGAGAAGAGAACAGCTGGAATATATTGTAAAAATTGAGGGGGAAAAAGATAGAGGGAAGCAAAGAGAAAAAATAGCAGACAGCTTAAGATAATGGATTGGCAGAAGGTAAACAACACAAATGATAAATAACTGTCGAGATCGAAAGTTGTGGAGAGACATGATCACCTACGCCAGCAGGCCCGGTACTTGATGATGACCATATTTTCCTATCACCACATTTTTGGCCGATAACATCTTCGTTATCATGCCAGGCCGCCTTTACTTCCCCAAAAAATCTCTGGTACCCATTTTTAGAGGCTGGGTGAACCTCGGAGCCTTATTAAATCCGAAAAAAATACGCCACTGCTCATGATCGAAGCGGAACCCTTCTTGTCAGGAAGCGAGGACTCTAACCAAATAGTAATAATAGTAGTAGTAATAAGGTGAAAGCGGGTTTCAAATCAAATAAAGTTACCTAAACATTCCTCTAGGTAGGTTGAACTCTGAACCCAAACCACCTGGTGCCTGCTTTTATTATCAACTCTCGTTGGAAACTCCCGGATCACCCCAGAAGTGGGGCGGGGAAAGTCGCGGTGATATTTTTTTTAAAACCATTTAAAAAAAAAAAAACGTCAGAATATTCTCAACAATGTCAACAAAAAAAGTGAACTCCTAAAAGAACACCAGAAAAGAACAATCGACATTGCTTTGGGGGCGCATCATAAGAAGAGAGAGGTTGGAATACATGTTTATAATTGGTAAAGTACAATAAAAGAGAGAAACAGCTAACGACAAAGAGAGAAGCAGCCAACTAACAAAGAGAGAAACAGCTAACGACAAAGAGAGAAGCAGCCAATTAACAAAGAGAGAAACAGCTAACGACAAAGAGAGAAGAAGCCAACTAACAAAGAGAGAAACAGCTAACGACAAAGAGAGAAGCAGCCAACTAACAAAGAGAGAAACAGCTAACGACAAAGAGAGAAGCAGCCAATTAACAAAGAGAGAAACAGCTAACGACAAAGAGAGAAGAAGCCAACTAACAAAGAGAGAAACAGCTAACGACAAAGAGAGAAGCAGCCAACTAACAAAGAGAGAAGCAGCTAACGACAAAGAGAGAAGCAGCCAACTAACAAAGAGAGAAAAAGCTAACGACAAAAAGAGAAGCAGCCAACTAAAAAAGAGAGAAACAGCTAACGACAAAGACAGAAGCAGCCAACTAACAAAGAGAGAAACAGCTAACGACAAAGAGAGAAGCAGCCAACTAACAAAGAGAGAAACAGCTAACGACAAAGAGAGAAGCAGCTAAATAACAAAGAGAGAAACAGCTAACGACAAAGAGAGAAGCAGCCAACTAACATAGAGAGAAGCAGCTAACGACAAAGAGAAAAGCAGCTAACGACAAAGAGAGAAGCAGCTAACGACAAAGAGAGAAGCAGCTAACGACAAAGAGAGAAGCAATCAACTAACAAAGAGAGAAGCAGCTAACGACAAAGAGAGAAGCAATCAACTAACAAAGAGAGAAACAGTTATCGACAAAGAGAGAAGCAGCTAACGACAAAGAGAGAAGCAATCAACTAACAAAGAGAGAAGCAGCTAACGACAAAGAGAGAAGCAGCTAACGACAAAGAGAGAAGCAGCTAACGACAAAGAGAGAAGCAGCTAACGACAAAGAGAGAAGCAATCAACTAACAAAGAGAGAAGCAGCTAACGACAAAGAGAGAAGCAATCAACTAACAAAGAGAGAAACAGCTAACGACAAAGAGAGAAGCAGCTAACGACAAAGAGAGAAGCAATCAACTAACAAAGAGAGAAGCAGCTAACGACAAAGAGAGAAGCAGCTAACGATAAAGAGAGAAACAGCTAACGACAAAGAGAGAAGCAGTTAACGACAAAGAGAGAAGCAGCTAACGACAAAGAGAGAAGAAATCAACTAACAAAGAGAGAAGCAGCTAACGACAAAGAGAGAAGCAGCTAACGACAAAGAGAGAAGCAGCTAACGACAAAGAGAGAAGCAATCAACTAACAAAGAGAGACGACACCAGATAGCTTGGTGTCGAAGCACAGTAAGCAGCCAACAACAGAACCGACAGATAATTGTGGAAGGACATGGTCGCCTACACTTCCGGTAAATGTAAACAAGTACGAGACTTGAACCGGCGCCTTAGCACGCGACAACCAAACGTGCTCGGCCGCCTATCCAGAAGTGCTCGGAGAATTCTGAATGGTGTCGCTTCAAGCATCGAAACTCAAGATTCGAGGCGGCATTCCTCACCTTCCCAGAGTACTACCCTGATACACATTTCTGCCAGCGGCTGGGTCGACCGTGAAGATAATTTTGTTTACAACCACGAGTACAACTCACACTGCTTCCATCGGGAATCGACCACGGGTTGTCCGAACGTTGGTAGCCCAAACGGGAGGTTGTCCTAACTAGGCTACCGAGGCCCCTTACTCTTGCCGGTATGACACATGATGATGATAAAAATACGTATCGATAATCTAATACTACAGGGTGTTTATAAAGTCTCACTACACTTGGTATCTAGGTCAATTTGAAAAAAAATGTTTATGACGTCATCACAATATGTGCTCCCACTGTCAATGAAATTTGTTGAATAAGTTTATTGCTACTGGAAATGTGGAAGATGCTCCACGATCTGGTAGGCCTGCTGTGAATGATGAAATATGTTTAGATATCCAAGACAGAATCCTTAAAAGTCCAGACAAGTCATTAAGAAAACTGTCGCAACAAGTGAACTTACCATTGAGCACATATTGTGATGACGTCATAAACATTTTTTTCAAATTGACCTAGATACCAAGTGTAGTGAGACTTTATAAACACCCTATAAAACCAGATAGTCTAAGCGGCAGAGGCCGTCCTTCTTCTATGTTCATCATTAAAGCACACTATATTCTCCCTACCCGGCGAGAAAACAATTCCTTCTGGTGTCTCTATGCTTGATCAGTCAGATTAGCTGTCTTGATGATTTTTTGGGTAATGTGGTCGGTATTACGCCCGTGCCGCTTCACTTTCCCAGAAAAAAACCCGATACCCATTTAAGGCTGGGTGAACCCGAAAGACCCTACCAAAGACAAGAAAGGTCTCAGTCTGAATAGTAAGAAAACAGAAGTAATGGTTATATCGAAGAAACAATCATCACCATCATGCAGCATAAAAATAAACGAGACAAATCTAAAACAAGTGCAACGTTTCAAATACTTGGACACAATAATAACATCAGATGGGAGATGCACCACAGAAATAAAAAGCAGAATAGCTCAGGCCAAAATAGCATTTCAGAAAATGAAAAATATCTTATGCAACAAATCTATGTCAATAAAAATTAGAAAGAGAGTTCATCAATGCTATATAGAACCAATTCTGACCTATGGAAGCGAATCATGGACAGTAGACAAACAAATGAAAAGACGATTAGAGGCCACAGAGATGGGATTTCTCAGAAGAATGTTGAAAGTTCTCTGGACAGATAAAAAGACCAATGAGGAAGTTCTCAAAGAGGCCAACATAAAAAGGGAGCTCTTAAAAAACATCAGAAAGAGGCAATCAACATTTTTTGGGCACATCATGAGAAGAGGAAAGTTGGAATACTTGGTTACAACTGGCAAAATAAAAGGAAAGAGAGATCGCGGACGACAAAGAGAGAAAATACTGGATAGCTTGGTGTCATGGCATGGAAAACAGTCAACAACAGAACTGATACGATGCACTGTAGATAGAAGATTGTGGAGGGACATGATCGCCTACGCCAGCCGGCTGGGTACATGATGATGATGATGAACCCGAAAGCCGTCGGTTGGGATCGAACCCTACCCTTGTCTTGTATAGTCCAGTTCACTTAACCACTGAGTTATCGTGGCTCCAATTTATGTTCTTTACCACAGTTAAAATAAGCCCGGACCACACCATGTTCTGAATGAAGTGTGTGTGTGTATTGTTTTCAAGATGTGGTGGGTGAATCAGGTGGCTTTTTCTTCTATCTTGTGTTGTTACGTTTATTTTGTTTGTGTTTTTATATGTACATGACATCACCCAGTTCCTCAACAATAATTGCAACATGTTAACTGGGATCGTTAATATATTGAATCAATCAATTGATGTTTAATTGCTGCCAACAAATACTTACAGTGTTTTAATCCCGTAGCGTATAGTTTATATATATATAAACAGCCGAATTGGTACTGCAGCTACGACTTTCAGCAAACTCACAGGCGGGTCTAGAGCAACACGAAACTAACACTGAAGACCAAACTCTTAATATATTAAACTTGTGTGCTTAGCACACTATTATATGGATCTGAAACCTGGACAACAAACTCAAACCAGGAAAAAAAGACTAAATGTCTTTCACATGCGATGTCTCCGTAGAATAATGCACATCAAATGGCAGGACAAAATAACCAACTTAACTGTCCTACAACGTGCTAAGACCCCAACAATCATGTCGATGCTCAGGTGTCGAAGACTAAGATGGCTGGGGCACGTCCAGCGAATGGAAGACAAACGCATCCCCAAGCAAATACTGTATGGTGAACTCATCATCATCATCGAGTGCCTTCTCCGCAATGAAGGTTGGCTACCATGGAGCTCCATTCTGCTCTGTCTCTTGCTTTGATGGTGCAGGTTGTCATAGGCTGATTTGTCCATCTTTTGATGTTACTCGTCCATGTTAGACTTGGTCTGCCTCTGCCTCTTTTACCTTGTATTTTCCCCTCCAGGATTACTTTTAGTAGGCTTTTGTGTCTTTTAACATGACCCAAAAATCGCATTTGTTTTGTTTGAATTGTGCTTAGTAGTTCTCTTTTCATTTTTAGTGGCTACATCTGTAGTGACACTTGTCCCGATGGTAATTTTGGGCTACAGTGCACACAGACGTGTTCTGATGGCTGTGACATCATGTGTGACCCGGACGGTACAGACTGTGCGTGCAAGGAGACGTGCTACGGATCAGACTGCACTCTCAAATGTCCGGACAACTGTTTCAACGACACCTGTGAACAGTCAACCGGGAACTGTACATGCAAGGGAACGTTCTACGGGTCAGACTGCACTCTCAAATCTCCGGACAAATGTTTGAACGAAACCTGTGAACAGTTAATCGGGGCCTGCGTCTCGTATGTCGATTATTCCCACGTTAAGAAGAGTACTACAACAAACCCAAGCATATGGATACCTTAATGTGTTTCTGTGCTGGACATGGTTCATTTCTTGGTGTTTTTCCGTCAAGCCATGGCTCATATCTGTATGTGTTTCTGTGCTAGCCATGGCTCATATATTGATGTGTTTCTGTGCTTGCCATGGCTCATATCTTGGTGTGTGTCATGTTAGTCATAGCTCATATCTTGGTGTGTCCTTGTTAATCATGTCTCATATTTTTATGTGTGTATGTGTTTAGTCATATCTCATATCTTAACGTGTATCTGTGTTAGTCATGTGTCATATCTTTGTGTGTGTATGTTTGGGTTATATATCTCATATCTTTGTGTGCATGTTTATGTTAGTCATGTCTCATGTCTTTGTGTGTGCATATCTGTGTATGTCACATCTCATATCCTTGTGTGTGCATGTCTATGTTGATCATATCTCATATCTTTGTGTGGATATCTATGTTAGGCACGTGTCATATCTTTGTGTGTGCATGTCTATGTCAGTCATATCTCATATCTTTATGTGCATGTTTATGTTAGTCATGTGTCATATATCTTGATGTGTGCCAGTGTTAGTCATGCCTCGTATCGCTGTGTGCATGTCTGTGTTGGTCACAACTCCTATCTTTGTGTGTACATGTCTGTGTTAGTCACCTCTTGTGACTCGGGCACATGGTGCTCGTAAACCTGGGAGGGCAGACCATCTAAGGGCAGAATCCCCTACAGAAAAGATCATCTGCTGCCTTGCAGGAAGATTGGAGACAATCAAAGGCTAAGGAATGCAAACCTGAATAAAATGCTGGCTGAAATCGGATGCACTGGGCCACTGGCGCAGAACACAGTGCAACGTTTTAACGGGTGTTCAATCAGAGTGGATCTGGCAGACTCTAATTGTGATGTTCTGCCTGTAGGGGCGATCAACACACTTAACCTGACAGCTGACTTCATGTGAGAGTCTGGAATCCTACTCTGATTGAGTCCTGAGCGCAGAGAGAGAGAGAGAGAGAGAGAGAGAGAGAGAGAGAGAGAGAGAGAGAGAGATTTTTAGTTGTTTTAAGACTTCATCGTTTGTTTTCTTTTCCTTCTATCCAATTCTACCTATTCTTCTATATATCCACATTTCAAAGGCTTCAATTCTCTGTTCTGTATTCTTGTCTAAAATCCATGTTTCTGCACCGTATAGGAATATTGAGATGTAACATTTTAATATTCTTAGTTTTAGCCCTGGTGTTATTTGTTTTGATGTTAGTATGTTCTTCATGACATTAAAATTTAGTTATTTGGTTATGAAAGGCCCAGGTATCACTGCAAACGAATTAAAATCCATAATTGCTCAACCGTCCGTGCCAGCGTAATCATCCGAATCTCATCTCCCAAACAAAGAAAGGTAACTGTAGTCCCCATCATAGCAGTCTCAGCACACGCCAAAAGACATAAGGCGAAACCGCGCAGAAAGTGAACACAGCCAACTTTTCCCTGTCATACGATATCATCATTCATAAAGCAATTGGAATATTGAAACATGATCAAAACGGATGAGACACACAGCTCACGGTGTGCACAGAGCACTTAACTCAGTAGCTCCTGCAACAAGCCGGACTTGGAATATGAGGAAACTGCAACAAGGAACACTTTTCATGCATAGCCTTCAATTGTTCTTGCCGCCTATCCACCATATACCGGGAGTTCACGTCCTCTCGAAAATGATGATCGTCATATTTTTAACATTAAAATTACTTTTTGCCATTCCTATTCTTTTGTTTATTTCAGTTGTACATTTTCCATCACTGGTTATAGTATGTCCAAGGTAGTTGTAGTTCTGAACTGTCTCCAGGTCTATTCCTTCTATTTTGATATCCACTTGTGGGTTTTGAGTATCATCTTTGTTTATGATCATAGTTTTAGTCTTTTTGATATTTATATTTAGTCCATATTTTTTGCTTGTTATGTTTATCACATTAAGCAATTGTTGTAGATCTTTAGGATTTTCTGCTAGTAGTACAGTATCATCAGCATATCTTAGGTTATTGATTATCTTTCCATTAATTTGTAGGCCTGGCATCTCTATGATGTTTTTAAAAATTTGATCAGTGTATAGATTGAACAAGCTTGGTGATAGGATGCATCCCTATTTTACTCCTCTTTTTATATCAATGGGTGTAGAGTTCTCTTTGTTATATGTTATTATTGCTGTTTGCTCCCAATATAGATTACATATTAGTCATATGTCCATGTCATCTAGATCAAGAATGGCCAATTTCTTTGGCGGGCCATTTTTTTATTATTTTTTTGTGTGGCGGGCCACACACATAACAACATCAATACAAATAAACTTGGCATTTGTTTTAAGGTAATATTTTTGTTACTTATCGGCATTATTTGCTTCGGCATATATATGTGCTTCCGAACATAGAAGTAATTTTCAAACTGAAATCACTCAGTGCGGGATATTTTTCCTGTGACACAAGTTTCCAAAAGTCAACTCCTATCTCCATCCTTGATTGGAAAAAGGGGTCACTTTGGAGGTTACAAAACTCCAACTGAAAAGTGTCATGTTGTTGGAAAATGTCACACTTCATAGGATTGCTCCAATAGTTTGTCTAACATTAATACAGAAAATTTGAAATCAGTGTCACTGCGCTCCTCAATCAATTCTTTGCACGAAGGAAAATGAATGAAGTTTTCTTTGGCCAGGGTAAATCTAAAAACTTTTAGTTGACTTATAAATCCATCTAGGTGTCCTACCAAATCTGAGACTGTTTGGGAACGTCCCTGTAGCTTCACGTTGAGTTCATTCATGTGCTGGGTGATATCAGTTAAAAAGGCCAATACGCTGTTAAAATGTGGATTAGACATTTTTCTGATCAGTTCTTTGTTGGTATCATGTTTTTTTTTTCCCAAATGCACGCGCCATGTCACCGTCACATAATGATTTTTTTTATTTCGCTATCTCTGCGCTTACAACAAACGATGCCATTAAGGAACTTGTTTGTTTTGTTGTTAATGTAGTAAAAACAGATTTCTGAGCACTAACCTTTTTCTTCAAATCGCACACAAGTGTAGAACGTATTGTACCAATGTAGTCCTTGTATTTAGCGGCGTGATGATGTGTGTAATGCCGTTTAAGATTATACTCTTTATTTACAGACAACACTTGCAAACACACAAGGCACTGCGGTTTGTATTCTTATTGTTGATAAATAAAAAAATCACGTTCCCATTTCTCATGAAAAAATCTGATTTTTTTCATTTAATTGACGTTTATTGCTCATATTAATTATACCACGACCGAAGCAACAGACAATGAAAACACAGATTACAACAATAGCACTGTTTCCTGTTAAAATGGAACTGTTCACTGTAACTCGACAAAATCAGAATGATCAGATCGGATATATAATTTTGACTGATGAAAAGAGATTTGGAGAGAAAGAAACTGAAAGTAAAATAATTGTGAGGTGAATGCGTTGGGGTGGAGGAGGTGGGTGACTGACAGTATTTCTTGGCGGAAACTGTTTGAACTCGTCGAACCGAGAGTCGGCTCTAGAACCATTCGTTGGCTTCTTCCTTTATTTAAGTCGGTCGCAGGATCAAAAGAAAAAAGGATGGGCCGGGTATGACGAGAAGTCGACGTTAAACTAACTACTAGTGTTCCGAATTTTAAACATAGGTCTACTAGGGAATATTTGAGTTAGCTTTCTCCACGGTAGAAGTTAATGTAAAAATTTTTTAATCAATTTTACCCAGGACATTTTGCTCAGCGCAACCTGATTTTATTTTTTATCCGACGCGGGCCACAAAAAAGGACGTCACGGTGGCCCGCGGGCACCTAATTGGCCATCCCTGATCTAGATGTATCTCTTGTAGGCATTCTATGATGAATTAACACACGGAAAAAGATAAATCGGCAGACCTAAACTATAATATAGAGATGTCTGTAAATCATCTCTGAATGACTTCTCAATTTGTGAAAATTACTGGGAACATCTGGCAAGTGGTCACACATTTGCATTTAGTATCAGTATAAACAAGGAGTGGTAGGTACTTTTGAACAAGCGCGGCCGACATCCAGGAAGTGTCGATCTCTAGGCACAAAGCAACTATCTTTATTACCAATTTGGCGCTAATACCAATCGATATTTGTAACAGTTTAATTGGGTCACAACATGTTTTTCAGTTGTTTATGTAATAAACTAATAAAGGTTTGCCAGTACGCATTCGGTTGAGGAAAAGCTTTACGTGTGCGTGCGTGCGCGCGCGCACCTGCAGCTAGGAGGTTACGGAAGTAGTGAACTCGGATCAACGACAACTAGTTTTGTGGAACGAGCCCCCACTGAGCGTGGTTTTAAAAAACAAATCTCGACTCGTGGGATTACCGTCCTCATGACCGCGCCTACCGTCAGAGGGCAATGACAAACCACTGACGTAAATGCCTAGACAAATACACAGCCAAAAAATGATGGGGAAATAGCAACGTTCTGTGAAGGATATACAACGCACATACATCTGGGAATCTCGGTAGCCTAGTTGGAAAAACCACTAGACTGGGCTAACGACGTTCGGACAACCTGTATCCGATTCGCGCTGGAAGCAGTGTGAATTGAACTCGTTGTTAGAAAAAAAATACCCCCGCGGTCGACCCAGCCGCTGGCAGAAATGGGTACCAGGGTACTATTCTGGGAAGGTGAGGAATGCCGCCTCGCATCGTGAGTTTCGATGCTTGAAATGGCACTGCCCAGAAGTTTCCGAACACTTTTGGATAGGCGGCCGAGCACATATGGATGAAAACTCGCGTGCAGAGACGCCGATTCAAGTCTCGTACCTTACCTTACCTTACCTTACCTTACCTTACCTTACCTTACCTTACCTTACCTTACCTTACCTTACCTTACCTTACCTTACCTTACCTTACCTTATCTTACTTTACCTTACCTTACCTTACCTTACCTTACCTTACCTTACCTTATCTTACCTTTACACATACATCTATTCCGGGCCCTCTATCAACCCCAAGCGATCAGCCCTCCTTGTAGGGACCATGTAGCTGATGACCTAAGTCCAGACTGAGGAGATTAGAAAGGCAATAATAATAGAATGATGTGTCTGCTGCAGTCGGCAACGTTCAAGACCACAATTTTAGAACCACTGCCTGGTTGATTTTAAAAAGCACGCTCTTATCAGCAGCTCAAGCAAAACAAACAAGTGGAAAACGGTATCAGTTGAACACTCGAACAACACGGCGCGGCCGTGTTCCAAATGTAGCCCAAGCTATTCTATCACGTCCGTGACAAATCTTTAGTCAGTTGTGTAGCACCAGCTCACCAACTCAACGCAAATCCAGAGGTGATCCTTTCGTCTCAAGATATAAAGGTGAAATACGAGACTTGAACCAGCGTCTCTGCACGCGAGTTTACACCCATGTGTGCTCGGCCGCCTATCCAGAAATGTTCGGAGATTTCTGTATAGTGTCGCCTCAAGCATCGAAACTCAGATGCAGGGCAACATTCCTCACCTGCCCATGGTAACACCCTGGTACCCATTCTGCCAACGGCTGGGACGACCGTGGGGGTATTTATTTTTTCCAACCACGAGTACAATCCACACTGCTCCCAGCGGGAATCGAACACGGGTTGTCCGAATGCCGGTTGTCCAGTCGGGTGGTTTTGCCAACTAGGCTACCGAGGCCCCTCAAGATATATAACGCCAAGCAGGCAGCTTGCTTATTATGAAACATCATGAAACCGTATTTCCCCCCTAACAGTCCTTAGCGTTCTCCTGTTAAATGGGAGTGGATTTGTTATGTCTCTAGTTTACGACAAGGCTGCGATATCTGCCACGTTCAGGCTCAACATATCCGTCTTCAACTTGGGATAAATTTGCTGAACAGTTTTTGTCCGGGCAGCGATAATTTGTGACTACTCTTCTCGACGGGGCCTCGGTAGCCTAGTTGGGAAAACCACCCGACTGGACTACCGACGTTCGGACAACCCGTGTTCGATTCCCGCTGGGAGCAGTGTGAATTGTACTCGTGGTTGGAAAAAAAATACCCCTACGGTCGACCCAGCCGTTGGCAGAAATGGGTACCAGGATATTATCCTGGGTAGGTGAGGAATGTCGCTTCGCATCTGAGTTTCGATGCTTGAGGCTACACTATACAGAAATATCCGAACATTTCTGGATAGGCGGCCGAGCACATATGGGTGTAAACTCGCGTGCTAAGACGCCGGTTCAAGTCTCGTACTTTACCTTTACCTTTACTCTTCTCGACTTTTAATTGCTAATGGTTCAAGGTGCGTGAATGGACCTCTAGCTTTTCGTCGCTACCGAGAGGGCTAGACATTGAATCTTCTGCTCAGAAAGGGCTAGACATTGGATTTACTATCCAGAGAGGAATAGACATTGGGTCTACTGTCCAAAGAAGGCTAGACATTGGATCTACTGTCCAGAGAGGGCTAGACATTTGATCTACTGTCCAGAGAGGGCTAGACATTGGATCTACTGTCCAGAGAAGGCTAGGCATTGTATCTACTGTCCAGAGAAGGCTAGACATTGGATCTACTGTCCCGAAAAGGCTAGACATTGGATCTACTGTCCAGAGAGGACTAGACATTATCTACTGTCCAGAGAGGGCTAGACATTGGATCTACTGTCCAGAGAGGGCTAGACATTGGGTCTACTGTTCAGAGAAGGCTAGACACTGGGTCTACTGCTCAGAGAACGCTAGACATTGGGTCTACTGCTAAGAGAGGGCTAGACATTGGATCTACTGTCCAGAGAGGGCTAGACATTGGGTCTAATGCTCAGAGAGGACTAGACATTATCTACTGTCCAGAGAAGGCTAGACATTGTATCTACTGTCCAGAGAAGGCTAGACACTGGATATACTGTCCAGAGAAGGCTAGACATTGGATCTACTGTCCAGAGAGGGCTAGACATTGGATCTACTGTCCAGAGAGGGCTAGACATTGGGTCTACTGTTCAGAGAAGGCTAGACATTGTATCTACTGTCCAGAGAGGGCTAGACATTGTATCTACTGTCCAGAGAAGGCTAGACATTGGATCTACTGTCCAGAGAGGGCTAGACATTGGATCTACTGTCCAGAGAGGGCTAGACATTGGGTCTACTGTTCAGAGAAGGCTAGACATTGTATCTACTGTCCAGAGAGGGCTAGACATTGGGTCTACTGCTCAGTGAACGCTAGACATTGGGTCTACTGCTCAGAGAGGGCTAGACATTGGATCTACTGTCCAGAGAGGGCTAGACATTGGGTCTACTGCTCAGAGAACGCTAGACATTGGGTCTACTGCTCAGAGAGGGCTAGACATTTGGTCTACTGTTCAGAGAAGGCTAGACATTGGGCCTACTGCTCAGAGAAGGCTAGACATTGGGCCTACTGATCAGAGAAGGCTAGACATTGGGTCTACTGCTCAGAAAGGGCTAGACATTTGGTCTACTGCTCAGAGAAGGCTAGACATTGGGTCTACTGCTCAGAAAAGGCTAGACATTTGGTCTACTGTTCAGAAAACGCTAGACATTGGGCCTACTGCTCAGAGAAGGCTAGACATTGGGTCTACTGCTCAGAAAGGGCTAGACATTGGGTCTACTGCTCAGAAAAGGCTAGACATTTGGTCTACTGCTCAGAAAAGGCTAGACATTGGGTCTACAGCTCAGAGAAGGCTAGACATTGGGTCTACTGCTCAGAGACCAGGGGAAGGTAAAGTCACAAGGAAACCACGGATTCAAAATTAAAAATGTGCCCACCACCCGTTGCGAGATTCGAACTCGGGACCTTCTTGTCTAGAAGCAAACGTCTGTCCTCTACACCAGCCAATCTCCCCCCCTTTCAGTCGTTCATTGCTTCTTCTACTGAGTCCTACTCCCGATATTATACCTCATAACTGACTCATTGACAATGCCATATGCTTTGAGTGCGTCGGAAAGAGAATATAGGGTTAGTGGTCATATTTTTTTGTTACCATCTACACATTGTGTGTAATTTTGTCAGCATTAAGTCAGTGGGTCTTTCTTTCCCAGAAAAATCCGGTACCCATTTCCAGTTTTAAGTCCAGGCGAATCTAAAAGCACAAGCGGGGTTTAAAATGGTGGCACAGGTGCAGCTGACCCAGTCTTCATTCGTTTCATTATGGATAGTAATATCCGTGATACTGATGGCGTTGATCATAATGATGCTGGCTGTGATGTAGATAATCATGTAGACAAAGATGGTGGTGGTGATGATAACGTATTGTAGTGTCATGTCATGTATTTTTCAGGATAGGTTTGATGACGATGATAATGGTGTTGGTGATGATGTTGGATATGATCATGATGGTGGTGATGATAATGGTGGTGGTGATGATGTGGGATATGATCATGATGGTGGTGATGATAATGGTGGTGGTGATGATGTGGGATGTGATCATGATGGTGGTGATGATAATGGTGGTGGTGATGATGAGGGATATGATCATGATGGTGGTGATGATAATGGTGGTGGTGATGATGTGGGATATGATCATGATGATAGTGATGATAATGGTGGTGGTGATGATAATGGTGTTGGTGATGATGTGGGATATGATCATGATTATAATGATGATAATGGTGTTGGTGATGATGTGGGATATGATCATGATGGTGGTGATGATAATGGTGATGATGAGGGATATGATCATGATGGTGGTGATGATAATGGTGGTGGTGATGATGATGGATATGATCATGATGGTGGTGATGATAATGGTGGTGGTGATGATGAGGGATATGATCATGATGGTGGTGATGATGATGAGGGATATGATCATGATGGTGGTGATGATGAGGGATATGATCATGATGGTGGTGATGATGAGGGATATGATCATGTTGGTGGTGACGATAATGGTGATGATGAGGGATATGATCATGTTGGTGGTGATGATGATGAGGGATATGATCATGATGGTGGTGATGATGATGAGGGATATGATCATGTTGGTGGTGACGATAATGGTGATGATGAGGGATATGATCATGTTGGTGGTGACGATAATGATGATGATGAGGGATATGATCATGATGGTGGTGACGATAATGGTGATGATGAGGGATATGATCATGTTGGTGGTGACGATAATGGTGATGATGAGGGATATGATCATGTTGGTGGTGATGATGATGAGGGATATGATCATGTTGGTGGTGATGATAATGAGGGATATGATCATGTTGGTGGTGACGATAATGGTGATGATGAGGGATATGATCATGATGGTGGTGACGATAATGGTGATGATAAGGGATATGATCATGTTGGTGGTGATGATGATGAGGGATATGATCATGATGGTGGTGATGATGATGGATATGATCATGATGGTGGTGATGATGAGGGATATGATCATGATGGTGGTGATGATAATGGTGGTGATGATGATGAGGGATATGATCATAGTTGTGGTGATTATGAGGGATATGATCATGATGGTAGTGATGATAATGGTGATGGTGATGATGAGGGATATGATCATGATGGTGGTGATGATAATGGTGGTGGTGATGATGAGGGATATGGGTGACGACAATGGTGGTGGTGATGATGAGGGATATGATCATGATGGTGGTGATGATGAGGGATATGATCATGATGGTGGTGATGATGATAATGGTGGTGGTGATGATGATAATGGTGGTGGTGGTGATGATGATAATGGTGGTGGTGATGATGAGGGATATGATCATGATGGTGGTGATGATGAGGGATATGATCATGATGGTGGTGATGATGATAATGGTGGTGATGGTGACGACAATGGTGGTGGTGATGATGAGGGATATGATCATGATGGTGGTGATGGTGACGACAATGGTGGTGATGATGGTGGTGGTGATGATGATCAATGGTGGTGATGGTGACATGACAATGGTGGTGGTGATGATGAGGGACATGATCATGATGGTGGTGAGGACGATGATAATGGTGGTGATGGTGACGGTGATGACAATGGTGGTGGTGATGATGAGGGACATGATCATCATGGTGGTGATGGTGACGGTGATGACAATGGTGGTGGTGATGATGAGGGACATGATCATGATGGTGGTGAGGACGATGATAATGGTGACGGTACGACGATGATAATGGTGGTCATGGTGACAGTGATGGTTGCCACGATGATGGTGACGATGACAATGATGGTGGTGACGACAACGATGGTGACGATGATAATGATGGTGTGATGACAATGATGGTGACGATGATAACGATGGTGGTGATGACAATGATGGTGACGATGATAACGATGGTGGTGATGACAATGATGGTGACGATGATAATGATGGTGGTGATGACAATGATGGTGACGATGATAATGATGGTGGTGATGACAATGATGGTGACGATGATAACGATGGTGGTGATGACAATGATGGTGACGATGATAACGATGGTGGTGATGACAGAGGAATATCCCTATTGAGTCAAGTTGGTAAAATGTTTGCTAAAATATTAGAGAGGAGAGTAAGATACATAATAGAACCTCAATTAAATAATAATCAATTCGGATTCAGAAAAGGCCAAAGCTGTACTGATGCGATATTTACATTGAGACAACTATGTGAAAAAACAAAAGAATATGACAGAAACCTAAATATAGTGTTTATAGATCAGGAAAAAGCATTTGATCGTGTGGACAGGAACAAACTTTGGCAAACTTTAGAAACATACGGGGTACCAGGACAACTACTAGAAAATATAATAGCACTATATAAAAACAGTCAAAGTGCCGTCAGAACATCGGAAGGTCTGTCAGGATGGTTTCAGGTTACAACAGGAGTAAGACAAGGATATGTCCTCTCACCACTCCTCTTCATCATATATATGGACAAAATAAATCAGGAAACAACCAACAACAAGGACAAATCAAATAATAACATAGAGGTAGAAAACTCCAACATCAATGAGCTACTCTTCGCAGATGACCAGTGCCTAATATATGAGGATGAAAACCTGCTACAACAGCATTTAACATCTCTAGATAAAAGCTGCACAAACTACAGTATGAAAATTAATTAACACAGCAAAAACAGAGGCTATAAGAATAAGCAAATTAAGACACCCATTAAACATTAAGATCAAAGATAAAGAAATAAAACAAGTAGAGGAATTCAAGTATTTAGGCATAATGTTCACAGAAGATGGAAAACTAGACAGAGAAATTGACATGAGAATACAAAAAGCGAATGCTGTCACATACCAGCTTTCACCATCGTTAAGACATCCAAACATTTCTATGCCAGCTAAACAACAAATGATAAATATCATCTTCATACCAACTTTGTGCTATGAAAGTCAAACATGAACCCTTTCTAAATCACATTTAAGAAAGATCAATGCATGTGAGATGCAATGCTTGAGAAAAGTAACAAACAACACAAGAAGAGATAGAATACCAAATGAAACCATAAGAAAAATGGTAGGAACAAAACCCTGCCAAGAATATATAGAACAACAACAACTTAAATGGTTTGGCCACCTGGTCAGAATGAATCCTCACCAATCACCATCAAAGGCGTTCTTCTCGAGAATGCATGGAAAAAGACCAAGAGGAAGACCCAGAAGAAGATGGATAGATGCAGTGACAGAGACATGTAACAACAAAGGAAAATCACTAATTCAGACAATTCGAGCAGCTCAAGAATGACAAATGATATAAACAACGACACCTTTTAGGTATCAGTGAAAAGAGAAAAGAGGAAGAAGAAGATGACAATGATGGTGACGATGATAACGATGGTGGTGATGACAATGATGGTGACGATGATAATGATGGTGGTGATGACAATGATAGTGACAATGATAATGATGTTGGTGATGACAATGATGGTGACGATGATAACGATGGTGGTGATGACAATGATAGTGACAATGATAATGATGTTGGTGATGACAATGATGGTGACGATGATAACGATGGTGGTGATGACAATGATGGTGACGATGATAACGATGGTGGTGATGACAATGATAGTGACAATGATAATGATGTTGGTGATGACAATGATGGTGACGATGATAATGATGGTGACGATGATAATGATGGTGGTGATGACAATGATGGTGACGATGATAATGATGTTGGTGATGACAATGATGGTGACAACGATAATGATGGTGACGATGATGATGGTGGTGATGTTGGTGATGACAATGATGGTGACAACGATAATGATGGTGACGATGATAATGATGGTGGTGATGACAATGATGTTGGTGACGATGATAATGATGGTGACGATGATAATGATGGTGGTGATGACAATGATGGTGACGATGATAACGATGGTGGTGATGTTGGTGATGACAATGATGGTGGTGATGACAATGATGGTGACGATGACAATGATGGTGGTGATGACAATGATGGTAACGATGATAATGATGGTGGTGATGACAATGATGGTGGTGATGTTGGTGAGGATGATGATAATGGTGGTGGTGATGTTGGTGAGGACGATGATAATGTTGGTGAGGACGATGATAGTGGTGGTGGTGATGTTGGTGAGGACGATGATAATGGTGGTGGTGATGTTGGTGAGGACGATGATAATTATGGTGGTGATGTTGGTGAGGACGATGATAATGGTGGTGGTGATGTTGGTGAGGACGATGATAATGGTGGTGGTGATGATGGTGAGAACGATTATAATGGTGGTGGTGATGTTGGTGAGGACGATGATAATGGTGGTGGTGATGTTGGTGAGGACGATGATAATGGTGGTGGTGATGTTGGTGAGGACGATGATAATGGTGGTGGTGATGTTGGTGAGGACGATGATAATGGTGATGTTGGTGAGGACGATGATAATGGTGGTGGTGATGTTGGTGAGGACGATGATAATGGTGGTGGTGATGTTGGTGAGGACGATGATAATAGTGGTGGTGATGTTGGTGTGGACGATGATAATAGTGGTGGTGATGTTGGTGAGGACGATGATAATAGTGGTGGCGATGTTGGTGACGACGATGATAATGGTGGTGGTTATGTTGGTGAGGACGATGATAATGGTGGTGGTGATATTGGTGATGACGATGATAATAATGGTGGTGATGTTGGTGAGGACGATGATAATTATGGTGGTGATGTTGGTGAGGACGATGATGATGGTGACGGTATGACGATGATAATGGTGGTGGTGATGTTGATGAGGATGATGATAATGGTGGTGGTGATGTTGGTGAAGACGATGATAATGGTGGTGGTGATGTTGGTGAGGACGATGATGATGGTGACGGTATGACGATGATAATGGTGGTGGTGATGTTGGTGAGGACGATGATAATGGTGGTGGTGCTGTTGGTGAGGACGATGATAATGGTGGTGGTGATGTTGGTGAGGACGATGATGATGGTGACGGTATGACGATGATAATGGTGGTGGTGATGTTGGTGAGGACAATGATGATGGTGACGGTATGACGATTATAATGTTGGTGGTGATGTTGGTGAGGACGATGATAATGGTGGTGGTAATGTTGGTGAGGACGATGATAATGGTGGTGGTGATGTTGGTGAGGACGATGATGATGGTGACGGTATGACGATGATAATGGTGGTGGTGATGTTGGTGAGGACAATGATGATGGTGACGGTATGACGATGATAATGGTGGTAGTGATGTTGGTGAGGACGATGATAATGGTGGTGGTTATGTTGGTGAGGACGATGATGATGGGGGTGGTGATGTTGGTGAGAACGATGATATTGGTGGTGGTGATGTTGGTGAGGACGATGATGATGGTGACGGTATGACGATGATAATGGTGGTGATGATGTTGGTGAGGACGATGATAATGGTGGTGGTGATGTTGGTGAGGACGATGATGATGGTGACGGTATGACGATGATAATGGTGGTGGTGATGTTGGTGAGGACGATGATGATGGTGGTGGTGATGTTGGTGAGGACGATGATGATGGTGACGGTATGACGATGATAATGGTGGTGGTGATGTTGGTGAGGACGATGATAATGGTGGTGGTGATGTTGGTGAGGATGATGATAATGGTGGTGGTGATGTTGGTGAGGACGATGATGATGGTGACGGTACGACGATGATAATGGTGGTGGTGATGTTGGTGAGGACGATGATAATGGTGGTGGTGATGTTGGTGAGGACGATGATATTGGTGGTGGTGATGTTGGTGAGGACGATGATGATGGTGACGGTATGACGATGATAATGGTGGTGATGATAATGGTGGTGATGATGTTGGTGAGGACGATGATGATGGTGGTGGTGATGTTGGTGAGGACGATGATAATGGTGGTGGTGATGTTGGTGAGGACGATGATAATGGTGGTGGTGATGTTGGTGAGGACGATGATGATGGTGACGGTATGACGATGATAATGGTGGTGATGATAATGGTGGTGGTGATGTTGGTGAGGACGATGATGATGGTGACGGTACGACGATGATAATGGTGGTGGTGATGTTGGTGAGGACGATGATAATGGTGGTGGTGATGTTGGTGAGGACGATGATATTGGTGGTGGTGATGTTGGTGAGGACGATGATGATGGTGACGGTATGACGATGATAATGGTGGTGATGATGTTGGTGAGGACGATGATAATGGTGGTGGTGATGTTGGTGAGGACGATGATGATGGTGACGGTATGACGATGATAATGGTAGCGGCGATGATGGTGACGATGACAACGATGGTGGTAACGATAGGAAAGTTGGTCATGGTGTTGGTGGCGATGATGTTCAAGATAATGGTAGCGGCGATGATGGTGACGATGACAACGATGGTGGTAACGATAGGAAAGTTGGTCATGGTGTTGGTGGCGATGATGTTCGTTCATGATAATGGTAGCGGCGATGATGGTGACGATGACAATGATGGTAGTGATGATAGGAAAGGTGGTCATGGTGTTGGTGGCGATGATGTTCAAGATAATGGTAGCGGCGATGATGGTGACAATGACAACGATGGTGGTAACGATAGGAAAGTTGGTCATGGTGTTGGTGGCGATGATGTTCGTTCATGATAATGGTAGCGGCGATGATGGTGACGATGACAATGATGGTCATGGTGATGATAACGATGATGAAGGTAATAATGATTGTGGAGATAATGATGGTAGTCATCATAATGGTAGTAGCAGTAGTTACGGCAGTAATGATAATTATGGTAATACAAGTAGTGGTTAGGATAAATATATTGATAGACCAAGTACGGACGCTGCGAAAACTTCTAGAACAAAAAATGCTTTCTTTAAACTAATGATTCACAGGTCTGAAAGTGGATGCAGAAGAAGCCACGTCCACCAGTTAAAAAAAGACATACATTCATTCATCACCGGGTATCCCCGTTTCCCCCAAAACAAAAATAACACGTCGCACCCCCACGCTAGAGTGGTTCACCTGGATCTTACTTTATTTTTGTCTAGGTCTTCTGATGAGACTATTCCTCTATCTTGTCTCTCAGTCTGTTTCTTGTCATTCATCATCATCATCAAGTGCCATGCCGGTTGGTGTAGACGATTATCATGTCCTTCCACAATCTTCTCTCTACCGTGCATCGTATCAGTTCTGTTGTTGACTGTTTTCCATGCTATGACACCAAGCTATCCAGTATGTTCTTACTTTGTGGTCCGCGATCTCTCTTTCCTTTTATTTTGCCAGCTGTAACCAAGTATTCCTCTTCTCATGATGTGACCAAAAAATGTAAGACAAGGATGCGTTCTCTCACCACTCCTCTTCAGCATATATATGGACAAAATAAATCAGGAAACAACCAACAACAAGGACAAATCAAATAATAACATAGAGGTAGAAAACTCCAACATCAACGAACTACTCTTCGCAGATGACCAATGCCTAATATATGAGGATGAAAACCTGCTACAACAGCATTTAACATCTCTAGATAAAAGCTGCACAAACTACAGTATGAAAATTAACACAGCAAAAACAGAGGCTATAAGAATAAGCAAATTAAGACACCCATTAAACATTAAGATCAAAGATAAAGAAATAAAACAAGTAGAGGAATTCAAGTATTTAGGCACAATGTTCACAGAAGATGGAAAACTAGACAGAGAAATTGACATGAGAATACAAAAAGCGAATGCTGTCACATACCAGCTTTCACCATTGCTAAGACATCAAAACATTTCTATGCCAGCTAAACAACAAATGATAATAGCATTTTCATACCAACTTTATGTTATGAAAGTCAAACATGGACCCATGTCTAAATCACATTTAAAAAGATCAATACATGTGAGATGCGACGCTTGAGAAAAGTAACAAACAACACAAGAAGAGATAGAATACCAAATGAAACCATAAGAAAAATGGTAGGAACAAAACCCTGCCAAGAATATATAGAACAACAACAACTTAAATGGTTTGGCCACCTGGTCAGAATGAATCCTCACCAATCACCATCAAAGGCGTTCTTCTCGAGAATGCATGGAAAAAGACCAAGAGGAAGACCCAGAAGAAGATGGATAGATGCAGTGACAGAGACATGTAACAACAAAGGAAAATCACTAATTCAGACAATTCGAGCAGCTCAAGAATGACAAATGATATAAACAACGACACCTTTTAGGTATCAGTGAAAAGAGAAAAGAGGAAGAAGAAGATGACAATGATGGTGACGATGATAACGATGGTGGTGATGACAATGATGGTGACGATGATAATGATGGTGGTGATGACAATGATAGTGACAATGATAATGATGTTGGTGATGACAATGATGGTGACGATGATAACGATGGTGGTGATGACAATGATAGTGACAATGATAATGATGTTGGTGATGACAATGATGGTGACGATGATAACGATGGTGGTGATGACAATGATGGTGACGATGATAACGATGGTGGTGATGACAATGATAGTGACAATGATAATGATGTTGGTGATGACAATGATGGTGACGATGATAATGATGGTGACGATGATAATGATGGTGGTGATGACAATGATGGTGACGATGATAATGATGTTGGTGATGACAATGATGGTGACAACGATAATGATGGTGACGATGATGATGGTGGTGATGTTGGTGATGACAATGATGGTGACAACGATAATGATGGTGACGATGATAATGATGGTGGTGATGACAATGATGTTGGTGACGATGATAATGATGGTGACGATGATAATGATGGTGGTGATGACAATGATGGTGACGATGATAACGATGGTGGTGATGTTGGTGATGACAATGATGGTGGTGATGACAATGATGGTGACGATGACAATGATGGTGGTGATGACAATGATGGTAACGATGATAATGATGGTGGTGATGACAATGATGGTGGTGATGTTGGTGAGGATGATGATAATGGTGGTGGTGATGTTGGTGAGGACGATGATAATGGTGGTGAGGACGATGATAGTGGTGGTGGTGATGTTGGTGAGGACGATGATAATGGTGGTGGTGATGTTGGTGAGGACGATGATAATGGTGGTGGTGATGTTGGTGAGGACGATGATAATGGTGGTGGTGATGTTGGTGAGGACGATGATAATAGTGGTGGTGATGTTGGTGTGGACGATGATAATAGTGGTGGTGATGTTGGTGAGGACGATGATAATAGTGGTGGTGATGTTGGTGACGACGATGATAATGGTGGTGGTTATGTTGGTGAGGACGATGATAATGGTGGTGGTGATATTGGTGATGACGATGATAATAATGGTGGTGATGTTGGTGAGGACGATGATAATTATGGTGGTGATGTTGGTGAGGACGATGATGATGGTGACGGTATGACGATGATAATGGTGGTGGTGATGTTGATGAGGACGATGATAATGGTGGTGGTGATGTTGGTGAAGACGATGATAATGGTGGTGGTGATGTTGGTGAGGACGATGATGATGGTGACGGTATGACGATGATAATGGTGGTGGTGATGTTGGTGAGGACGATGATAATGGTGGTGGTGCTGTTGGTGAGGACGATGATAATGGTGGTGGTGATGTTGGTGAGGACGATGATGATGGTGACGGTATGACGATGATAATGGTGGTGGTGATGTTGGTGAGGACAATGATGATGGTGACGGTATGACGATTATAATGTTGGTGGTGATGTTGGTGAGGACGATGATAATGGTGGTGGTAATGTTGGTGAGGACGATGATAATGGTGGTGGTGATGTTGGTGAGGACGATGATGATGGTGACGGTATGACGATGATAATGGTGGTGGTGATGTTGGTGAGGACAATGATGATGGTGACGGTATGACGATGATAATGGTGGTAGTGATGTTGGTGAGGACGATGATAATGGTGGTGGTAATGTTGGTGAGGACGATGATGATGGTGGTGGTGATGTTGTTGAGAACGATGATATTGGTGGTGGTGATGTTGGTGAGGACGATGATGATGGTGACGGTATGACGATGATAATGGTGGTGATGATGTTGGTGAGGACGATGATAATGGTGGTGGTGATGTTGGTAAGGACGATGATGATGGTGACGGTATGACGATGATAATGGTGGTGGTGATGTTGGTGAGGACGATGATGATGGTGGTGGTGATGTTGGTGAGGACGATGATGATGGTGACGGTATGACGATGATAATGGTGGTGGTGATGTTGGTGAGGACGATGATAATGGTGGTGGTGATGTTGGTGAGGACGATGATAATGGTGGTGGTGATGTTGGTGAGGACGATGATGATGGTGACGGTACGACGATGATAATGGTGGTGGTGATGTCGGTGAGGACGATGATAATGGTGGTGATGTTGGTGAGGACGATGATGATGGTGACGGTACGACGATGATAATGGTGGTGGTGATGTTGGTGAGGACGATGATAATGGTGGTGGTGATGTTGGTGAGGACGATGATATTGGTGGTGGTGATGTTGGTGAGGACGATGATGATGGTGACGGTATGCCGATGATAATGGTGGTGATGATAATGGTGGTGATGATGTTGGTGAGGACGATGATGATGGTGGTGGTGATGTTGGTGAGGACGATGATAATGGTGGTGGTGATGTTGGTGAGGACGATGATAATGGTGGTGGTGATGTTGGTGAGGACGATGATGATGGTGACGGTATGACGATGATAATGGTGGTGATGATAATGGTGGTGATGATGTTGGTGAGGACGATGATGATGGTGACGGTACGACGATGATAATGGTGGTGGTGATGTTGGTGAGGACGATGATAATGGTGGTGGTGATGTTGGTGAGGACGATGATATTGGTGGTGGTGATGTTGGTGAGGACGATGATGATGGTGACGGTATGACGATGATAATGGTGGTGATGATGTTGGTGAGGACGATGATAATGGTGGTGGTGATGTTGGTGAGGACGATGATGATGGTGACGGTATGACGATGATAATGGTAGCGGCGATGATGGTGACGATGACAACGATGGTGGTAACGATAGGAAAGTTGGTCATGGTGTTGGTGGCGATGATGTTCAAGATAATGGTAGCGGCGATGATGGTGACGATGACAACGATGGTGGTAACGATAGGAAAGTTGGTCATGGTGTTGGTGGCGATGATGTTCGTTCATGATAATGGTAGCGGCGATGATGGTGACGATGACAATGATGGTAGTGATGATAGGAAAGGTGGTCATGGTGTTGGTGGCGATGATGTTCAAGATAATGGTAGCGGCGATGATGGTGACAATGACAACGATGGTGGTAACGATAGGAAAGTTGGTCATGGTGTTGGTGGCGATGATGTTCGTTCATGATAATGGTAGCGGCGATGATGGTGACGATGACAATGATGGTCATGGTGATGATAACGATGATGAAGGTAATAATGATTGTGGAGATAATGATGGTAGTCATCATAATGGTAGTAGCAGTAGTTACGGCAGTAATGATAATTATGGTAATACAAGTAGTGGTTAGGATAAATATATTGATAGACCAAGTACGGACGCTGCGAAAACTTCTAGAACAAAAAATGCTTTCTTTAAACTAATGATTCACAGGTCTGAAAGTGGATGCAGAAGAAGCCACGTCCACCAGTTAAAAAAAGACATACATTCATTCATCACCGGGTATCCCCGTTTCCCCCAAAACAAAAATAACACGTCGCACCCCCACGCTAGAGTGGTTCACCTGGATCTTACTTTATTTTTGTCTAGGTCTTCTGATGAGACTATTCCTCTATCTTGTCTCTCAGTCTGTTTCTTGTCATTCATCATCATCATCAAGTGCCATGCCGGTTGGTGTAGACGATTATCATGTCCTTCCACAATCTTCTCTCTACCGTGCATCGTATCAGTTCTGTTGTTGACTGTTTTCCATGCTATGACACCAAGCTATCCAGTATGTTCTTACTTTGTGGTCCGCGATCTCTCTTTCCTTTTATTTTGCCAGCTGTAACCAAGTATTCCTCTTCTCATGATGTGACCAAAAAAATGTAAGACAAGGATGCGTTCTCTCACCACTCCTCTTCAGCATATATATGGACAAAATAAATCAGGAAACAACCAACAACAAGGACAAATCAAATAATAACATAGAGGTAGAAAACTCCAACATCAACGAACTACTCTTCGCAGATGACCAATGCCTAATATATGAGGATGAAAACCTGCTACAACAGCATTTAACATCTCTAGATAAAAGCTGCACAAACTACAGTATGAAAATTAACACAGCAAAAACAGAGGCTATAAGAATAAGCAAATTAAGACACCCATTAAACATTAAGATCAAAGATAAAGAAATAAAACAAGTAGAGGAATTCAAGTATTTAGGCACAATGTTCACAGAAGATGGAAAACTAGACAGAGAAATTGACATGAGAATACAAAAAGCGAATGCTGTCACATACCAGCTTTCACCATTGCTAAGACATCAAAACATTTCTATGCCAGCTAAACAACAAATGATAATAGCATTTTCATACCAACTTTATGTTATGAAAGTCAAACATGGACCCATGTCTAAATCACATTTAAAAAAGATCAATACATGTGAGATGCGACGCTTGAGAAAAGTAACAAACAACACAAGAAGAGATAGAATACCAAATGAAACCATAAGAAAAATGGTAGGAACAAAACCGTGCCAAGAATATATAGAACAACAACTTAAATGGTTTGGCCACCTGGTCAGAATGAATCCTTATCAATCACCATCAAAGGCGTTCTTCTCGAGAATGCATGGAAAAAGAAGAAGAGGAAGACCCAGAAGAAGATGGATAGATGCAGTGCCAGAGATATGTAACAACAAAGGAAAGTCATTAATTCAGACAATTCGAGCAGCTCAAGAACGACAAAAGATATAAACCACGACACCTTTCAGGTATCAGTGAAAAGAGAAAAGAAGATTATTATCATCATCATCATCGAGTGCCGTCTCCGCAACGAAGGTTGGCTACCATGGAGCGCCATTCTGCTCTATTTCTTGCTTTGATGGTGCAGGTTGTCATCGGTTGATTTGTCCATCTTTTGATGTTACTCGTCCATGTTAATCTTGGTCTGCCTCTGCCTCTTTTACCTTGTATTTTCCCCTCCAGGATTACTTTCAGTAGGCTGTTGTGTCTTTTAACATTGCCCAAGAATCGCATTTGTCTTGTTCTAATTGTGTTCAGAAGTTCTCTTTTCATTTTTAGTTGTTTTAAGACTTTGTCATTTGTTTTCTTTTCCTTCCATCCAACTCTACCTATTCTTCTATATATTCACATTTCAAAGGCTTCAATTCTCTGTTCTGTTTTCTTGTCTAATGTCCATGTTTCAGCACCATATAGGAATATTGAGAAGATGTAACATTTTGCTATTCTTAGTTTTAGCTCTGGTGTTATTTGTTTTGATGTTAGTATGACATTACAGTATCATCACTACAAATCTAACAAAACCCCCCCCCCCCCCCACCCCCCCCCCACCCAAGTGTTGAGAGTTTGTATCTGTGTAGAATAATTCAAAATCCCCCCTCCCCCTCCCCCGTAGCGCACCGGCCTTTCATCCCTGTCTGCCCGCTCAGATACAAGGGTAGACAGTAGCATCTGCTCTCGTCCAAAGTTCAGGCAGAGTTCATTTCAACGTCCAGGTTGAAACGTGGAAAAACAGTGACATCATCACCCTACAAGTTTCGGAGACCGCACGGGGTCCACGACACAAGGGAAACTCGTCGACCGGCGCTTGTTGTGACAGGAGCAGATAATTGAAGTCTTCCCTCTACCTCGAACACGCCATTTTTTTCCATTTTAACTTGTGGCTCGCCACCGAGGGGATACTTTTTAGATATCAAGTACAGGGCCTGCTGGCGTAGGTGATCATGTCTCTCCACAACTTTCGATCTCGAGAGTTGTTTATCATTTCTGTTGTTGACTTCTGCCAAGCCATTCTCGTAAGCTGTCTGGTATCTTTTTTTCTTTGCTTCCCTCTATCTCTTTGTCCCTCGATTTTTCCAGTTGTTAAAATACATTCCAGTTGTTCCATTCTCATTACTTAGCAAAAAAAATGATGATTATTTCTTCCTATTATTGGAAATTAGCTCTCTTTTTGCTTTGACATCTTTCAGAACGTTTTCGTTACTCTTCTTAGCTGTCCATGGTACTCTCAACCTTCTGTAAAACCACATTTCTACAGACTCCAGTGATTTTCTTGTCTGTTGTCCTATTCAATTATTGTCCATGAATCACATCCATATGTTAAGACTAGCTCTACATAACACTTAAGAACTCTATTTCTTGTTTCTATTGTCAAAAATGGATTGCATAGAATCTTCCTTATTTTTTGGAAAGCTTCTTTTTGCCTGAGCCATTCTGCATCTCACCTCTTTTGTACATCTTCCGTTTGAGGTTAACAAAGTTCCCAAATATTTAAATTCATTTACCTGTTTTAATATTGTTCCACTTGTCTTTATTTTGCACTGAGGTGATATATCTTTTTCTTTGTTGTTACCATTACTTCTGTCATTTTGCTATTAAGGCTCAGTCCTTTATTTTTGCTTTCTTTCACATGTCTAACATTCTAAGAGTTCTTAAATGTTATGTAGAGCCAGTCTTAACATATGGATGCGAATCATGGACAATAGGACAAGAAAATCACTGGAGTCTGTAGAAATGTGATTTTACAGAAGAATGTTGAGAATACCATGGGCAGCTAAGAAGAGTAGTGAAGATGTTCTGAGAGAGGTCTAAGCAAAAAGAGAGCTAATTTCCAATATTTGGAAGAAACAATCATCATTTTTTGACCATGTAATGAGAAGAGAACAACTGGAATATACTGTAACAACTGGAAAAATTGAGGGACGAAGAGATAGAGGGAAGCAAAGAGAAAAAATAACAAGACAGCTTAAGAGAATGGCTTGGCAGAAGGCCAACAACAGAAATGATAAAATAGCTGCCGAGATCGAAAGTTATGGAGAGACATGATCACCTACGGGGAGCCGCGATAGCTCAGTGGTTAGTGAACTGGACTACAAAGGACAAGAGGTAGGGTTCGATCCCAACCGACGGCTTCCAGTTCACCCAGCCTTTAATTGGTACGGATTTTTTTTCTGGGAAAGTAAAGCGGCATGGGCATAATAGTGATCACATAACCCCAAACATCATGTGCCGAAGGTCTGTAAAATTTATAGTCACTAACACCGTATTTCCCTATACGCCACTTGGTGTGAGGGGGGTACTATAATGTTTTTTTATGATCACCTACGCCAGTAGGCACGGTACTTGATGATGAACATTCATAGATATACATAAAGAAAATGATACACAATTTATTCTCGAGTTGCGTCAGTAACCCTATGCTACAGCCATGAGTACACAAGCGTGAAAGACACGGCCAATGATGGCTATCTTTTAAGGTAGATGGGTTGGTCGTGTTCTCTAGCGTTTGGTTTCTCATGGCAAGGCGCTATGTCGAGGACGCTGAAAGGCAAACGAGGAAGGAAAGAATAATTCAAGGATGTCATTTTTCTGTTGTGACCATTACTTGTCTTTTTGCTGTTTGATACCACAGCATTCATCTGTTCGATCCTGATCATCTATTGTTCTTTCTTTTTTTTCTGTTGATTATTTGTGATTTTTTCCCAGAGTGTTGTAAACATACCTCTACCCCTGAAATGATTCGCTGATCTATCGTCTCGGAAATTTCCCTCTATAATATTTATTTATTATTTGTCTACTTCAGATTTCAGGATTTTATAGTTGTATGTACATTTTATAAATGTCTTTTTGACCCTTTCGTCATGAAATAATTCTGTTATATGTTCCTGCCATCTATACTTGTATACTTATCGTCTTGTATGTATCCACTTTCCTTCCATCTTGTTTCTGATATGCCTAAGATATCTATGTTTAATTGCTCTGCTTCTACCATTAGATTTTCTAATTTACACCTTGTTGGTATAAGGTCCTAACATTCCATGTAGCTATTTTCAATTAGTTCTTAAAACAATAGTTAGAATTTCTCTCCATGGCTTTCTTTGGAGTGTTACGTGATGAGTCACCAATCTTTTTCACGGTGGTCTGCCATATTCGTCTTTCGTGCTCTGAATATGCTTCATGTGTACCGCACACTTTGCTGTTTTCGCTTTCTGGGCCGTTGATCATTTCTGATTCTTCCGCCCTATCCACCGTCACAGACTTTTCACATTCGGGTACTGACGTAGAAAAAGCTATAAAAACAATGAAAAAGGGAAAGGCAGCAGGACCTGTCAATATACAGATAGAGATGATACAGGCACTAGAAGATTTTGACATTGAAGTGATCACAGACATGTGCAATGACATATACCATACAAGATACACCCCAAATGAACTAAAAACATCAACTTTCATTGCATTGCCTAAAAAGAATGGTGCAGTTGAATGCAGTGATTTTACAACAATAAGCATAATGAGCCAGATAACACAAATTTTACTAAAAGTTATACAGGGAAGGATTCAGAATAAAATCAATACTGAACTAGATGAGCAACAATTTAGATTCAGGAAAAACAGTGGAACAAAAGAAGCCATATTTAGCATGAGAACATTGATTGAAAAAGTACATAGAAGTAAACAAACCAATATATGCCTGCTTCATAGACTATACACCAAAGCTTTCGATAGAATACACCATAACCAACTTATAGGCTGCTTAAAAGATATAAATCTGGACGACACAGACAAACGACTGATGTGTAATTTATACTGGGAGCAAACAGCAATAATAAAATATAACAAGGAGAACTCTACACCCATGGATATAAAAAGAGGAGTAAGACAAGGATGTCACCAAGCTTGTTCAATCTATACACTGAGCAAATCTTTAAAAACATCTCAGAGATGCCAGACCTAAACATTAATGGAAAGATAATCAATAACCTAAGATATGCTAAATGATACTGTACTACTAGCAGAAAATCCTAAAGACCTACAACAATTACTTAATGTAATAAACATAACGAGCAAAAAATATGAACTAGATATGAATATCAAAAAGACTAAAACTATGATCATAAACACAGAAAATCCTCAAGACCTACAAATAAATATCAAAGTTGAAGGAATACATCTAGAGACAGTTCAGAGCTACAACTACCTGGGACATACTATAACCAATGATGGAAAATGTAAAATTGAAATAAACAAAAGAATAGGTATGACAAAAAGTAATTTTAATGCCATGAAAAATATACTAACAACAAAACAAATAACACCAGGGCTAAAACTAAGAATAGCAAAATGTTACATCTTCTCAATATTCCTGTATGGTGCAGAAACATGGACATTAGACAAGAAAACAGAACAGAAAATTGAAGCACTTGAAATGTGGATTTACAGTAGAATAGGTAGAATTCTATATATCTATTGTCCTTTCGAGCCGAAGACGGCACATAGGGCAGAACTACAATCTCAAAAACAGAAACCTTACGTGCCAATATGGCACATATTGCAGAAATCACTGCTTCTAAAATCTATGGTTCTGTTTCCATAACAATGCCTTTTACAATGACAGCTTATCAAGCCATCGATCAACCTCCTTAGTCACCTCTTATGACATGCCTGGAAGGTCACAGTGTCACTATTCTTTACTTCCCACATAATGAGGTCCCGGTAACACACGGGAGAAATGAAGAAACGACCAGCTGTAAATTGTGGGGGAAATGACAACACAGATGTATAGGTAGAATTGGATGGAAAGAAAAGAAAACAAACGATGAAGTTTTAAAACAACTAAAAATAAAAAGAGAACTACTAAATACAATTAAGACAAGACAAATGAAATTTTTGGGGCATGTTAAAAGACACAACAGCCTGCTAAAAGTAATATTGGAAGGGATAATACAAGGTAAAAGAGGCAGACCAAGACTATCATGGACGAGTAACATCAAAAGATGGACAAGTCAATCTATGACAACCTGCACCATCAAAGCAAGAAACAGTAGAATGGCGATCCCTGGTAGCCAACCTTCGATGCGGAGACGGCGCTTGATGATGATGATTATTTGTCTCCAGACTTGTGACTACATGGACATATATTATATCATCAAGTATCGTGCTACCTGTCTTACGTGATAATGTATCTCCACAACTCTTTATCTCTAAAATTGTTGAACAGTTCTGTGAACTCCCTGTCAAACAACTCCCTCCATTAAACTGTTTGCTATTTTATGTACAAAGCTTGACAAATCATTGGACAACTATCACCACCATTGTTCAACAAGGAAATAACACTAGAACCAAAACATACACTCTACAAAACAATCTTCATTCCAGTGTTGTACTACTAATGCTAGACATGGACGTTAGACTCAATAACAATAATAAGAAAAAATAATCTTTACTTACCAAGATAAATTGTATTAGACGCATAACATGAGATAAGATCAGAAATGAAGAACTGAAAAGAAAGCTAAGAATAATTCTGCCACACATAAAAAAAATGTAAATGTTTTGTCACGCAATAAGAGAAAAGAGAGAGAAAAAAAAAAAACGAGCCCTTAATAAACGTTACTCATTGGCGGCTTAGTCGAATCAAGCCCAGGACTAAAGGCATTTTTGCTATAGTGTGGTTTTTGAATGATTTCTCGTCTAGATTTTCGTTTACAGAGACAACGGTAGTCTTGTCCCATTTACCTGACCACAAAATCTACATTGTTTTGGAGCCCGAGCGCTGAGGCAGTGATGCAAGCGATTGGACGTTGAGTGAAGTGGAATGACGCCAGATCCCGTTTTTTTGCCCTGGGACGGGATGTGTGATCTGTGTTCGACTTTAAATTTGCCAGCAACTGGACTGCGGTTTTTGGGAAACGCTCTCACTTATCCTGAAGTATACACGGATTTGCCGCAAGGCACATGGAGGTCGTGCTTCCAGCTACTGTCGTTACAGTAACCCGGAAGAGTGAATTTTGAGCTGCGCGCTACTTATACAGAATGCAACACGTTTTAATAGAACCATATGGACGATCAGGAAGAACACGGTTGGCTGGAACGGGGGCTGAGAAGATAGGGCAATGCCCAGTACCCAGTGACGTAATTCAATTATAATGTCTCAAGGGCCGCCCACGAGAAAGATGGACTAGTGGAATATTAGAAACACTATGAAACATAACAGGAGCAGAGGCAAAAAAAAAACAACTTCCTATTATGCTGAAAGGCAAATGAGGAAATAAAGAAGAAGAATGTATCTTGTTTTCCTCCACATTGTCACAAAATATATGCCAGACTCTTTTCCCTCCTGATGCTATTTGAAGTTTTTCTGAGCTTTGGTCTCTTTCAGAATCTCATTAGCTGTCCATGGTATTACTGCACTTTATGTGGCGTCCAACAATTTTTCTTGTCTACTGTTTGATGAACTCATGAGGACATGTATCTTCAAAATAGCAGCATATTGTTGTGAATTATGGACAATCTCACAAACAGCAAGGAAGAAAATCCATTTGCTTATAAATAATATCTTTAAAAAATATATTACTATATTATAAGACATAGTGGGCTGGAAAGAATAAAGGAAGGCATGGCTCCAGGAAGGCGAGACGGGGGGCAGACCAAGAAGAAAGTGGTTTTAAGACATTAAACTTGACAACAGATGTTGGAGATATGGCTAGACAAAGATTCTTTCTGACATGCTGTTGTGAATGCAATGTTCTGCGATGGACACGCAACCTGATGAAAACTGTCAGATGGTCTAGGACTCACAAGTTAAAATTGAATTAGCATAACAATAAAGGGAGCCGTGATAGCTCAGTGGTTAGTGAACTGGACTACAAAGGACAAGAGGTAGGGTTCGATCCCAACCGACGGCTTCCAGTTCACCCAGCCTTTAATTGGTACAGGATTTTTTTTCTGGGAAAGTAAAGCGGCATGGGCATAATAGTGATCACATAACCCCAAACATCATGTGCCGAAGGTCTGTAAAATTTATAGTCACTAACACCGTATTCCCTACACGCCACTTGGCGTGACGGGGGCACTTTAAAGTTAAGTTTTAATATTGCATAAGCTATTCTGCACATCATGCTTTCAAAAGTTAAAAATAGTTCCCATGTATTTCTGTTTCTTCTTCATCGCTCTCCTGTCACGACCAGTTTGTCCTCCATGGGCATGAGCAGAGGAAGGTAATAAGATGTGGAAAGTTTTGGTTCGCTAATCCTGGCACAGTCAGCTCTGAGTTGCTGACAGACGCTTGTGACCTCAAATGGGCAATGTCATTTTTTTTTCTATCGTGAATATTGCATTTAAAGGACAATATGGTCAGAACCACACCAGAACGCCAGATTTTCTCCTGAAACAAATTTTCTGACCCCCACGTACACAGGCTGGATGAAACCCAAAAGCTGTTCAACAAAATAAACTCAAGACTAGGCTTTCATAGATTTGCAAGAAAAGACATTTCTGATACAGCTCAACTCATGTGTGTTTCTTTTTTTTTTTTAAATTAGTATTATTTGTCATTATATGGCATCTTGACAGACGGTTGGTAGCAAGCAATCATGATAAGTCAGTAGTTTGGTAAAGCATTAGTCTCTTACTGGGTGCTGCTTTACTGAACATCTCTCGTAGCTGAATTTGCCAATCCTGAACAGACAGATTCATCCACAATACGAGCAAGGTGCATTAGCAGTACCTGGCCTTGTCTCTTTTCTCTTGCGCCTTTTGTCTTCTGAATTTGATATCAGCACTGTCTTGAAAGTTGCTTTGCCATTTTTTTATGTTTGCTCTCCACATGCTATGATCTGCAGCCAAATTTTCCCTGTTTCATTCACTGATAAAAATTCCCTCAAGAAAGCCCTGCAAACATCCTTATATCTCAGCATTGGTCTGCCATTTGGTCTCTTTCCGTCCTTAAGTTCACCATACAATATTTGTTTGGGAATATGATTGTTTGCCATTCATCTTACATGGCCTAGCCTCCTTAGTCTATTTATCATAAGTGATCGTAATAAAAGAAAAGTTTGTACAAAACTGAAAAACTTTTAATAAAACTTTTCACAAAAAACATAAACTTTTCTCAAATATAAATTTAAAAAACAAGCAATTTTTTATCCACGAATTTAAGTACCAACACATGTAGACAGCACTTTGTATTTAAGTACCATCACATGTAGACAGCATTTTGTATTTAAGTACCAACACATGTAGACAGCACTTTGTATTTAAGTACCAACACATGTAGACAGCACTTTGTATTTAAGTACCACCACATGTAGATAACACTTTGTATTTAAGTACCAACACATGTAGACAGCACTTTGTATCTATGTACCATCACATGTAGATAGCACTTTGTATTTAAGTACCAACACATGTAGACAGCACTTTGTATTTAAGTACCAACACATGTAGACAGCACTTTGTATTTAGGTACCATCACATGTAGACAGCACTTTGTATTTAAGTACCAACACACGTAGACAGCATTTTGTATTTAAGTACCATCACATGTAGACAGCACTTTGTATTTAAGTACCAACACATGTAGACAGCACTTTGTATTTAAGTACCATCACATGTAGACAGCACTTTGTATTTAAGTACCAAGCCTGGAAGACAACGTTTTGTATTTATGTACCAAGCTAGCATTTTATATTTAAGTACCAAGCCTGGAAGACAACGTTTTGTATTTATGTACCAAGCCTGGAAGACAACATTTTGTATTTAAGTACCAAGCCAGGAAGACAACATTTTGTATTTAAGTACCAAGCCTGGTAGACACAATTTTGTATTTAAGTACCAAGCTAGCATTTTGTATTTAAGTACCAAACCAGGAAGACAACATTTTGTATTTAAGTATCAAGCTAGGAAGACAACATTTTGTATTTAAGTACCAAACCAGGAAGACAACATTTTGTATTTATGTACCAAGCCAGTTGGACAGCATTTTGTATTTAAGTACCAAGCTAGCATTTTGTATTTAAGTACCAAGTCTAGAAGACAACATTTTGTATTTATGTACCAAACCAGGAAGACAACATTTTGTATTTAAGTACCAAACCAGGAAGACAACATTTTGTATTTATGTACCAAACCAGGAAGACAACATTTTGTATTTAAGTATCAAGCCCGGTAGACAACATTTTGTATTTATGTACCAAGCCAGTTGGACAGCATTTTGTATTTAAGTACCAAGCTAGCATTTTGTATTTAAGTACCAAGTCTAGAAGACAACATTTTGTATTTATGTACCAAACCAGGAAGACATTTTGTATTTAAGTATCAAGCCCGGTAGACAACATTTTGTATTTATGTACCAAATCTAGAAGACAACATTTTGTATTTAAGTATCAAGCCCGGTAGACAACATTTTGTATTTAAGTATCAAGCCCGGTAGACAACATTTTGTATTTAAGTATCAAGCCCGGTAGACAACATTTTGTATTTAAGTATCAAGCCTGGTAGACAACATTTTGTATTTAAGTATCAAGCCCGGTAGACAACATTTTGTATTTAAGTACCAAACCAGGAAGACAACATTTTGTATTTATGTACCAAACCAGGAAGACAACATTTTGTATTTAAGTATCAAGCCCGGTAGACAACATTTTGTATTTAAGTATCAAGCCCGGTAGACAACATTTTGTATTTAAGTACCAAACCAGGAAGACAACATTTTGTATTTAAGTATCAAGCCTGGTAGACAACATTTTGTATTTATGTTCCAAGCCAGTTAGACAGCATTTTGTATTTAAGTACCAAGCTAGCATTTTGTATTTAAGTACCAAGTCTAGAAGACAACATTTTGTATTTAAGTACCAAACCAGGAAGACAACATTTTGTATTTAAGTACCAAGTCTAGAAGACAACATTTTGTATTTAAGTACCAAACCAGGAAGACAACATTTTGTATTTAAGTATCAAGCCTGGTCACGCTTGTGACCTCAAAAGGGCAATGTCATTTTTTTTCCTATCGTGAATATTACATTTAAAGGACAATATGGTCAGAACCACACCAGAACGCCAGATTTTCTCCTGAAACAAATTTTCTGGCCCCCACGTACACAGGCTGGATGAAACCCAAAAGCTGTTCAACAAAATAAACTCAAGACTAGGCTTTCATAGATTTGCAAGAAAAGACATTTCTGATACAGCTCAACTCATGTGTGTTTCTTTTTTTTTTTTTTAAATTAGTATTATTTGTCATTATATGGCATCTTGACAGACGGTTGGTAGCAAGCAATCATGATAAGTCAGTAGTTTGGTAAAGCATTAGTCTCTTACTGGGTGCTGCTTTACTGAACATCTCTCGTAGCTGAATTTGCCAATCCTGAACAGACAGATTCATCCACAATACGAGCAAGGTGTATTAGCAGTACCTGGCCTTGTCTCTTTTCTCTTGCGCCTTTTGTCTTCTGAATTTGATATCAGCGCTGTCTTGAAAGTTGCTGTGCCATTTTTTTATGTTTGCTCTCCACATGCTATGATCTGCAGCCAAATTTTCCCTGTTTCATTCATTGATAAAAATTCCCTCAAGGAAGCCCTGCAAACATCCTTATATCTCAGCATTGGTCTGCCCTTTGGTCTCTTTCCGTCCTTAAGTTCACCATACAATATTTGTTTGGGAATATGATTGTTTGCCATTCATCTTACATGGCCTAGCCTCCTTAGTCTATTTATCATAAGTGATCGTAATAAAAGAAAACAGTTTGTACAAAACTGAAAAACTTTTAATAAAACTTTTCACAAAAAACATAAACTTTTCTCAAATATAAATTTAAAAAACAAGCAATTTTTTAATCCACGAATTTAAGTACCAACACATGTAGACAGCACTTTGTATTTAAGTACCAACACATGTAGACAGCACTTTGTATTTAAGTACCAAACATGGAAGACAACATTTTGTATTTAAGTACCAAGCCAGGAAGACAACATTTTGTATTTAAGTACCAAGCCTAGAAGACAACATTTTGTATTTAAGTACCAAACATGGAAGACAACATTTTGTATTTAAGTACCAAGTCTAGAAGACAACATTTTGTATTTAAGTACCAAGCCTAGAAGACAACATTTTGTATTTAAGTACCAAGTCTAGAAGACAACATTTTGTATTAAGTACCAAGCCTGGAAGACAACATTTTGTATTTAAGTACCAAGCCTGGAAGACAACATTTTGTATTTAAGTACCAAGCCTAGAAGACAACATTTTGTATTTAAGTACCAAGTCTAGAAGACAACATTTTGTATTTAAGTACCAAGTCTAGAAGACAACATTTTGTATTTAAGTACCAAGCCTGGAAGACAAGATTTTGTATTTAAGTACCAAGCCTAGAAGACAACATTTTGTATTAAGTACCAAGCCTGGAAGACAACATTTTGTATTTAAGTACCAAGCCTGGAAGACAACATTTTGTATTTAAGTACCAAGCCTAGAAGACAACATTTTGTATTTAAGTACCAAGTCTAGAAGACAACATTTTGTATTTAAGTACCAAGTCTAGAAGACAACATTTTGTATTTAAGTACCAAGCCTGGAAGACAAGATTTTGTATTTAAGTACCAAGCCTAGAAGACAACATTTTGTATTTAAGTACCAAGTCTAGAAGACAACATTTTGTATTTAAGTACCAAGCCTGGAAGACAAGATTTTGTATTTAAGTACCAAGCCTAGAAGACAACATTTTGTATTTAAGTACCAAGTCTAGAAGACAACATTTTGTATTAAGTACCAAGCCAGTTAGACAGCATTTTGTATTTAAGTATCATCACATGTAGACAGACAGTGGGAACCGCGAAAGCTCAGTGGTTAGTGAACTGGACTACAAAGGACAAGAGGTAGGATTCGATCCCAACCGACGGCTTCTGGTTCACCCAGCCTTTGATGGGTACCGGATTTTTTTCTGGGAAAGTAAAGCGGCACGGGCGTAATACCGAACACATTGCCCCAAAAATCATGTGCCGAAGGTCTGTAAAATTTATGGTCACTAACACCATATTCCCTATATGCCACTTGGCGTGACGGGGCACTTTACTTTTTTTTTTTTTACATGTAGACAGCATTTTGTATTTAAGTGCCAAGCTAGTAAGACATTTTGTATTCACCAACCCATGAAGACAACAAGGGGTTGGGTTCGATCCCAACCGATGGCTTCCGGGTTCACCCAGCCTTTAATGGGTACCAGATTTTTTCCCTGGGAAAGTGAAGCGGCACGAGCGTAATACCGACCATATTACCCTAAAAATCATGTGCCGAAGGTCTGTAAAATTTATGGTCACTAACACCATATTCCCTATATGCCACTTGGCGTGACGGGGGTACTTTACTTACCTACTTTACCCATGAAGACAGCATTTAGTACTTAAGTATCAACCCATGAAGGCAGTATTTTGTATTTATATACATTTTAAAAAATATAGAATACATAAAGTTCACGATAAAGCTCCTCTTTGACTGTGATGTCAATCATGATAAAGCTCCTCTTTGACTGTGCGGTGATGTCAATCATGCCTCCTCTGTGACTGTGCTGTGATGTCAATCATGATAAAGCTCTTCTCTGACCAAGCTGTGATGTCAATCATGATAAAGCTCTTTGACTGTGCTGTGATGTCAATCAAGATAAAGCTCCTCTTTGACTGTGCTGTGATGCCAAGCATGATAAATCTCCTCTTTGACTGTGATGTGATGTCAGTCATGATAAAGCTCCTCTTTGACCGTGCTGTGATGTCAATCATGATAAAGCCCCTCTTTGACTGTACTGTGATGTCAATCATGATAAAGCTCTTCTTTGACTGTGATGTCAATCATGATAAATCTCTTCTTTGACTGTGATGTCAATCATGATAAATCTCTTCTTTGACTGTGCTGTCAATCATGATAAATCTCTTCTTTGACTGTGCTGTCAATCATGATAAATCTCTTCTTTGACTGTAATGTCAATCATGATAAAGCTCCTCTTTGACTGTGGGTGATGTCAATCATGATAAATCTCTTTGACTGTGCTGTCAATCATAATAAAGCTCTTTCTTGACCATGCTGAGAAGTCAATCACAATAATGATCTTCTTATCCTGTGGTGAGACATTGATTGAGCAGGCCAACATACTGGCTCTACCCCACAAAGTGCCACCAGGTGTTAACAAAAATACATCCAGGATATTCCTAACAACAGTAATAAAATGTCATCTCTTTATATTAGGAATGTAGCAGTTGCATACAGAAAAAGGTCAACAAACAAAACCATAATTATAAACAACAACAGTGCTGCCTTTTTGATTTCAACATTTCAGAAAATGGAAACATCATACAGAGTAAAAAAGTGGACATTAAAAACAAAATGTCCATGCTGGAGTTAATTTTAAAAATAAAACAATACACAAATTTCATACCTCAACATGTTGAAAATAAAAATATAGCAGGATTAGTGAGTTTAAAAAAACAACTTCCTGGCAGGAAACAGTTTAAAATATAAACATTTTTATTTAAATTCCCTGGCCGGAAAGAGTTAAAAAAAATTTGCAGTGTTCTAAATCCAATTTTTCTGTTTCCCTTATTGAATTTGTTCTCTATGTTAGCCGCAGTATTTATGACTTTAGATGACCTCAAATGAATAAAACATCATGACTGGTTAATAAGAACTTAAAATTAATATGGCAGTTTTAGACAGCAGATTAAACATTTTAAGAGCATATAAAAAATACTGATAATCTAATTTGCTGAACGGCTCTGACTCAATGCAACCATAAACTTTCTTCCTGAAATAAAAGGAAATACAAATAAATTAATGGAAAGCTTAAAGGACTATTGGTCATTGTGTGTTGTATATAATGTCTTGTTCTTAACAAGCATGACTGGCAAAACATTGGTAATATGAGTTAAACAATTACAGTAGACTCTCAATTATCAGGGAGCGCATTAACCAAGAGGCGGATTATCCGGGAGACATTTGTCAAAAACTTAAAAATTCTCTCCATTTTAAAATAAATGTATCAAACTGAAACAAATCTATGAGCTCATGTCTGACCAAAAATGTAATTTTATTTTTAAAAATAACGTCGTTATTTCTATGTACTTATCACATCTGTAGTCAGTGATGTGATTACAGTGTATTTCTGCTATGCACATACATTGAAATACAATGTTGCCAGTGACGTGAGTTCACGTGATAGCACATGAGCTCATGTGATGTGATTGCCGTGTTTCTAGATTCAATGGGACATCTCCCTGTGTTACAGATATTTAAGACATTAAATAATGTTTTAAAACTAACACACATATAAGATCTTTTTTATTACTTAGTACACCAAAAAGACAATAACTGCGTGGAAAAATTGAAATCTTGAGAAATCAACGCAGCACCATTCAGCAAAAGGCTATTGGAAAAGATGAAGCAGAAGAGTTCTTATTGAAATATTCTTATATCAAGCAGTAATAAATTAAGTGCTAACTTTTTAAAATACTTGCCTTTCAGTTTCATATATACAAAGGTTGAAATGAAATTTTTGTTATACAGGAATTCCCATTCATTGTGGATAATCAAGAGTCTTCTGTATTTAAACAAAAGGCATTCATTATTGAGGATCATGATAGTATGCTGACTGGTGTGGGTAAACATGTCACAACTTCCTGTCTTCAAGTTGTTTATCAATTCTGCTGGGGGTATGAGTGGTTTAGAGGTAAGATGTCAATCTGTGGGTAAGAAGCTTCCTGAAGACGCACTGGTAGACAGTGGGAATGTTTCTCTTAGAATCAGTAGTTTCTTCATGGCTCTACCCTCCCCCATTCTTTGGGTAAATTAGATCCAATGTCTAAGTCCTCTCTGGTAACAGCAATGTCACATGTGCATGTTAAAGCACCTTTGGCAATTACAAGAAAAAATGTAGGCCAAAATGGTCACTGTCTGAGCAAACTATTAACCAATAAAACATTTACCCATTCTGATGACGGATATGTAGGGCCAAAAAATGTTGATATTGCCAGCTTGCCCTAACCATGTGACACAACACATTAATGTTCACGCAAGTGGTGAACCTTGAAGTTGGAGGAGTATTAACACTTTCCCTTGGCAGTAACACTCAGTCCGTTGCAGTAGCTTGTCCAAAGTTTCCCAGCATGCCACTCTTCTGTACAATTAGTTACAGTAAGACTTTAAAAAAAGATATGGAAGAATTATTCAGACATTTTGCAACAGATGGGGATGGTCTTACTGTAGCTAACTGTACAGAAGAGTGGCTTCCCCAGTGACATATCCACTTCCAAAACCTTTAAATAACCACACATTGGGAATACATTTCATTTATAAATTTTACCTCGGTTTGTACAAGTTTTATATCATTTTATCATGACTTCCAATGGAAAACAGGTGAAACCCTAGTTCCCTATGGATTATTGAAAAGACTACAGCAGCTTTGAAATGTAAGTAAACTAAATTTCCGTAAGAAATAGTGTGTCTACATTATTATATTTCATTATTTTGTGGTTGAGGTTTATGTCAATTTTCCAACCTTCATTTTCCTCTTTCTTTATATTTTAATAACTTGTCAAAATGATTTCATGTCATACAAATATTATTTCCCTTTTGTGCAATATTCCTTCTTTAATTTGATATATGATATGTTTTATTTAAAAACACAATATTCTACAATGGTAACAACAGTTTTCAGAAATCATAGCTGACTGCATGAGTCATCATTGGACAAACAGCAGAGCTGATTCAGACCCTACTTCACCTCTGGAAACAGACTTCCAGTTTCAAGATGGTGGAACACAGCTTGTGCTCCACTGACTGCAGCATTACTTACATCGAAGGTTGATTAACTTCAGCGTCTATAATATAGATCGCTGTGCCAAGTCAACTGAAGGTCCCACTTAAGGATTCTGTGCAGCTGCTATGATGTTCGAACATCTGGCAGCAATTTTATCAGTGAATCAAGTATTGAGAATACTACGTTATGGTGCTAGAAAATATGTTAATGAGGTGGACAGATCATTTATTGTTAACATTCTAACAGATGCTGCAGCTGCTGTTGACTTAGAGACTTTTAATAAGGTTGGTTAGCCAACATCTAACCAACCTTATTAAAAGTCTCTACGTCAACAGCAACTGCAGGGTCAGAACATCAGCAGGCTACACATACCACTTCGAAGTTAGATCAGGTGTAAGACAGGGGTGCGTACTATCCCCCCTACTGTTTATTACATACATGGACCATATATGCAAGCTAGCCAACACATCAGAGACAGAGGAGATCAATGAGCTTCTATTTGCAGATGATCAGGCACTAATACATGAAACAATAGAAGACCTACAAGAACACTTAAACAAACTTAACATCTCAGGCACAAAATACAACATGAAAATCAACAAAACAGAAGTCATGAACGTCGCCAAAAATAAACAGAACATCAACATAACTATAGAAGGCAGACAACTAAAACAAGTAGATGAATTCAAATACCTAGGAAGTCTAATGACAAACGATAATTCTCAAACAGCAGAGAAAGAATCAAGATGCAACAAAGCTTGTCAAATCATCGGACAGTTATCACTACTATTATCCAACAAGGAAATAACTCTGAGGCAAAACGAGCACTATACAACACAATCTTCATTCCAACGTTGTGCTACCAATGCCAGACCTGCACCCTAGATGCAAGAACAATAAGAAATATAACCTCTACAGAGATGAAATGTGTTAGACGAATGACAGGAAACAGTCTGAGAGATAAGATCAGAAATGAAGAACTGAGAAAAAAAGCTAGGAATAGCCCCCCATGTGACAAGGCAGAAAGAACACAAAACAACACAATGAGCCTTCAACAAACGTGAGAACACCAGACCCAAGGGTCGACCACGAAAAAGATGGGTTGATGGAATATTAGAAGCACTAGGAAAAAAAAAACATAGCAGCAGAGGTGAACAGAAGAGCAAAAGACCGCAAACTATATCTCCCCTCGACGCTGAAAGGCAGATGAGGAAGGAAAGAAGACGAAGAAGAAGATTCTAAAAGATGTGGGACAAGATGAAGATTCTGATGTTCCTGAATCTGCATCCCTGGTGTGGCTGCCAGATTCTCAAATCAAGAAGAAAAAAGTGGCATGGTAACAGCTTTACGTGGTAATTAACTTCTTCTTCTTTCCTTCCTCATCTGCCTTTCAGCGTCGAGGGGTAAATAACAAAAAAGTCTACGTTTCTGCCAAGTAGGCCTTCAGCTGGAACAAGATGTACACAAATCTAACTACACGGCGATAATATGCTACATACTCAAGAAAGGAAATTTAAAAAAAGGTCACTTTCCTGTGGTCCAGAGCATGGTCAGCTTCTGAATGAACTAAAATAAGTAGGTGGGATAACCAATTATATATTTCACTGACCAGGCAGTCAGGTGAGAAGATAGAAAGGTATGAAAAATATGGGGAGGTAGGTATAAGTTATGTATAAAGTGTATATCTAACTGTGTATGTGCACAACGAACAGATGTGTAAAAAAAACATGTGTACCTAACCATACAAGCGTACAAGCATAAATCCATATATCATCATCATCAAGTACCGGGCCTGCTGGCGTAGGTGATCATGTCTCTCCACAACGTTCGATCTCGACATTTATTTATCATTTCTGTTGTTGACCTTCTGCCAAGCCATTCTCTTAAGCTGTCTGGTATCTTTTCTCTTTGCTTCCCTCTATCTCTTCGTCCCTCAATTTTTCCAGTTGTTACAATATATTCCAGTTGTTCTCTTCTCATTACATGGCTAAAAAATGATGATTGTTTCTTCCTAATATTGGAAATTAGCTCTTTTTGCTTTGACCTCTCTCAGAACATCTTCATTACTCTTCTTAGCTGTGCATGGTACTCTCAACATTCTTCTGCAAAACCAAATTTCTAGAGAATCCAGTGATTTTCTTGTCTGTTGTTCTATTGTCCATGATTCACATCCATATTTTAAGATTGGCTCTACATAACATTTAAGAACTCTTTTTCTTGTTTCTATTGTCAAAAATGGATTGCATAGTATATTCCTCAATTTTTGGAAAGCTGCTTTTGCCTGAGCCATTCTGCATCTCACCTCTTTTGTACATCTTCTGTCTGAGGTTAGTTTCGGGTTCACCTAGCCTTAAATGGGTACCGGAATTTTTTTCTGGGAAAGTAGAGTGGCATGGGTGAAAAACCGAACATATTGCCCAAAAAATCATGTGCTGAAGGTCTATAAAAATTATAGTCACTAACACCATATTCCCTATACACCACTTGGCGTGACGGAGCTCTTTACTTTATGACTGCATATGCCAACACATGATGATGATAATGTTTAGTCTCCATCTTTCTATCATTTGTTACAACTGAACCAAGATATTTTAAAACATTTACTCTTTCCAATCTAACAAGCAAAGAAAACAAGTGATTCTAGAGACATTGTACTGGTCAGCACAGGTAAATGATGGGTAATTTCTGATAACTTTAATTTGTAAAAGAATTCAAATATAAAAATTGTAAAAGGTAATTATGTTCTAACCTATATCAGTGTTCTTTCACTTCCTCTTGCAGACCCGTTTTGGAGCTGGTGCAGAGGAGCAATCAGAAGCAATTTCTTTCAGCACTTTTTTGTTTTGCTTGTCTCCAACATATAACCTCTGGCTGTCAAAGTCTGCTTTAGTTTTGTTTTCAATAACTGTAACTGATAAGAATATAACTACATCAATAAAATGACATATCAAATAGGTGCATCTTGACAAAATGCTCTATAATAATATGATATTATAATAAAGTATTGATATAAAGATTTGCAGTACACAAAGCAACAATCACCAAATAGGGAATTGTTTGACACTTCCACGAGGCTTAACACAAACAGGGGAACAGGTTGATGAGAGTAAATATAAAATGGTGCAGGAACATATATTATTTAACAACACCAAAAAATAATCCACAAACAAAAGAAAATGCACAAAAGAATAGGCAACCCTAATATAAATCAAAATAGTACCTTTACATGGCCCAGTGCCGCTAGAAACAAGTATTGTACGTTAATGAACTCTATCCCAATTACCGTCCCATAATATAAATTGCAGCTAGCATAGACCTGGAAACTATTACAGCATCCGATTCCTGTGTGACTGCTTGGGTAAACACACAGTTGTTTAGCAAAAAGTTCAAAGAAAATACTATTTTTAGAACCCAAATTTAACATTTAAATTATAGTAATTTTTACGATGGTAATGTGAAAACGGCACCCATAGATAGGAATCGTAATCTAGGGCTAAGAAAACTTGCATATATTCTGTTGTGAAGAGAATTCAGACATGATGTGTGTGGGTGGATGGCCTGCTAGCGACTTTGTTGTTCTTTTCTGATCCCACTAACCTTTTCCTGGGACCCCCTATGGAGATGCTATTAGGTCTAGGTCAACTAAGATTCATTCCCTAATATTGCCATCATCTGTCAGCTAAGGGTCACTAATTATTATCTGCCCCATTTCATGCTGAAAACTCTGTTCTCTAAATCATTTTGTATACACTTTGTCCATCTCACATTTGACCTACCATTTTGAATATAGTTTTCTTTGCTATTTCCACAATTGTTTATCTCGTCAGTAACAACATCTGTCAAGAGCTGATCACAGGAACTGGTGATATTTTCATGATTGTCTGGCACTGGGCTGCTCACAGATTTTGCTGAATTGCTGGAATCCTGAAAATAAACAAATGATAATATGATGAAGGAAAAGTAGCCCACATGATTGCTATCGGTGGAGTGAAGTGTAGGATCATTTCTCTTGCAAGCATCTTTTGTCAGAACAGAGGCCAGTGCTCTCTCAACAGATGTCTTGGGCTAGATATTAATTTTTTCCCCCACATTGGTCATATGTTACGTTGAACCCTGATGTTTATAAAGTAAAATGTTACAACATTGCTAATCTGTCCAAATAATAAAACCATAACGAGTTCACAGAAACTGAAAGGCATTGAACTGATAATTTATTGTGTTTAGGTTTATTGTATTTAGGTTAACAGCAAGCTGCGATTTTGAGCCTTTTGGCACAACACATCCAAACCAGCAAAGCATTTTGGATATTGGACTGCCATTCTTTTTTTATACCTACTCGCTTAGTTGGTCTCCAGGCCAACTATGGGTGATAAAGTTAGTTATGATCAGTTTTAGTTTACTGATTCTGATGCAAGCAGTCAGCTATGAGTTGACAATGCTTCCAGTCCAGGTGTTATTGGGCATCTTCAAGCCCTTATTCAGATTCTATGCTGGACCTATATATTGGTAAGGTGGTCTAAGTATGAGATGCACAGGATAATAGCAATAACATAAATTACATGTACTTCCTCTGTAGTTCTCTTGTTATAGTCCATGTTTCACAATTATAAAAGAAGATGGACATAATGAGAGAGAGCAGGTCTGATTTTAGATTTGATCACTACATCCCAATTTCTCTACAATGATTTTGTTTTTACCCCAGCTCCTATAGTTAGTGCTACTCTTCTCACGATGCCAGGTTGAGAGCCATGATCACATACAATCAAACCCATGTATTTTAACTCACAAATTCTTGCTAGAAAATTCTCACTGAGGATATTTGTGTCAGTTTGATTTTTATCCATTACCTGAGTGTTTTCAACACAGATCCCCCAATCCCAATGCCTTAGAAGTTTTCTCAAGATCTCTTAAGTTTCTTTTCATTTTTATTTGAGGAGAGAGAGCTTGTGGTCCTCTGCTCTTTGGTTGGCCTCTTCTACTGTTGTGTTATCAAGGATGACTTCTTGGTCTGTTGGTGCTGCTCTATTCAATCAATGAATTAAAACTCTCCGGGCATGTTTTAAGAAGCACAGACCATGGAAAAGACATCTCAGTCCAATCTAACACTTGGACTTCCTCCCTATATTTCTTTCAGTCAAGTTTTTATGTGGCTGAGGTTTTATGATTTCTACTCTCCATACATTTTTAAGGCTACTCTTTTGGACTTATTAAGTTTTAATCCAACCAAAGGTGATGGGAATTTTTCACTTCGAATCTGTTGGTTTTTTCCATAGTCTCTGTGTAGTGAGATCCAATGTCTAGCCCTTTATGATATGAAAAAAAAAAAAAAAAAATATCTCTGTGTTAAGAGATCAAAGCCTGATAATTCCTGCTGACAAAAAGGACATTTTCCTGACGTTCAACATATAAACAGACTAAACTCCTATCTAACTATTGCCAGTTTGAGCCAAAGATGGTATATAGGGCCCAAATTCCAGACCCTCCTATCCCAATGATTGTTCCTAAGAAGCAGTCAGACTTTGCGCAGGATCTGCATTGTAAGACTCGAGGACCCGCAGTATGAGACTCTTTGTAAGACTCGAGGACCCGCAGTATGAGACTCTTTGTAAGACTCGAGGACCCGCAGTATGAGACTCTTTGTAAGACTCGAGGACCCGCAGTATGAGACTCTTTGTAAGACTCGAGGACCCGCAGTACGAGACTCTTTGTAAGACTCGAGGACCCGCAGTACGAGACTCTTTGTAAGACTCGAGGACCCGCAGTATGAGACTCTTTGTAAAACTCGAGGACCCGCAGTATGAGACTCTTTGTAAGACTCGAGGACCCGCAGTACGAGACTCTTTGTAAGACTCGAGGACCCGCAGTATGAGACTCTTTGTAAGACTCGAGGACCCGCAGTATGAGACTCTTTGTAAGACTCGAGGACCCGCAGTATGAGACTCTTTGTAAGACTCGAGGACCCGCAGTATGAGACTCTTTGTAAAACTCGAGGACCCGCAGTATGAGACTCTTTGTAAGACTCGAGGACCCGCAGTACGAGACTCTTTGTAAGACTCGAGGACCCGCAGTATGAGACTCTTTGTAAGACTCGAGGACCCGCAGTACGAGACTCTTTGTAAGACTCGAGGACCCACAGTATGAGACTCTTTGTAAGACTCGAGGACCCGCAGTATGAGACTCTTTGTACAAACCAAAGAGCAAACATTGTAATCACAAAATGGAAACAGTGGATCAACTGTTACTACAATCTAGTGAACCTGTGATGGTAGTAATTTCCCAGTACACTCAACCAATGACCTTCTCACCATTAGAACAATTGAAACTAAACATGCATCTTTGTAGGCAGTGAAGAGCAAGCTGGTTATACATTAAAGGGATTAAATCACATTCAGGCATCCTGTGCCAGATTATGAAGGTGGCCACTTACCAAAGAAAACTGCCATGGAGGTGGTGCTTGGTTAGTGCAACGCTTGAGAGCAAATTTCCACACTCCAAAACCGGACAGACCTGTGGTGAACCAACATTTCTCAACTGTATATAGACCTGGAAAAGACAACAGTAGTAGTTCCTTCACTTGTTATACCAAATTTGGTGTGAGTATTTTTTTGTAACCTTCTCTCAGTATCGATGTAACTCAAGAGATTCTTGCTCTGGCTTGTCTTGTGCTTCTTGGAGAATCAACTTGTTTTGTTGGAAGTTATCTCTAATGTTATCCTATCTTTTTCTTGGCCTTTTGTTTGATCTATATCCACGTATTAACTCAGCGTTTAGCCTAAATGGTAAGGCATTGGTCAAACAATTATTGTCCCTGTATAGATCAGTTCAATGCCCAAACTTTTCCTTATGGTTTTATTTCATTGATGGTAAATGTGATAATTTGTTATCTATCTATCTAACGTCCTTTCGAGCCGAAGGCTGGACATAGGGCAGAACCACAATCTCAAAAACAGTAACCTTGCGTGCCAAAGTGGCACATATTGCAGAGATCACCGCTCTAAAATATATGGCGCTGTTCACATAACAATACTTTTTACAATGACAGCTTGTCAAGCCATCGATCAACCTCATTAGTCATCTCTTACGATATGCCTGGAAGGTCACAGTATCACTATTCTTTTCTTCCCTTATAATGAGGCCCCGGTAACACACAGGAAATTTGTTATATATCAGACTATTTAATCTCAACTTGTTTATATTTTCTGTAACACACTGTATGAGCTAGCTCTTGTGTACTCCCATGATCTATCAAATCTGATACCATGCAACAAGTCTGATTCAGAGGATATTTTCTATAAAGTGAGATTCTATATCTCAAAATTTTACCATTAACATGCTTGCTCTAATTTATTGTTATTTAGAATACATTCTTTTCAAGTGGCAAACCACTACCTTGTGACTGAAACCCATCAGTTAGGGACAATGCTTTGGTTCAGGCTATGACAGGTTCAGGCTGTCCTTAAACCAGTGGTAGGAGCAGACAACTGGCAAAATTTTGCTTTGTTAACATAATTCAGGGACTGGGTAATCAAATGGTAAGATACTGGCATCTGGATAGAGTTTAGTGTTTGAAACGCCCTCTCTCAAGCAGTGGAAATTGTTCTTTTTGAATCGGTGGTTTTTTAGGGACTTATATCTTCCCCAGGTCTCAGTAGTGGGAGCTCAATGTCTAACCTTCTCTAATAATGGCAAAAAACAGGAGGTCTAATGCCAAACATTCTCATACAATGGCAAAAAACAGGAGGTTCAGTGTGTACTTTTGTGGTATGTTACAGAACTTTTGGCAGTTAAAAAGCCAGAAAGAGTAGGCCCAAATGGCTGCTACTCGGGCAAAATTAAGCAAATTCCATCCATGCCGAAGATAACCGTGTCAGGCAGAGAGGTGCAGGCTTGACATGACTAGCAGCATGATTCATCCTTACCAACTTAACAGGTGAACACTAAAGAAGAAAATATTTTGGAACAGAGCATAATCCCCACTCTGATGTGACAGTCCTTTCTCTGCTTTCAGGATGGAGGCTTGAACACACAAGGGGAGCTCAGTGGGAAACTAAAAAGTTGTTATAAAAATGCATGTATAACTGATATCACTGTGTGTCTGATATGTTTAGGTGACCTTGAATTACCAATAGATGGCATAAGAACAAACTGTAAAATAAAACAGTTGACAAGATGATCCATTGCTAATACTGCACAAAGCAAGAGCAGTGAAGGGTTGAGATATTTCTTTAGAGAAGGCCTGAAACCTGTACAAATTTGTCATCAAATGTGAATTCAGTACAGTGTGTAAGTTGTACACAAGTGTATAAGTTGTACACAAGTGTATAAGTTGTACACAAGTGTATAAGTTGTACACAAGTGTATATGTACACAGGTGTATGAATGGACTGAAAAGTTCAAGAATAGTGCCACTAGCATGAAGGATTCTCCTCACCTGGGTCCAGCAGTCACTGAAGACAACACTGCAGTTTCAAAAAAGTGTGGAAAATTGGTTCCCAAGTGATGGTGCATGAGTGGCTGCACACCTGTCCAAAATAATTCTTTTCCCATTGTATCTATCCATGTGTCATTTAAGTACACTGAACTATAAGGGGACTGTGTAGAACAGCGATAATATAATTTATATATATTGACCATGTGATACCTAAAGCTCACAAGGAATTTTGGCAATGAGAGTCCTGACAGTTATTGGTATTAATGTTTGTTGGTACTTCTGCATTAGGGACTAATCCTTTCACCCATCCTCACTATTAGTGAAACTCAAATAGATAAATTCGAAAGAGTACAAAATAAAGCTAGCTGTATTATTATGGGTTGCACAAGAGACACTTCATGCATAGCAATGCATTTTCTTTTGGATTTCCCCACTGTGGAGAACAGAATCATGATACTAATAGCATCTGTATAATTAAAGATAAGCTCTGATGTCGTTGTTGGAATTGTTTGACGCAACTTATTGACATGTTACAACTCATTAATGTGGACTGCTTTGTCATGTTGACAGAAGTTTTCACATTAGGGAATTTGCACCATTGTAGGCTGCATTCACTAGAGTAATCGGGAATCTATGGGCGCAGCCATTGTTGTGTGTGCTACGTCATCATAATGGCTCATTGTATATACTTAGACCGGCCATATGCTAATGCCGAAAGGCGAAATGACAGATCTTTATTCATGACTTTTCACCACTGGGGTGACTCAAGGAGTTTCATTTTAGTCAGGAAGGATGTTGTCTAGATTCAAGAGGGCTACTGTGAGATCGAGGGTAGACATGCTTGCTGCGTTCGCCTAATGAGTACACCTCTTCATAATCTGCCCTTGAAAGGACGTTAGGTGGGCGTGTCTGTGTTGTGTTGTGGCTTGCAGCATAATTGTGATATTTGCGCCTTTAGGTCCAACACATCTGACTTCAGCGCAACATTTTTGAGAACCAGGTTGTCTTCCCTCTTCGATCCCTACTGCTTGGCCAGACTAGACAGGTTAGTCTGGTAATAGAGGCACCACGGAGAGGTGATGCAGGGTCTGGATGGTTCTGATCCACTGATCCTGGGGCAAGCCATCAACTGTGGGTCACTGACAACTTTCAGCTCTGGTGCTGTGAGGTGTGCCTTCGCCTCCTGGTAGACACGTGATTTTATCATTTCAATGTGGTTTATAATTTCACAAATTCACACTGCGAGAAGATCTTACGGTCTGTTGTTTAATGTGTGACGGGTATAATCCTACGACTAACTCGGAATTGGAGTCAAAAACGATGTCCTAACATCATCAAGCGCTATACATTTAAAAAAAAAATATATGACGATCATCATTTTCAGGAGGACGTGAACTTCTGGTCAATATGGTGGATAGGCGGCGGGAACCATTGAAGGCTATGTATGAATAGTGGTCCTTGTTGCAGTTTCCTCATATTCCAAGTCCGGCTTGTTGCAGGAGCTACTGAGTTAAGTGCTCTGTGCACACCGTGAGCTGTGTGTTTCATCCGTTTCGATATTCCAAATTGTTTACGATGAATGATGATATCTTATGACAAGGAATAGTTGGCTGTGTTCACTTTCTATGCGGTTTCGCCTTATGTATTTTGGCGTGTACTGAGACTGCTATGATGGGGACTACAGCTACCTTTCTTTGTTTGGGAGATGAGTTAGTAATTTGGATAATTCCACTGGCACGAGCGGTTGAGCAATTATGGATTTTAATTCGTTTGCAGTGATACTGGGGTCTTCCACAACCATAAGCTCCGATTTATCCACTGTATGAGAAAATAATTGAAGATTAGGGCAATAGGTTATGGAGGTAAATCATGGACAGACTAAACTGAGGATATTGTCAAATCGATCTGCAAGCTATCTAATGTTATTCTTGGGGCAGAATGGGTACCTGTGCCTCCACAACTTAGAATCACCTTCTTTGTCATTGCCACATTAAACTGAGGTTGCAGAGAACAGAATCTGATTTTAGAAGTGAATGTCTCATTTGTGAAAACTGCGGTGACACAAACATGCTAGTCGTTACAGATGGTTCTTTGGTACACCATCAATGGAGCAATGACAGAACTATTCTTGAGGATAGCAGTACCTACACAATGATGACCAGTAGTTTGATGATGGCAATGACAAGGGCTTTTGAATGGTTGGAAACTCAAGAGTGCACTCGTGTGTGTGTGTGTGGAATGACTCCATGAGCATGATCCGCAAAGTAGTCAGGCTTAATTTTTGACAATGGGTTTTTTCCTAGTTAGACAGTAGTGGTGACAGTCCATTTATTTGACAACCTTTGTTGCATCTTGAGTATAGTTCTGTTGCTTGCGAATTACTGCATGTCACTAGACTTTCTGTGTGTTTGAATTTCTCTGCTTGCCTTAATTGTCTACCATTTATCATTACGTTGATATTCTGTTTTTCTTTTGTGAATTTTATGTGTTTCGTTGTGCTGATTTTCATGTTGCTTTAGGTGCTTGCATTCTATTTAAAAGTTAGTGCATGTCATCTTTCTTCCATGTATTAGTGCCTGATCGTCGGAGAATAGAAGCTAGTTAATTTCCTCTGTCTCCGATGGGTTGGCTAGCTTACATATGTAATCCATGTAAAAAATAAGTTACACTCGTAACTTAAATATCAAAGTGATAAGTGGAGTGAGTGAAGTACAACTTGCTGATGTTGTAACTGTGCAGCTGCTGCTGATACAGAGAATTTTGTATAGGATAGATGATTTACTCTATACGCTGATAGTATCTCCCATAAGTGCATTCTGTTAACACTATCAATTGTTTTATCTTGGCCTATGAACACTACATGTTGATTTTATTCTGTTGTTTTTTACTCCCATTTGCCTTAACCCAATATGATTCTATTTTAAAAATTACCACCTGAAAATACAAATTCTTGAAATTTGACAGTTTGCCACAGGCAAATAACCCCCCCCCCCCCCCCCCCCCCCAATTGTTACTTCTGGTGACCTCTGATTGTTGGGTTTGTTCCAGTGGATACTGGATTTTTTTTTTCAAGTGCGCCATAAAAAGTATGATGATATAGAAAGGGGGCTATTTTTTTTTCTTACGACGAGGAAAATCTTGTCGGCGAGACATCAAACAAACCATTTGTAACACTCGATCGACAACGGTCAACGCTTTGAGGGAGCCAAACACACAGCTGGATTGATGAACTTACGGTGGCCATGTGAATAGACAACAGAACACCTCTGGTAGCCACAGTGCAATGCATTCAAATTTCAAGTCATAAATTTAACGTAGTCCAGGAAATGATTACAGCATCAGATTCCCATCTGTCTGCTGGAGTCACAGCTACACAGTTGTGTAGCAAAAGTTGAAAAAAAAAATCCTTATTTTCCTGACTCCAAATGTAACAATTAAATGGTAGTAATTTTTATGGCTGCATCATGATGCCCTCAAGATAGAGCTGCTTGCACAGAACATAGACAAATGGCGAGATTTGATAAAATATCTAGAATTGAAAACTGCTGAAATAAAAAATTTAGATAAGAGAAGGAGTTATTGAGTTATTTGCGGGTCATCATCATTGCACTCCGAACATGTCCATAGGTGCTCAGATCCCCTCCTCAGCAATTCCCGCAGTGTCCAGCGACTGACGACTCCAGTTCTATATTGGTTGATAAGTCTTCTTACACGCCCACTAAGTTTCTTATTTCTGGCTGTGCCCATCTTAACTCCCATTTTCATCATTCGAAGAAGTGATGTGGATCTCTGTTTGTCGAAGTCCTGTGCTCTTCCCACATCTCGGAGGGCATTGATGATGTCCGCCTGATCCATTGGTTGCCCGTCCTCAACGACAGCGCAGCTAGCCAACCTGTCCACTCTTTCATTTCCCCATACTCCCGCATGTCCAGGGACATAGACAAAGGTGACCTTACGTATTTTGGATTTCTACAACAGAGCCTGCCCTCCACTGTTTTTATCATGCTCATCGAATCACTCAGTATAAATGCATGGGTGTAGTCTTGTGACTCTAACCATTTGAATGCCTTGGTCACTGCCATCACCTCCATTGTCATGCTACTCGTGGTCATGACGTATGCACGCACTGTATTCGTAGACTATTCTGCCTGCCGAGCGTGCTGTAAATGCCCATGCACTTCTTTGGTGTCGTCTTACAGATCCGTCTGTATAGATGACTGCATCTTTCTCATCGGTGTTATCGCAGATGAGACCGTTGACCTCAGCATTAACCACGACTGGGTTCTGTTCCCCACTTTTCCTGTCGAGTGTGACAATACACGAGAAAGTCCCCTTGAATGACGTAGGCACTGGTATCCACTCCTCACCAACGCTGATATTGGTAAGCCCACAGACCTGTTTGATGACATCTTCTGCTCGGCCCACCCATGATTTGCCTCTTTTTAGCCTGGCACCTTTCTTTGTGTTGGGCACGTGGTGCAATGGATGCTCTTTATCTGTACTAATCTTCAGGTATGCTCGTGCTCTCCAGATGGTTGGAAAGTCAAGAAGATACCCCATTGCTACACAGGGAGTGTCCCTTGTACATCCCAAGATAATGCGCATGGCTTCATTTTGTATTTTATCCAGCCTATCAATTTGAGTCGTACTGACAGTAAGAATTGCCAAGGCATACTCGATTGGTGCGAGGACTAATCCCTGGAACAGAAAAGTAAGTAGCCTTTGCTCGATGAAAGAGAAGGAGTATCTTGGATTACGCCCTATGGGTTGGCTACGGCTCGAAAGGTCGATAGATAGATAGATCATGAAAATGTGACCCACAGATATGTACCATAATCTAGAGTTAAGGGTGAATAGTGTGTCAATTCATCCTCTATTTTTCCAGAAGCATATTTGAGAGTCACTAATCTGTAATCCTATAACTGGTTCTTTCTTTAAAGTTTTTGCGTAAAACTTTCCTACATGAGCACTCACCAATTAGCTTCAATCAACTTATCATCATATTTGCAACCAAACAGCTACAATTAACCTACCATCATATCTGTAACCCTCTTCAGTTGCAAATGGACTATCAAGTTTGTAGCCCCTAATAACCCGGACTGGATTCTTATTCTCCACATTTTTACTCAATGCCAGGTTTCCTCTTGTCAGTGTTTGATCTTTTGATTGTGGTGCTGTACGTAGATTCTAATGAAAAAATACAGATGGCAGACATTTATAAGCAGATAATAAATGACAGCTTGTAAACTAAATTTAAGAGGACTATAAATTTAATTTTCTCTACTCAGAGAAAAAAAAAACTATGAGTAGTTTACAACTGAGTTGTCAAGTCAACAAATGATTTCTGAATTGCTATTTTAATCAACACGATATGAGTCTTGTCAGCATCATTAAATCTTCTAGTTGCATTTTTTGAGTCAAGATTTCCATTTCAGCTACATTGGATGCTCCACAATGGCAGCTTGTTAGGCTACCAATTAACCAATCAGGGCAAGATGAAGAAAAATAAGCTTCCATCTTGAGCCCAAAAAAGGCCATGCATCCAGCAATATAATCTATAATCAAATAAAGATGGTGGGAATGTGTAGGCCATGTGACAGCAAGTGATAACAAAGGAATCTCAAATCCCTCATAAAGAAAGCAAGACCTGCCTAGAAAAACATTAGAATGAGAGGCAATAACAGTGGACATCAGCTTCTTTGTTGAGAGTCTCTGCCAAAATTTGGATATGTGGCAACATAAATCTGCCCTATTTACTATTTTTCTTGTGACCAACAGGCACATAGGTCCCGACCACTGTTCCTCTTCTATCATTTTGTGATTTGAGATTAGTACTTGCCCTTCGTATTTGTCTTTGTATTAATATCTGTTATTCTGTACTTGGTGAAAGTTTTCGCCAAAATGTCAGTAGTTTGTTTTATCTCTTGATAAGTTTAGCGGATAAATATCATTTTATGTTTATTTGACACATTTTCTACAGCTCTACTTGTGGCTCCACATAATATTTAGTGAATTATATATTTTATTATTAGATAGAATTATATATTTGTGTTTATCCCCAATGTAGGTTCTACGTAAAGTCCAATGTTTAATAACAAAGATCACTGGACGAGGAGTCTGGAATTTCTGTCCTAAATACTTTCTTTGACTTGAAAGTGCCATAGATAGATAGTTGCATTTGATTGCTTGCCAGTAAGTGCAGCACACTAATTCTTAAGCCGGACACCCCTGCCATCGTAAAAGAAAAAAAAAAAAAAAAGAAATATAAAGAAATAAAATAAACGGTTTGGCCACATGACAAGGCAGAAACAGTTAAACACAATGCACATCTCTATCAAAGGGAGCCACAATAGCTCAGTGGCTAGTGAACTGGACTACAAAGGACAAGAGGGTTGGGTTCAATCCTGATTGACGGCTTCTAGGTTCACCCAGCCTTAAATGCGTACCTAATTTTTTTCTGGGAAAGTAAAGCAGCATGGGCGTAATACAGACCACATTACCCCAACAATCATGTGCCGAAGGTCTATAAAAATTATGATCGCTAACACCATATTACCTAACACCACTTGGCGTGATGGCGTTCTTTACATCTCTATAAAAAATAGTCCATTCTAATAGCATAGTTGTAAAAGATGGATAAAAGCTGGAATGCTACAAAAATTGGAACACGTGACAACAGAGATGATCAATCAAAGAGTTAAAGATTACAAATTTATCTGTCTCCTCGATGCTGAAAGAAAGATGTTTCAAGTGTATAGTGCCATTTACTACTGTCACACACTCCAATCAGTCTATCACAACTATATATTTACATAACTGATTTCTCTCATCTAGTAAATACATTTAGATACATCATCTAATTTCTTTCTTCAAATAAAATTACAATTTATTCATAAAATCCTCACCTTGGGATTTACTTTCGTGCCTTTCAAATCTCTACCACCTGCAACACATGAAGGAGATAATTTGCAAAAATGCAACAACAAAAAAAAAAAAGGAGACATTTAGAGAGCACAAAAAGAGATATTTAGCCTATACAATACATAAAGGAGATATTTTGCAAATGTAAAAAAGGAGATATTTAGCCAACATATTAAGAAGATATTCCAGCAATGAAATTATCTCCACTAATTCTAAGGTAACAGATTTTCCAATCAGCATGCCAGGAAAAATCTAGTGTCATATGAGTTGATAGTGGGTTTTCCAAATGGGATGTCAGTGAAATATGTTATTTAAGTATCAAGAAGAGGCAAATTACAAAACGAAAAACTACAAATTGCTTTAAAGCAAGCAATTTGTACAAAACAAGGAATAATCATGTTATGTTAAGACAATCTTCACTGTATCTCTTTGTCCACTGGTATTTGACTGATACTTTAACATAATTCTACGTTTGTGATTTTTGTCCTGCCATTTCCATCCATTTATTCTGTGCAAGCATTCATTAATGAAGATCTGTGTCTTCATAGTTGTCATTTTTGTTGCTCTCCATGTTTCACAGCCATATAATAGGCCTGACTTAACATTGGAGTTGAAAATTTTAATTGTTGTATTTAACCTAACTTCTAAGGATTTCAATATGTTTTCTAAGGCAACAAAAGCTCCTGTTTTTTGTATCCCTATTTTGATACCATTCTCTGTTCCTCCTTCTTTGTCTACCTTATTGTCCAGATAGATATTTTTATGTCCTGGGGCTACAAAGTCTTGATTTTATGAGTTTTGTTTGAGAAGCTTGATCTCAACCATTCCAGATGAACTGCAATTTCTTCTATAACAAAAGACTCTATCTCTGAGGGGACTTTAGCAATCACCACTTAGTTACCAAGTCAGCTTTGACACAGACTGTTACCCTTCTTCTGCATTGTGTCACTAGTTTATGGCAAAGCCATTCACAGCTTTCGGTTTGACACATCCATCTTCGGCATTCTTAGATTTGCTTAAGAATTCTGCCTGGGCAGGAGCTATTTTTGACCTAATCTTTTCAAATTCCAACTATCAACGATTCTTTAACACACGCATTGTGCACACATGACCTCCTGTTTTTGTTAACTATTACTGCAGTTTATTTCCTAAGTAATAAAAGTTAAAATATTAACACAAAGAAAAGAAGTCAAAGTTTCAGGATGTGTGAAATCAAAGGAAAGAAATATAATAATGGGGCATATAATGAAAAGATGGACAGAATATATCAGTCAACCTTATGATGATGAAAGACCAGAGCTAAACAATTCAAACAAAGACACAGGACCATCAATAATGCAGAGTGAATTGGAAGAGGTAATTCAACACATGAAAAGAGGCAAAGCTCCAGGTCCCGACAATATAACAATCGAAGAGATAAATGCAATAGGAGAGCTGGGAGTACAAGTCATAACAAAACTACTCAATGACATATATAACACTGGACACATACCCGAAGATCTACTAAAATCTATCTTTGTAGCCATACCAAAGAAGTCAGGAGCCACTGATTGTGAAGACCATTGCACTATTAGTCTTATGAGCCATATGACGAAAATATTACTAAGAATCATCATGAGACGTGTAAGGAACAAAATAAAACCAGAAATAAGTGAGGAACAATGTGGATTTGTGGAAGGAAAGGGCACCAATAATGCAATATAAATCCTGAGAACATTGATAGAGAGATCTATATATGTGCTTTATAGACTACACAAAAGCATTTGACAAAGTAAAGCATGTGGAAATAATATGCTGGAGAAATTAAACATTGATGCCAAAGATCTGCGAATCATAAAAAAACATGTACTGGCAACAAACAGCAGCCATAAGAATTAGTAACCAAATAGGACAGTTCCAATATATAAAACAAGGAGTCAGACAAGGCTGTGTTCTATCACCAGATTTGTTTTCCCTTTACAGCAAAAATATGAGATCAATAGTAGATATAAAAGGAATTGAAATCAACGGTCACAACATAAACAATTTACGACACGCGGATGACACAGTCTTAATAGAAGAAACAGAGAATGAACAACAAGACATGATAGACATAATAGTAAAAGAAAGCAACAAGAGGGGTCTAAGTCTGAATAATAAGAAAACAGAAGTAATGGTCATATCAAAGAAACAATTATCACCATCATGCAGCATAAAAATAAACAGGACAAATCTGAAACAAGTGCAACACGTCAAATATTTGGGCACAATAATAACATCAGATGGAAAATGCACAACAGAAATAAAAAGCAGAATAGTTCAAGCCAAAATAGCATTTCAGAAAATTAAAAACATCTTATGCAACAAATCTATGTCAATAGAAATGAGAAAGAGAGTTCATCGATACTATATAGAACCAATTCTGACCTATGGAAGCGAATCATGGACAATAGACAAACAAATGAAAATTCGATTAGAGACCACAGAGATGGGATTTCTCAGAAGAATGTTTAAAGGTCCTTGGACAGCTAAATTGACCAATGAGGAAATTTTCAAAGTAGCCAACACAAAAAGGGAACTCCTAAAAAACATTAGAAAGAAACAATCAACATTTTTCAGGCACACAATGAGAAAAGGAAAGTTGAAATACTTGGTTACAACTGGCAAAAAACAGGGAAAGAGTGGACGCGGACGACAAAGAGAGAAAATACTAGATAGCTTGGTGTCATGGCATGAAAAACAATTAACAACAGAATTGATATGATGCACAGTGGATAGAAGATTGTGGAAGGTCATGATTGCCTGCGCCAACTGGTATGGAACATGATAATAAAGTTACTCTAGCTTTGTGCATATTTGTTTAGTTAACATTCTACATAAACATATCTGAAGTCGAGGCACATTCATGCGATGATCATTTTGTTAAAATATAATATGCTGGAACAAACCTTCTCCTGTATATGTGAAGCAGTCACCCAAATCAACATCATCTTCATAGCCACCAGAGAGTGCAATAGAATAAGCACCATGTTCGCCTCCATGGATGCCTGCAACTGTAGGTCTGCACAGGGAAAGTAATGCCCATTAGGATTAAATGTCTCAAGGATTAAGCCATACTGTCTCTAAGATTAAGCCATACTGTCTCAAAGATTAGTTCTTCTAATCAAATTGATTAAATTATATTATCTCAAAGATTACAGTTGTACTACTCACATGGGTTAAGCTATATTATCTCAAAGATTACAGTTGTACTACTCACATTGATTAAGCTATATTACCTCAAAGATTACAGTTGTACTACTCACATTGATTAAGCTATATGACCTCAAAGATTACAGTTGTACTACTCACATTGATTAAGCTATATTACCTCAAAGATTACAGTTGTACTACTCACATTGATTAAGCTATATGACCTCAAAGATTACAACTGTACTATAGTCCATTCATTAACATGTTTGCTTTTGATTTGTGTGAAAACTACCTCTTACATCGCAATAATTTTTTGCATCTAGTATTCATGACGCAAAAATAGTGCTATTCTTTATTGCAGAGATACAACAGATTTTGCACATCGGTGAATTCCTTTGATCTTTTAGGACCATTGCAAATCAGCTGATTCAGATTTTAGATTTTACAGTAAACATGTTAGTTTCCAGTTCATTTATTTTCAGAGGGGTATCTACAAAATGCCTGTATAGATCAAGTAAGTGTGTGTGTTGCCCCTTATGTGTAGTTGCAAACAAGATTCGGTCAGCATTAAACGCCAGGGTGTCCTAACTGCACCCTATACTGAATTATAGTAGACACATTTTCATATGGAAATATATTTGTTGCCATTGTGCACACACATAAATTTACTCAACATACGCTTAATCAACCCAGACTGTTATTCAGTCTGTCAACAAAATATGGTCTTCATGACCAAGAGGTTGATAATGGTTAATGGCTGGAGAAATTGTAATCCATTTCGTTGCCAGTACTTGTCTTCCACCTGGAGCATATGTGCAACACACTTCTTCCAGAACTGAAAGTCTATTCTTGAGAGGGGCTCACGTGTCAGAGCTTCAACATAACACACTCTAAATGTCATGATTGAGTTATTTGGGGTCATCATCAATGCACTCCGAACATGTCCATAGGTGCTCAGATCGCCTCCTCAGCAAGTCTCGCAGTGTCCAGCGACTGGCGACTCCAGTTCAATGTTGGTTGATAAGTCTTCTTAAATGGTCACTAAGTTTCTCATTTCTGGCTGTGTCCATCTTAATGTTATCACATGTGTTCTGCAACTTGTCCTTTCAATTTAGCCCAGACAAGCTCACTTGGATTGATGTGCGCATGATATGCAGGGAGTCGCAGAGAAGTTTGGACATATTTCTCAAAGACTCTGTCAGTATGAAACACCTTTTTCTTATTTGTGTTCCTCACAAGTTGCAAAGACTCTGGTTTTTAAATAAGTCATAGAATTTGACATTTTCCTTAGCAAGCCATGTTCTAATTTAATCGTTTGTACTTGATGCAGTTGGTGCTTTTGTCTTCTGGTGACACAGCATTGGGATAATATGCATTATCCATTACCAGGCGTGAAGGACTATACAGGATTGGAAGATTGTTCTCTAACCAGTGCCTCAAAATTTGTCCCTTCATTTCTGCTATCTCAAGAATTAAAGTTATGCTACCTCAAGAATTAGGGAGCAGCGATAGCTCAGTCGTTAGTGAACTGGACTACAAAGAACTAGAAGTCGGGTTTGATCCTGATTGACAGCTTCTGGGTTCACCCAGCCTGAAATGGGTACCAAATTTTTTCTGGGAAAGTAAAGTGGCACGGGCATAATACCGACCACATAACCCCAAAAATTATGTACTGAAGGTCTGTAAAATGTATGGTCATTAACACCATATTCTCTATACATCACTTGGCATGATGGGGCTTTTTACTTTTACTTTACCTACCACAAGAATTAAAGTTAAGCTACCACAAGAATTAAAGTTAAGCTACCACAAGAATTAAAGTTAAGCTACCACAAGATTTCAAGTTAAGCTACCACAAGAATTAAAGTTAAGATACCTCAAGAATTAAAGTTAAGCTACCTCAAGAATTAAAGTTAAGCTATCACAAGAATTAAAGTTAAGCTACCTCAAGAATTAAAGTTAAGCTACCTCAAGAATTAAAGTTAAGCTACCACAAGAATTAAAGTTAAGCTACCTCAAGAATTAAAGTTAAGCTACCTCAAGAATTAAAGTTAAGCTACCACAAGATTTAAAGTTAAGCTACCTCAAGAATTAAAGTTAAGCTACCACAAGAATTAAAGTTAAGCTATCACAAGAATTAAAGTTAAGCTACCTCAAGAATTAAAGTTAAGCTACCACAAGAATTAAAGTTAAGCTACCACAAGAATTAAAGTTAAGCTATCACAAGATTTCAAGTTAAGCTACCACAAGAATTAAAGTTAAGATACCTCAAGAATTAAAGTTAAGCTACCACAAGATTTAAAGTTAAGCTACCTCAAGAATTAAAGTTAAGCTATCACAAGAATTAAAGTTAAGCTATCACAAGAATTAAAGTTAAGCTACCTCAAGAATTAAAGTTAAGCTACCACAAGATTTAAAGTTAAGCTACCTCAAGAATTAAAGTTAAGCTACCTCAAGAATTAAAGTTAAGCTATCACAAGAATTAAAGTTAAGCTACCTCAAGAATTAAAGTTAAGCTACCTCAAGAATTAAAGTTAAGCTACCACAAGAATTAAAGTTAAGCTACCTCAAGAATTAAAGTTATATCAAAGAATAAAGCTTAAACAAATGAAGCAACAACAAAAAGTAAATTTAAACTTCAGTGATGATAGTATGAACATAACAAAAGCTATACTTTATTTAGTTATTATGAATTTGAGGCGAAGATCATTTAAAATGAAATGAAAGAAGTCCAGAAACCTGCAAAAATTTCCTACAAATAATTTCTTTACTTCATTCTTGTTGTTTTTGTTTCATTGACGTGTATTTATTTGTTATTTCTGAACTTAGGACACACAAAATTACCAGCCAAACCCTAACCTGTGAATGCCATCCCTGCAACACTCCAAGCGAGTTGTCCAGATTGTTCCAACTTCAACACCTTGAATAATAAAGGATGTGTTGGTTACTGCATTTAAAATAACAATTTACCAATAGCTACTGGGAAATTCTCAAACAAATTTGATTACTGCATTTAAAATAACAATTTACCAATAGCTACTGGGAAATTCTCAAACAAATTTGATTACTGCATTTAAAATAACAATTTACCAATAGCTACTGGGAAATTCTCAAACAAATTTGCTTACTGCATTTAAAATAACAATTTACCAATAGCTACTGGGAAATTCTCAAACAAATTTGATTACTGCATTTAAAATAACAATTTACCAATAGCTACTGGGAAATTCTCAAACAACTTTGATTACTGCATTTAAAATAACAATTTACCAATAGCTACTGGGAAATTCTCAAACAACTTTGATTACTGCATTTAAAATAACAATTTACCAATAGCTACTGGGAAATTCTCAAACAACTTTGATTACTGCATTTAAAATAACAATTTACCAATAGCTACTGGGAAATTCTCAAACAACTTTGATTACTGCATTTAAAATAACAATTTACCAATAGCTACTGGGAAATTCTCAAACAACTTTGATTACTGCATTTAAAATAACAATTTACCAATAGCTACTGGGAAATTCTCAAACAACTTTGATTACTGCATTTAAAATAACAATTTACCAATAGCTACTGGGAAATTCTCAAACAACTTTGATTTCTATTCTATTCTATTGACCTTTCGAGCCGTAACCGGCCCATAGGGCGTAGACCAAGATACACCAACTTTGATTACTGCATTTAAAATAACAATTTACCAATAGCTACTGGGAAATTCTCAAACAACTTTGATTACTGCATTTAAAATAACAATTTACCAATAGCTACTGGGAAATTCTCAAACAACTTTGATTACTGCATTTAAAATAACAATTTACCAATAGCTACTGGGAAATTCTCAAACAACTTTGGTTACTGCATTTAAAATAACAATTTACCAATAGCTACTGGGAAATTCTCAAACAACTTTGGTTACTGCATTTAAAATAACAATTTACCAATAGCTACTGGGAAATTCTCAAACAACTTTGGTTACTGCATTTAAAATAACAATTTACCAATAGCTACTGGGAAATTCTCAAACAACTTTGATTACTGCATTTAAAATAACAATTTACCAATAGCTACTGGGAAATTCTCAAACAACTTTGATTACTGCATTTAAAATAACAATTTACCAATAGCTACTGGGAAATTCTCAAACAACTTTGATTACTGCATTTAAAATAACAATTTACCAATAGCTACTGGGAAATTCTCAAACAACTTTGATTACTGCATTTAAAATAAAAATTTACCAATAGCTACTGGGAAATTCTCAAACAACTTTGATTACTGCATTTAAAATAAAAATTTACCAATAGCTACTGGGAAATTCTCAAACAACTTTGATTACTGCATTTAAAATAAAAATTTACCAATAGCTACTGGGAAATTCTCAAACAACTTTGATTACTGCATTTAAAATAAAAATTTACCAATAGCTACTGGGAAATTCTCAAACAACTTTGATTACTGCATTTAAAATAAAAATTTACCAATAGCTACTGGGAAATTCTCAAACAACTTTGAAGCAGAAGCTGAGGCCCTCAGAGATGCTGCAACACTGGCTACTCAACACAAAAATAACATGCACAATAAATTGATGATTCTGACTGATGCACTGTCAGAACTAACAGCTCTAAAAAGCACCAAGAACAATGAACTAGATGACTTTGAGAACAACCCTGGGACCAACTATGCAATAACTTCCAGAGAGTAGTCATTCAGTGGATACCATCACACTGTAATATACATGGGAACGAACGCACAGACAAATTAGCTAAAGAGGGAGGGAGATTACCACAAGAGAACCATCCGCTCACTTATGATGAAGCCAAACCCATCCTCAAAGGTCAGTATCATGAAAAATGGAAACGAGAACACCCAAAGCATAACGAGAGGGACAGATACCACCAACTATCAAGGAGGGATCAAGTCATCATACTTCGCCTACGCACTGGTCACAATAGAATGAGGAATCACATGTTCACCAAATTCAAAATAGGTACAACCAGCCTATGCCACTGTACACTGGACAACAAAACATGTTCTACAGGATTGCCCCCAATCCGTCGTCACAGACCTGAGAAGAGCAATGTGGTCCACACCCACCTCCCTGGAAGAGAAACTATATGGGGCAATCGATTCACTTAAATAGACAGCTGACTTCATGAGAGAGTCTGGAATCCTACTCTGATTGAGTCTTGATCGCAGAGAGAGAGAGAGAGAGAGAGAGAGAGAGAGAGAGAGAGAGAGAGAAAAATAAAATTTGAAAGCTACTTTCATGAAAAGACATTTTTATGGATCAAGATAAAATAAAAAGACAAAAAGAAAACATGAGGAGTACTGACACAACTGCAAAGTGATACAAAAGTAGAAGGGGGGGAAAAAACATGACACGTCTTCAGTCTTTCTGAGGTTGAGAGGCTCGTCCAGAAGAGGGATGTGTGGTGAGACAAAATTTGCTCTGTGCAAAGCCTAACACTTAATAGCAAAGATGTCTAACACAGAAAGTTTAGAATTTCTGCCCTACATGACTTCATCAAAGAAAGAAAGAAAGAAAGAAAGAAAGAAAGAAAGAAAGAAAGAAAGAAAGAAAGAAAGAAAGACTTCAGATTTAATTGTCCTGCAAACATGGGAATTGTACACAGAGCGAAGATAAGAAGTTTGACCCCATAAAAAAGATTGGCACAAGCATGGACACTTGAGAAAACCTCCAGCTGACAGTTACCTGATTTATTTGTGAGATATGTTGGGCATAGAAAACTACTCACAGAAGAACTTAGCTCTTCTCGAGCCGGAGACAGCACATGCGGCAGAAATAAAAAACTTTCCATGTCTGACGATTCATTGCTGTTATCCTTCCAGTATCATCACAATTGGCACAGGACATGGAGTGTTTCTCGCCTCATAACTCTTTTCTTAGCAAGCCTCTTAATTTCAACAAGGAAGCCTTGACTGACTCTTTGTTTTATATATTGGAACTGTCCTGTTTGGTTACTAATTCCTATGGCTGCTGTTTGTTACCAGTACATGTTCTTTTTTTTTATGATTCGCATATCCTTGGCCCCAATGTATCTCCAGCATACTGATTATTTCCACAAGCTTTACTTTGTAAAATGCTTTTGTGTAGTCTAATATTGTTGACTCTCTTATCAGTGTTTTCATGAGTGTTTCTCTAGGTCTGTCTGCTTTTCTTTAGCACGCTGTAAGTTAGCTTTACAATTCTTCTGTTACCTCTTTTCTCCACGTGAGCAACATTTGCTCACCTTCTTTTATTGATTGTAGATGTGGTTGTACGTTGTGTGGCCATTCGTCATGTTTTTGCACAAGTCTTGAATTTCTTTCATCACAAAGTACATCATGCAAAGTATTTTCCTTGGATATTTGCATTCAAGTGCATCTAATTTAATTTCTCTTTCTTTGTTTTTCAGCGCTCACATGTAAGGGTAGATAAAAGAACTGATTTTAAATTCCTACATAGGTTGCCGCGATAGCTCAGTGGTTAGTGAACTGGACTACAAAGGACAAGGGGTAGGGTTCGATCTCAACCGATGGCTTCCGGGTTCACCCAGCCTGGGCACCGGATTTTTTTCTGGGAAAGTAAATCAGCACGGGCGTAATACCGACCATGTGCTGAAGGTCTGTAAAATATAGGGTCACTAACACCATATTTCCCTATACACCACTTGGCGTGACGGGGGTACTTTACTTTTTTTTTTTTTTTTTTTTTTTTGTGTGTGTAGCAGATCCTGAGGTGCGACTTCTTTCAATGCTTATAGCATGGGCAGCTAGAAGGTGTAATAAAAATGTCTGCAATGAAACAAGTTTAAGAAATCTACTCGATTTGATCTTGTCATGAAAATCAAAAGACATGAAATATTGTGACAATAGGAAAAGTAGTATTAAAGAATGAAAGAGGAAGACAATGACAGAAAATACCAGACAACTTAACAGTCTAGGTTGGAGAGCGAGAGAGATTAACTTTAGAACTGATATAGAATGTTGGACAGGAATACAGGCAGATACATGATCACCTGCATTTGTGCGTATCTTCTTCTTCTTCTTTCCTTCCTCATCTGCCTTTCAGCGTCGAGGGGAGATATAAATTGCAGTCTTTTGCTCTTCTGTTCGCCTCTGCTGCTGTTATGTTTCCTAGTGCTTCTAATATTCCATCGATTCATATTTTTCGAGGTCGACCCTTGGGTCTGGTGATCTCACAACGTTTGTTGAAGGCTCATTGTGTTGTGTTTTGATCTTTCTGCCTTGTCATGTGGCCAAATCATTTTGCACATGTTATATGATATTTGAGCTGTTATAAATAAATGTGATCGGGTTCCTGTTGTTGCTAGAGATTATGTCGTGTAGTGAGAGACTGCATGCCATCTTAGTAGGGATGCTTGCTATTGCTATATAGTATTTCATTTGAGTGAACAGTTGGCCATGTTCTCAGCAGGATATTTAATCTGGATCATGTGTTTATTTATCCTCTTCATATGCATCATGAAGTGTTGTGAGAAGTCACAGTTTTCTATCCTAGGCTAAGTGTTACTCACTGGCACATATTGGCTTTACCTGGGAAGATGGAGACCATGTTTGCCGGCCTTTAGAGAGTGTCATCTTTCTCTTTCTTTCTTCACTTCATTTTGTTTTTGTTCGGGTATCGAGGGAGATATAAAGTTCTGGTTCTTGTAATTTGGAGGCCTCATGCATTGTCAGTTGATGCAGCTGTAACGTTTCTTTGATGTCGTCTGTCCATCTTACTCAGGGTCTGCCTCTTGTTCTTCTCCCTTCTCTTTTAAAATATGCTTTTTTATGGTAAGGAATCACTTGGCATTCTTTCTAGATAGGCAAACCAGTTTTTTTGTTGTTTCTGTATTTAGATTAGGAATGGCTCACAGCCTTCTCTTTTCTCTTATGATGACACTTCTCCGAGACATCGCATCTTTGTGGTGACAAGCTTTTTGTACTTAGATGTAAGTGACCATGTTTGGCATTGGTAGCACATGTTGGAAATGAGTATACACTATATACATTTCTTGGTGGTAATGTATTGCTTTGTGTTGAAGTATAGAGAAAGTTGTCCATATATTTGGCTTGCCCTATTGCATCGTATGCCAATTTATTTGTTGATTTTACCATCTTCTGAGAATCTTGTTCCCAGATATTTAAAATTTGCTACTTGTTTTGTAAACTGATAGCTATATTTAGTGTCTTCTTTTGTCTTCCTATTTGATGTAACTTCTGTTTTTTAGAGTGTCATCACTGAAACCATTTTTGTTGTTGTTTTTACAGCATTTGATGTGTTTTTTTCTTTTCAATTGATTCAAGTAAATTTGAATTGAAAGTGACTATGGGCACTCTCTTCTCTGTGATGTCTGAAATTGTCACACATGCAGCCAACCTGGCTTGCACTGGAGTTTGACTTTGCTAACACCATAACTGACAATGCCAAATGGCTACATGTCACCCTATTTTTGCAGAGACTAAAGCAACTTTTTTGTTGTTGAGGAAAATGGAGTGAGGAAGTGACTGTAATGGCAATTGATTATGTGACATTCATAAGAAATCCAGTCCTGGATTTTTGTTTATAGTTTGCATACTAGTTTGTTGTGTCCAGTTAATGGGTTTCAAAAAAATATTCTTTATTCAGTATTTTGTGTCCTTTTCCATCCCATCTTGTCCTCTATCCTGTAAGGATTTCATAGTATCACCTATTTTCTTTGGCAGTTTTGATTATCTTTTCAAATTACTTTAACATTCTTTGTTCCTGTTCTAGTTTTTAGATGTTCCTTATAATATACTCTTAGTCCTCAGCACCAGAGGAGCTTGTTGATATAGAAGGCACAGACCACTATATCACCTTTCCAAGTGTAAAAGATTTCAACTCTGCATTAGAAGCAAGAAGCAGAGTATACTAGACTTGACTCCAGTGAGCGCTATATATACCTTTTTTTTTCTTCAAATAATTTAAGTAACCTATGTAAGTAAAAAAAAAAGTAAAGTACCCCTGTCACACCAAGTGGCGTATAGGGAAATATGGTGTTAGTGACCCTATATTTTACAGACCTTCAGCGCATGGTCGGTATCACGCCCACAGCCACAACCCGGAAGCCGTCGGTTGGGATCGAACCCTACCCCTTGTCCTTTGTAGTCCAGTCCACTAACCACTGAGCTATCGCGGCTCCCATCTGCTACACAGCTTTTCAATTATTTGAACATAATCCAATAATTACTACTCCAGAGTGATGGGAAGAATATGTGGTCACATTAGGAAGGTCAGCAGCCCATCAGCTGACCTAGACCTCATCTCTACCTCCCAGTTGGTCTCCATGGAAATAGCCTGTGTCAAAGTAGGTTGACAAACACAAAAACTGAGATTCTCCACAGCAGTGGGATTTACTAAGAAAGAAGACCTAGCACTGAAGTATTTCTAAGCAGAACAAGTTCCCATTCTTCAATTAAACCTAGGAATTCAATCAAATCATTACAGTCTGATACATACCATCTTGGATGCAAGAGTTTGTGCACGTACCAGTTCATGACATTAAGACAAGCTCCAGAGTGACAAACAATTGTAGCATAGACCACTCTCAGAACTGCAGCATAGATCACTGTCACAGAACTGTGGTGTAGATCACTCTCATAACTGCAGCATAGATCACTGTCACAGAACTGTGGTGTAGATCACTCTCAGTACCATAGACCACCACTACCACCTAATGCTGTTAATTTCCCTCTAATGACCAGCACAGATACAACACTCCCAGATACAACAACATAACATCAGACAAAATGAGCAAGAGCCCATAGGCTGCTAAACAAGTAAGCAAACAACCAACTAACCTGGTACTTCCCCATAAAAATTTGGTCTGTTACTTGGGACCTTAGGCACATGTTGCTTGTCATCATGGTCACCATGTTCCTCGTATTCCTCAAAGGAAACTTCACAGCCAACAGACTAAAACAGCATGAGAGGAAATAAATACTGATATGCAAATACATCATTTGATGCTTATTAGAGTTACTACTAGAGACAATTTGTTTTTCTTTCTTTCTTCACTTCCGCCTGTACCCGGGAGAGCAGAAGCGCCTGCGACCTGTGGTCGCAATAGCAGGGTCGGCGCACCATCAACCGACCAAGACCTAGCAGTTCTACCTCCTCGTGGTCTCCCCTGGAAACAGTCTGCATCAAACCAGACTGGCTAACAGAAGCTAGGATCTCCGTGTTCCCTGTTGTGGTGGCTCTTACTGATATAGAGGGCCCAGTATTGCAGTACTTCTGGGCTAGACTAGTAGTTTCCCAGCATAGCCTGGGACAGACGAACTCCAACCTCTCCAGTAAGAGCAGGGAATGTCAAGAAAGTCATTATGACCCGCCACATCTAATGAGTCAAAGGGCAACCATTAACTCGTGGCACTCCGTCAACAACATCCTGTATCCTATAGGGTGTCAATGGAGATACAAAGTTCCGGTTCTCGCTCTTTTAGTAGCTTCAATCATTGTCTACTGATCTTGTAGCATTTGATGTCTGTCCATCTTACTCTGGGTTTGCCTCTTGCTTTTCTCCCTTCTCTTATTTTAATATAATGGTAAGGAATCAATAGAAAAAAATGACAAACATGAAGAAAAAAGACCATTAATGGATGCTTACGCAGAATAAAAGGATGTAACGGACAGGACAAAATCAATAACTTAAAATTGAGGGAAAATACCAGTGAATACCAATGAGATACAATGATGACAATGGTGCTGGACAGGACACATGCTGTGGAACTAACTGTGGAGTATTACACTTCAGGCCCTTTTTTGGAATCCCCAGGGGGAGAGACAAAGAGGAAGACCAAAATATTCTTGGAGAAGACAGGTGGAAGCTGAGATGAAGAGGATGAGGAAAACATGGAATGATCTTAAAAGAATGGCAAGAAACAGAACTGCTTAGAAAGTGTTTGTTGAAGACCTATGTGTGTCCTATTCAGCGCCATCATTTAATTGTATCTCTTTATGCACTGGTATTTGACTGGTACATTTCCATAATTCTATGTTAGTGATTTTGTCCAGCCATTTCCATCCTTTTATTCTGCATAAGCATCCATTAATGAAAGTCTGTATCTTCATGATTGTCAATTTTTTGTTCTCCATGTTTCACAGCCATGTAATAGGACTGACTTAACATTGGAGTTGAAAATTGTATACCTTTTTATTAGCTGTTTCTATATTTTGTATAGGATTGGTCCAATGACTACTCTTTCTCTTATAATACATATAATTTGTTGCCAGTTTTAATTGAAGCCTGCAACCAGTGAATTGATTTTTTGTGATTTTCTAAAGCTTCATATAAACATAACAGTATGTGATTAGGGGTATACTTTCACAAGACTTCTGATTATTCTTTGTTATTATTCTGCCAGCAATCAGACCAAAAACATAGAGCTTGGTGGTCTAGAAAAAAAATGTTGGCCTCTGGACAAAAAGATTCCAGGATCAAATCCCATGATGAACATTGGGAAAATTTTCTCTTCAACTTGGTGGTTTCTGAGTGGTTTACTCTCTTCAAGTTTCTGATTTATGATATCTGATGCCTAGTCCTCTTAGAAAGTGGCAAAAAACAAGAGATCCCGTGCGCACTTTGCAAACATTGATTAATTTTTTTTTTAAAAGAGGAGGCCAAATATGACCATTGCCTAGGAAAAAATTGTTAAATAAAAATCTGCTCATTCACTTCTCCTACCCCATTTTCAATGTCTTCACCGGTGCTAACATCCATACATCAGAATTAAAACCACCTTCAGTGCTTTTATTTGCATGTGATGGCAGTGGCAATTACTGGGATCATCAGTGCCTGGCATGCAGGAGGTAATGATGAAGGGAATATGAGTATTGTGTCCAATGCCAATGTGAAATGAATATGATCAGCACTAAACTAGACAACAACACTGACATATTTCAGGACTTCCGGTCAATATGGCGGATAGGTGACACAACCTGTTGGGGTTCTGTTTGAAATGTGTTCCTTGTTGCAGTTTCCTCATATTCTAAGTCCGGCTTGCTGCTAGAGCTACTGAGTTTAGTGCTCTGTGGACTCCGTGAGCTGTGTATTTCATCTAGATAGTGTTTTGATATTCCGGTTGTTTACGATGAATGATGATATCATATGACAAAGGACAGTTTGCTGCGTTCACTCTTGATGCAGTTATGTCTTATGGCATGTGCTGTAACTTCTATGATGGGGACTACAGCTGCCTTTCTTTTTTGGGATCTTTTAATGCGATGAGATGTTAATTCGGATGATTCAACTGACATGGGCGGTTTGAGCAATTATGGATTTTAATTCATTTGCAGTGATAATGGTCTTCAACTAACTACAACTTTGCTGACCCCCTCGAGGCATGAATGTATCTCACTCGTATACATAGTCTCCCTTTAGTTGCTCCTTCCCTATTGCAGTCTTCTCTGCTGCCCAGTTTGGGCACTTTAGTCTATCCACTATGCCATGCTATTCATAGCTCTCCTCCACTAGACCCCACTGCAATACTTCGGTGGTCTCCCATACCTCTTTTGTCTGTACTACTTCGTTTCTTAAACCAGTTTCGATTATTTTGTTTTGGATGTTTCATTACTAATTAGCTATGTATGATTAGTTTTATTTACTTACATATCTGTGTGTGTGTGCGTGTTGTTTGTTTGTTCCTGCTGAAGGCCTATTGAGACAAAACGTCGTTAAAATTTGTGTCGTCTATCAATTACGTAAAGCTTTTACCATACCATTTTTTTTCATTTTTTGTTTCAATTCCTCCCTAATTACAACCACAACTGACATATTTCATAAAGTGCATAGTTATTTCAATTGTGGGGCCAAGACACTCATCCAAAAACTCAGCTGAGCGTGGTCAGTGACCCACAGCTGAATCCATGCATCAGGATTGGTGATCAACAGAGCTGATCAAACCCAGCTCCACATCCCAAAGGTGCTTCAAGAAAGAGACTTCCCTCAGACAAAGCGAGTAGGGATTGAAATGGGAAGGCCACCTGTTAGTCAAAAATGCCATGCTCAAGTCCGATGTGTTGAGTCAAAGGGTACAAATAAACCACAAAGCATCTATGTCCATTTAACGTACTTTAAAGGGTAAATCATGAAGAAGACTATTCATGCTCCCCCATTCTTTACTGTATTCTGTGCTGATCCACCTGTGTATACACAAAATCAGAGATCTTGTGGGTATTCTTCATCCAAGAAACTAAAGGTGATTGTTTTACTCTGTATACTCTTCTGTTCCTCCTTGTAACATATTCCTATCACAATTGTCTGTCTTTATATCGGCAATCCACACTCCCCTGTTCAGAGGTTCTGTTCTGGTATGAGCAGTTGGGGGCTGACAACTCTTGGTACGTCTAGTTTTTGTCTATAAATTCATTTGGCTTGATCAACTGCTTCTATTAAGCTGTCCAATGCAACATTTTGCAATTGGTACTTCATTGGATGTCTCGGCATGCATGACAATCTTTCAGCCTCTATCAGTACCTTTGTGTCTTTCCATTCACTCAGTGCTGGTATCCTCCATAATGGGGGCCTCAGTAGCCTAGTTGGGAAAACCACCCAGCTGGACAACCGACGTTCGGACAACACGTGTTCGATTCCCGCTGGGAGCAGTGTGAATTAAACTCGTAGTTGGAAAAAAAAAAAATACCCCCACGCTCGACCCAGCCATTGGCAGAAATGGGTACCAGGGTATTACCCTGGGAAGGTGAGGAATGTTGCCTCGCATCTGAGTTTCGATGCTTGAGGCGACACTATACAGATATATCCGAACATTTCTGGATAGGTGGCCGAGCACATATGGGTGGAAACTCGCATGCTAAGACGCCGGTTCTAGTCTCGTACTTTACCTTTACCTATCCTCCATAATTTCTTTATCTCCAATATTGTTATTAATTTGTGATGGCTCTAAGTGTCTGATTTTGTACTTTATCCAGCTCTTGCAGTGTGCTGTTTGATGCTGAGTACCATGTAAATAATCCTTACTGTAGATGAGGAAGTATACTCTGTTGGTTAACATTTACTGTGTATTTTCCCATTTGCAGTCCATGTGGTTCCACACAGCTTTCTTAGAGTAGCTAACTTTCTCCTTGCTTTTTGGGCTGCCTTATTTATTTGCTGTTTCCAAGACAGTTTGATGTCAAATGTTACTTCAAAGTTGTATGTCTTCTTTCACTGGCTCATTTTTTACGTAGATGGCTCCTACTTTTTGTTTTGGGGAGAGGGTGAAAAGTGTAGTACTGCACTTGTCTGTATAGATGTTGATACACCATCTGCGTGTCCATGAGCATTCATAGCTCTTTGCAACAAATTAACAAACTAGAGGCTACTTGCATACTCCTCTGTGCACCACATTACAAGATCATCTGCATACATTGCTACTTTGATGCCATTTGGTTGTTCCGTAACTAGGTCGTTGGTGTAGACTAGGAAAACTGTTGGAGACAGTACTCCTCCCTGTGGGACACCCTGTTGCAGTAGGACCTTCTTACTTTTAAGACCATCCAGTTGCGCTCTGACTCTCCTGTTATGCAGGTATGCTTTCACTCATTTGTACATCCTAATTGCCTTTAATGAATGCATGTTCAATGTCTGATTAATTTCGGTTTTAAATTGCACTCCTATGCGTTAAAGTCAAGATGGTGATCTACTTATTACATCTGTGCCGATAAAACAATGTCGTACACCGGCAATATTTCATTTTCGACAAATCAAGTGTTGTGAATGCGACCTTCCATCATCTAGGCTTGTTCTGCGCTTTACGTCACATTGGTGCTGTTCATGACCGTTGTTGGATTTGCTTGACGCAAGTTATTTATATGTTCTCATTAATGTGAACTGCTTCGTCGGTTGCAGTTTGATCTCTTTAGGGAATTTGCACTGTGTTCAGTTCGTCGTAGGCTACATTCATTAGAGTAATCAAGAATCTAAAGAGCTCGTCATTGCTGTGCTTGCGATACTGTTGTGTGCTACGTCATCGTAATGGCTCATCGTAAATCCCTAGACCGGCAGCACGCTAATCTTACAGTCTGTTGTTTGATGTGCGACAGGGATAATCTGACGGCTGTGTGTTTATATGTTCGAAATTGGAGTCAACAACGATGGCCTAACATCAAGCGCTAAACATTTTTAAAGAAATATGACGATCATCACTTTCGGGAGGACGTGAACTTCTGGTATATGGTGGATAGGCGGCAGGGACCATTGCAGGCTATGTATGAAAAGTGTTCCTTGTTGCAGTTTCCTCATATTCCAAGTCCATGGGAGACTGGCTGGTCTTGAGGCAAGACGCCGGCCTCGGGACAGAGAGGTCGTGGGTTCAAATCTCGGCTGCACAGGTTGGGATTTTTATTTATGATTTCTCTCTGCGACAACCACCCCTGGTCTCAATAGCGAGGCCCGGCTTGAAACGTCAGTTACTCATCGACGGAAAAAACATGAGTACCTCAGAAATCGAGTTATCTGCCTGTGCAGCGAGGGACCCCTGTGCACACGGCTGCCAGGGAAAAATGGATTAACACGCAAAATTCAGTTCCTAGTCTCTAGGGATTTCGTCAGAGTTGAAAGCTGGCGAACGCAACAACAACAACAAACAATGACAAGTTAGAAGATCAAGCTAAAACTAGATGTACACACAACCAGCAAGCTATTCGAACTCTATGTATATACATCACATCTGCTGAACATGAGGGAACACCTATGGATGCCCTGAATGCTGTGACGTTAACTCCAACAACAATGAATAATGACTGGACAGCATTTAATGGCAGGAATTCAGTGATACATTTTTAACTGCCAAACTCTTATTTACCTCTTTCAAACGAGCAGACTGTCGTCTTGTACCATATACTGATCCTCCAATAAAATAGCTGTCAGCTTCCGAAGATTTTGGGTTTTCCTTAGAAACGACTGATTTCTTCACAGGCTTCTTGTCTTTTTTGATGACTCTTGGCAGAGATTTGAACTAGTCAAAAGAAAATTAAATGATTATAATACCATCAAACTGTAATATACATGGGAATGAACGCGTAGACAAATTAGCTAAAGAGGGAGGGAGATTACCACAAGAGAACCATCCCTCAGTTATGATGAAGCCAAATCCATCCTCAAACGTCAGTACCATGAAAAATGGAAACAAGAACACCCAAAGCATAACGAGAGGGACGGATACCATCAACTAACAAGGAGGGATCAAGTCATCATACTTTGCCTATGCACTGGCCACAATAGAATGAGAAATCACCAAATTCAAAATAGGTACAACCAGTCTATGCCACTGTACACTGGACAATATGACTACAAAACATGTTCTACAGGATTGCCCACTGTACACAGACCTGAGAAGAGCAATGTGGTCCACACCCACCTCCCTGGAAAAGAAACTATATGGGATAATCGAATCACTTAAACAGACAGCTAACTTCAAGAGAGAGTCTGGAATCCTACTCTGATTGAGTCCTGATCGCAGAGAGAGAGAGAAATGAGTTAAATTTGTTAAACAAATTAGGTTCCCACTATAACAATCTTAAAGCCTCAGTGGCTGAGAGGTTAGTGTGCTCACTTCCTAATCACAATGGTCCGGGTACGACCCAAACTCTAAAAATGGGTAACAGAGATTTTTCTGGGAAGGGGGTCTGACATAAAGCCTAACACATTACCCAAAAATGTCGTAGTCATGGAAAAATATGGACACTAACACCATGTTCCCCCATATGCCTTGTAAGGCGTGAACGTAAGCTTTATCATAACATTTTCCATGTGTATCTTACAGTCAGCCTTACAAGAAAAATAGAATACGGCCATAGATAAATAAAATATAGACACAGTACACAACAATATGAAGAGCCATGATAGCTCAGTGGTTAGTGAACTGGACTACAAAGGACAAGAGATAGGATTTGATCCAAACCGACGGCTTCCGGGTTCACCCAGCCATAAATGGGTACCGGATTTTTTTTTCTGGGAAAGTAAAGCGGCACGGGCGTAATACGGACCACATTACCCAAAAAATCATGTGCTGAAGGTCTGTAAAATTTATGGTCACTAACACCATATTCCTTATATGCCATTAGGCGTGACGAGGGCTCTTTACTTTTACTTTTTACACAACAATACGGAGCATCGGAGGCTGAGTGGTTAATGTGCTCATTTCCTGATTAAAAGGGTCCGGTTCAATTCTCAGATGTGTTGGATGTTTCTTTGGACTGAGAAGGCTCCAGACTATAAAAATAGGTACTAGAGATTTTTCTGGAAGTAAAGGCGGCTTGGCATGATACTGGCCACACGCCCAAATATATGCCAGGGTCATAGAACAACATGGTCACTAACACAATATTCCCCATATGCTTAGAAGGAGTAGAAAGAACCTTTGCTTTATACCCAACAACAAATAAATATCCTCTGGTATAAATAATGTAGCTTCATCATGACAAATAAAGTAAAACAATGACTTAAATACATAAAAGAGGAACCATTAATTTTGCTGTGGTTTTGTAACATTTAGAATTATTTATTTATATTATCTTCACTGTTTGTTAATGAATTTAAGCACAACACTAAACTGACTTATTTTTTAACTGTTAACACTAATAATCATTATGATAAAATAAAAGACAAGCAAAAGTGGTGTAGTGTAAAATAAAAAGTTTAGAAAAAGTCTAACCCACTAGAACTTGAATCCCTATAACTATTTCATAACCAACTACTCGAAGACTCAATGGCATTGTGATTATGGTTTATAGGGTTAATCATAGCATATATAGTTAAGACATACGACTGATATGTAATTTGTACTGGGAGCAAACAGCAATAATAAAATATACAAAGGAGAACTCTACACCCATTGATATAAAAAGAGGAGTAAGACAAGGATACATCCTATCGCATCCTGTTCAATTTATACACTGAGTAAATCTTTAAAAACATCACTGAGATGCCAGGCCTAAACATTAATGGGAAGATAATCAATAACCTAAAATATGTTGATGATATTGTACTACTAGCAGAAAATCCTAAAGATCTACAACAATTACTTAATGTAATAAACAAGACAAGCAAAAAATATGGATTAGATATGAATATTAAAAAAACTAAAACTATGATTATAAACAAAGAAAATTCTCAAGACCTACAATTAAATAGGTCAAAGTTGAAGGAATACATCTAGAGACAGTTCAGAACTACAACTACCTGGGACATACTATAACCATTGATGGAAAATTTACAACTGAAATAAATAAAAGAATATGTATGGCAAAAAGTAATTTCAATGCCATGAAAAATATACTACCATCAAAACAAATAACACCAAGTCTAAAACTAAGAATAGCAAAATGTTACATCTTCTCAATGTTCCTTCCTATATGGTGCAGAACATGGACATTAGACCAGAAAACAAAACAGAAAATTTAAGCCTTTGAAATGTGGATTTATAGAAGAATAGGTAGATTTGGATGGAAAGAAAAAAAAACAAATAAAGAAGTTTTAAAACAACTAAAAATGAAAAGAGAACTACTAAACACAATTAGAGCAAGACAAATGAAATTTTTGGGTCATGTTAAAAGACACAACAGCCTAATAAAAGTAATATTGGAAGGGAAAATACAAGGTAAAAGAGGCAGAGGCAGACCAAGACTAACATGGATGAGTAACATCAAAAGATGGACAAGTCAGCCTATGACAATCTGCACCATCAAAGCAAGAGACAGAGTTGAATGGCGCTCCATGGTAGCCAACCTTCGGTGTGGAGACGGCACTCAATGATGATGAGAGTTAATCATGTTTCTGCCAACATCACATAAAGTATAACTATTAAATTTAATTGATAGAGACGGCACTCAATGATGATGAGAGTTAATCATGTTTCTGCCAACATCACATAAAGTATAACTATTAAATTTAATTAATCAAACAGTACTCCCTCTCTCTTTAGCAATAACAGCAACGACAAGGACATTACCAGATTTTTTTTTCTTTAATTAATAAAATCAAAACTAGAATATCATCATCATCAAGTACCAAGCCAGCTGGTGTAGGTGATCATGTCTCTCCACAATTTTTTATCATGACAGTTATTTATCATTTCTGACGTTGACCTTCTGCTAAAGCCATCTCTTATGCTATCTGGTAACTTTTTTCTTTGCTTCTCTATCTCTTTGTTCCTCGATTTCCCAGTTGTTACAATATATTCCAGCTGTTCCCTTATCATTACATGGCCAAAAAATGATGATGGTTTCTTCCTAATATTGGAAATTAGCTCTCTTTTTACTTTTTACTTCTTTCAGAACATTTTCATTACTCTTCTTAGTTTTTCATGGTATTCTCAACATTCTTCTGTAAAACCATATTTCTACAGACTCCAGTGATTTTCTTGACTGTTGTCCTATTGTCCATGATTCACATCCATATTTTAAGACTGGCTCTACATGTGGCGACCCATGATGAATAGAATGTACAATAGTTATAATAATATAAGAAGATCATCAATAAACAACTTAAGAAGATAAGTTATTAAATTATTATTGTATAAAACTAGGGCGTAATAAAGAGTAGTTTGTCAGCAGTCCTTGAGTTCCTACAGCCCACAGTGTTACACAGCAGTGTGTGAATTACTTACATTTCTTCTACTACTTTGCTATTACACAGCAGTGTGTGAATTACTTACATTTCTTCTACTACTTTGCTATAACTACTTAGTTTAGTTGCTTGAAGTTGAAGTTTTAAAAGAAAAGTATTGTTACTCTTGGATGTCATAATATAAATAATCTAAGGTATGCTGATGATAGTCTTAATCGCTAAGAGTGAAAATGAGTTACAAGAAATGTTGGACATTATAGTGAAAGAAAGCAAAAATAAAGGACTCATCCTTAATAGCAAAAAGACAGGGGTAATGGTAACAACAAAGAAAAAAACATCACCTCAGTGCAAAATAAAGACAAGTGGAACAATATTAAAACAAGTAAATGAATTTAAATATTTGGGAACTTTGTTAACCTCAGACGGAAGATGTACAAAAGAGGTGAGATGCAGAATGGCTCAGGCAAAAGCAGCTTTCCAAAAAATGAGGAAGATACTATGCAATCCATTTTTGACAATAGAAACAAGAAAAAGAGTTCTTAAATATTACGTAGAGCCAGTCTTAACATATGGATGTGAATCGTGGACAATAGGACAACAGACAAGAAAATCACTGAAGTCTGTAGAAATGTGGTTTTACAAAAGAATGTTGAGAATACCATGGACAGCTATGACTGTAATGAAAACGTTCTGAAAGAGGTCAAAGCAAAAAGAGAGCTACTTTCCAATATTAGGAAGAAACAATCATCATTTTTTGGCCATGTAATGAGAAGAGAACAACTGGAATATATTGTAACAACTGGAAAAATTGAGGGTCGAAGAGATAGAGGGAAGCAAAGAGAAAAAATAACAGACAGCTTAAGAGAATGGCTTGGCAGAAGATCAACAACAGAAATTATAAATAGCTGTCGAGATCGAAAGTTGTGGAGAGACATGATCACCTACGCCAGCAGGCCCGGTACTTGATGATGATGATTGTTACTCTTGAGTAACAATTGATATGGGATTTCTCAGAAGAATGTTGAAAGTTCACTGGACAGCTAAAAAGACTAATGAGGAAGTTCTCAAAGAGGCCAACACAAAAAGGCAGCTCCTAAAAAACATCAGAAAGAAACAATCAACATTTTTCAGGAACATCATGAGAAGAGGAAAGTTGAAATATTTGGTTACAACTGGCAAAATAAAAGGAAAGAGAGATCGCGGACGACAAAGAGAGAAAATACCAGTATAGCTTGGTGTCATGGCATGGAAAACAGTCAACAACAGAACTGATGCGATGCACTGTAGATAGAAGATTGTTGAAGGACATGATCGTCTACACCAACCGGTATGGTACATGATGATGAGTAGAGCTTCATTCATCATAAAGAGTGATCATTCATTTCATTATTGAATTAAATCTCCTTCTTCTTTTCTCTTTCTCACTGATACCTAAAAGGTGTCGTGGTTTATATTAGTCATTCTTGAGCTGCTCGAATTGTCTGAATAGTGAATTAGTGATTTTCCTTTATTGTTACATATCACTACATCTATCCATCTTCTTCTGGGTCTTCCTCCATACATTCTTGAGAAGAACGCCCTTGATACTTGATGGTGATTGGTGAGGATTCATTCTGCCCAGGTGGCCTAACCATTTAAGTTGTTGTTGTTCTATATATTCTTGGCAGGGTTTTGTTCCTACTATTTTTCTTATGGTTTCATTTGGTATTCTATCTCTTCTTGTGTTGTTTGTTACTTTTCTCAAGCATCGCATCTCACATGTCTTAAATGTGATTTAGAAAGGGTCCATGTTTGACTTTCATAGCACAAAGTTGGTATGAAAATGCTATTTATCATTTGTTGTTTAGCTGGCATAGAAATGTTTTGATGTCTTAGCAATGGTGAAAGCTGGTATGTGACACTGACAACTGACAGCATTTGAATTTGCTTTTTGTATTCTCATGTCAATTTCTCTCTCTAGTTTTCCATCTTCTGTGAACATCGTGCCAAATACTTGAATTCCTCTACTTGTTTTATTTCTTTATCTTTGATCTTACTTTAATCATATTAATCATTTTAATTTAATGGGTGTCTTAATTTCTAATTTGCTTATTTTCATGCATGTGTCTCTCATACTCTCACTCTCAATACTCTCATAGATTAGATAGACTGTTAAGTGTTACTAACTAAGTTACTCGATTTTTGCTGTGTTAATTTTCATACTGTAGTTTGTTGAATTGAATGAAATGATTCATCAAAATTTATATTTAAAAAAAATAAATAAACTTTAAATGTATTATTTGTTCACTCTTATTTTAATTAGTCTTCTCCTATGACTATTCTATTATTATATTATAACTTTTTTTACTTTTACTTTTTTATGAAGTTGAAGTTATTATTAATTATTAAGAAACCCACCTTCGTCTGTCTAATCACACCAGAATAAGAAAAGAATGGCAAAAAAATATAATAATTGAGTTCAGTACTCACTGGATCCGATAATCCGAAACTTGCCAAAATACGGCGATTGTCTTCAATATTTTTCAGCCTGATATCCTCATAGTTAGGCATGATAACTGAGCTGAGGTTTGCTGGGGGCAGACGACAAGACCGGCAGCGGTAACGAGGCTACTTGTTCTGGTGGCGGGAATAGTAATCATCATCATCAAGTGTCATGTCTGCTGGCCTAGGTGATCATGTCTCGCCACAACTTTCGATCTCGACAGTTATTTATCATTTCTTTTGTTGACCTTCTGCCAAGCCATCCTCTTAAACTGTCTGTTATTTTTTCTCTTTGCTTACCTCTATCTCTTCGTCCCTCAATTTTCCCAGTTGTTATAATATATAAATATTCCAGTTGAGTTGTTCCCTTCTCTGACTTCTCATTACATGGCCAAAATATGATGATTGTTTCTTCCTAATATTGGAAATTAGCTCTTTTTGCTTTGACCTCTTTCATAACGTTTTCATTACTCTTCTTAGCTGTCCATGGTTCTCAACATTCTTCTGTAAAACCACATTTCTACAGACTTCAGTGATTTTCTTGTTTGTTGTCCCATTGACCATGATTCACATCCATATGTTAAGCCAATAATTAGTAATATCGATACTCTTCATCGATTTGGGCACAATGTTTACAGAAGATGGAAAACTAGACAGAGAAATTGACATGAGAATACAAAAAGCAAATGCTGTCACATACCAGCTTTCACCATTGTTAAGACATCCAAACATTTCTATAGCATCTAAACAACAAATAATAAATAGCATTTTCATACCAACTTTGTGCTATGAAAGTCAAACATGGACCCTTTCTAAATCACATTTAAGCAAGATTAATACATGTGAGATGCGATGCCTGAGAAAAGTAACAAACAACACAAGAAGAGATAGAATACCAAATGAAACCATAAGAAAAATAGTAGGAACAAAACCTTGCCAAGAATATATAGAACAACAAAAACTTAAATGGTTAGGCCACCTGGGCAGAATGAATCTTACCAATCACCATCAAGGGCGTTCTTCTCAAGAATGCATGGAAAAGGACCAAGAGGAAGATCTAGAAGAAGATGGATAGATGAAGTGACAGAGACATGTAACAACAAAGGAAAATCACTAATTCAGACAGTTCGAGCAGCTTAAGAACGACAAATGATATAACCACGACACCTTTTAGGTATCAGTGAGAAAGAGAAAAGAAGAAGATGGATAGATGCAGTGACAAAGACATGTAACAACAAAGGAAAATCACTAATTCAGACAGTTCGAGCAGCTCAAGAACGACAAATGATATAACCACGACACCTTTTAGGTATCAGTGAGAAAGAGAAAAGAAGAAGATGGATAGATGCAGTGACAAAGACATGTAACAACAAAGGAAAATCACTAATTCAGACAGTTCGAGCAGCACAAGAACGACAAATGATATAACCACGACACCTTTTAGGTATCAGTGAGAAAGAGAAAAGAAGAAGATGGATAGATGCAGTGACAAAGACATGTAACAACAAAGGAAAATCACTAATTCAGACAGTTCGAGCAGCTCAAGAACGACAAATGATATAACCATGACACCTTTTAGGTATCAGTGAGAAAGAGAAAAGAAGAAGATGGATAGATGCAGTGACAAAGACATGTAACAACAAAGGAAAATCACTAATTCAGACAGTTCGAGCAGCTCAAGAACGACAAATGATATAACCATAACACCTTATAGGTATCAGTGAGAAAGAGAGAAGAAAGATCGATACTCTTTGTTGTTGTTACTCAAGTTGTGGAAATCAAAACTCATCAGCACAAACACAAAACTTTGACTATTCAAATCAAACGTATTATCTGCCCTTACGTATGCATGTGAGAGCTGGAAAACAACAAGAGACAGAAACAAAATTGAACGTATTCGAAAATAAAAGTCTAAGGAAAATACTTGGTATAGCGTGGAACGAATTATAAACAAACGAGGAAATTAGAGAAATCGCCAATCAACCACTAATATCTTCAGTAATAAAGAAAAGACGATGGTCATATGTTGGACATGTGATGAGAAGAGATAATAACCGAATAGCAAAGCAAGCCCTCGTGTGGGAAACAACAGGTGAGAGGAAAAGAGGCCGACCCACAGAGAGACACTGAGAAGAACATTGATGAGAGAGGCACTGAGAAGAACATTGATGAGAGAGGCAAGAGCAGCCGGAATCGGCTCCCTTAATGAGATAGAGTTGTTTGCACAGAACAGAGACAAATGGCGAGATTTGATAAAAGATCTTTAGAAGGATTGAAATCTGCTAGAAATCAAAAATTTAGATAAGAGAAAGAGTATCTGGCTCTATGCCCTATGGGCCGGCTACGGCTCGAAAGCTCAATAGATAGATAGATAGATCGATACTCTAGAGAAGGTATCTGTATGGCCCTATTCGTCTTGTCAGACGGTCTAGTGGAGGCTATTGTGCATTTTTTTGAGGTTTTGTTTTTGTCGAACAACTACTTTCGTGGCTAATTCTATCAATGTTTGACAAACACACCGACACAGAATGAACAAGCCAGGCCCACTGATCCACAGGGTTTTCTCTTCTGAGTTTTGCCTTAGCACAGTCTCAAATGATATTATATCATTCCTTATACATGCTCTCCATGATGTGCGATCACTTGCCAGATGTTCCCAGTCATTTTCACAGATGGAGAATTCATTCAGAGATGATTTACAGATATCTCTGTATCATAGTTTAGGTCGGCCGATTTGTCTTTTTCCATGTATTAGTTCACCATATAGTATTTGCTTGTGGGATGCATTTTTCTTCCATTCGCTGGACGTGCCCAGCCACTTAAGTCTTCGACATCTGAGCATCGACATGATTGTTGGGGTCTTAGCACGTTGCAGGACAGATAAGTTGATTATTTTGTCCTGCCATTTGATGTGCATTATTCTGCGGAGACATCGCGTGTGGAAGACATTTAACTATTTTTAGACAAATTTATTTTAACCAAATAATATCGATGCTCTAGAGAAGGTATCTGATTACTAATTAAAGAATCGACGTTCTTGCACTCAAGACGGTCCTATAGGTAGCGGCTCAGTTCCTCACAGAATAAAACGCAAACTGTAGATGCTGATGGTTTCTGTGGCTCGCTGAAAATAGCTGCTTTATTTAATCTCAACGTGGAATTTTAGTTATAGTTGTAGAAATGTTTACAGTATTTATGAGTCTACTATATTCAGTTCCTGTTCATTTATATTATTTTATGAAAGTGGTTGAATTTACTTTATGCCACCTCGATTCAATGACCTGGATTCGAAAGCTGTGGTTAGAGTTGCTTGCTTGCGTTCGCCCGATGACTAAAGTATTCTAGAATAATCTAGTAGACTACATAATTACTCTTCATCATCCGCCCTTAAAAGGACGTTAAGTGGGTGTGTCTGCGTTGTGTTGTGGTTTACAGTATAACTGTGATATTTGCGCCTTTCGGCCCAACACATCCGACTTCAACACGTACGTTTAGAGTTTCTGAAGAGGTCATATTTGACACAAATTCGCTCTTTTTTGTGCCATGGCACTTGAATGTAGGAAGAAATGAACGAGCTAACATCCTTGATGTATATATGATGATGACCATTGGAGAGTGGACAAGCAATGGACCATTCTAAATGCTCTCAACGAGTAAATGATTCAATCAATGAACGTTAATCTGCAACTTAAATATACTGCAAAAACATCAAGTCGAGAGGAGCATTGCCAGAAAAGATGTTGCAATAATTCCAATCTAAACGTGTTGAGGAAAACCCTAGTGCATCTGTGACTTAATTTCCAGAGTGTACCATAATTTCCAGAGTGTACCATAATTTCCAGAGTGTGCTATAATTTCCAGTGTGTGCCATATTGTCCAGAGTGTGCTATAATTTCCAGTGTGTGCCATATTGTCCAGAGTGTGCTATAATTTCCAGTGTGTGCTATAATTTCCAGTGTGTGCCATATTGTCCAGAGTGTGCCATAATTTCCAGAGTGTGCTATAATTTCCAGTGTGTGCCATATTGTCCAGAGTGTGCCATAATTTCCAGAGTGTGCCATAATTTCCAGTGTGTGCCATAATTTCCAGTGTGTGCCATATTGTCCAGAGTGTGCCATAATTTCCAGTGTGTGCCATAATTTCCATAGTGTGCTATAATTTCCAGTGTGTGCCATAATTTCCAGAGTGTGCTATAATTTCCAGTGTGTGCCATAATTTCCATAAAGCAGTGATCCATTGGATACACTTACATTTTGTATTTAAACGGAAACTAATATAGACTGGCCACATAATGAAGGAAACTACCACAAGAAGAGCATCTGGTCAGTTCTGTTGAAGCCAAACCCATCACCCAAGTGTAACACAATGTAAAGTGGAAACAAGACCAGCCAAAACACAAATCAAAGAAGCAAGTACTGGGTTGTAACGTACACTCCTGCAAGGTTTGGTGACAGCTTTATAAAAAAATAAACACAACATACTGACGTTTCGGCCTACATGCCCCCTTCTTTAGAAAACGAGAACACAAACGGACAACGAAATAAAGATAAACACTACTACATCTAGAATGAGCGCAACGAGTAAATCAATGAGAAATTAAAAGAGGGATAAGAGGTGAAACGATAAAACAAAAGGGGTAATGCATATCGGAGGATAACAATTAATAAAAAAAAAAGTTAAGTACCCCGTCACGCCAAGTGGCGTATAGGGAATATGGTGTTAGTGATCATAAATTTTACAGACCTTCAGCACATGATTTTTGGGGTAATGTGGTCGGTATTACGCCCGTGACGCTTCACTTTCCCAGAAAAAAAATCCGGTACCCATTTAAGGCTGGGTGAACCCGAAAGCCGTCGGTTGGGATCGAACCCTACCCCTTTTCCTTATAACAATTAATAATATGTAAAAATTATTAAACCAAAATATATAAATTAAACCGAGACTTAACTGAGGTAAGATCCAAAAGTTTCCGGCGAGTAGATGACTGACTGAGTAGCCGCGATAGCTCAGTGGTTAGTGAACTGGACTACAAAGAACAAGAGGTAGGGTTCGATTCCAACCGACGCCGTCCGGTTCACCCAGTATTTTAATAGGTAACAGATTTTTTTTCTGGGAAAGTAAAGCGGCACGGACGTAAAACCGACCACATTACCCCAAAAATCATGTGCTGAAGGTCTGTAAAATTAATGGTCACTAACACCATATTCTCTATACGCCACTTGGCGTGACGGGGGTTCTTAACTTTTTTTTAGATGACTGAGTCAAATAGGACGAGACTTGGGGGGTGGGGGTGGAGGAGGGAGAGAGAGATTAGTCACGTGATTAGATGAGATTGGAAGGTGATGGAATGAAGTGTGAGAGGTAGTCAAGAATGACACATTAGATAGAGAAGTGTGTACTATGGAGTGAAAAAGAGCAAACAAAGCAAAACGTGACTCTGGCAGCAAGGGGGGTAAATGAAGAGTAATAGGGAGGTTATGGAAGTCTGGCGTACAGAATGATAGAGTGTCAGGAGTAGTATAAAGCAGCTATATGGAAAAGAAATGTGCGGGACGAATGACAGGAAACAGCCTGAGAGACAAGATCAGAAATGAACTGAGAAAAATGCTAGAAATAGCTCCTGTCATAGAATATATAAAGAAACAACAGATAATATGGCTGACCAACTGATAAGGCAGAGTGATCAAAATACAACACAACGAGCCCTCATTAAACGTTGTGAGAAAACCAGACCCAAGGGTTGACCACGAAAAAGATGGATCGACGGAATATTAGAAGCACTAGGAAACATAACAGAAGCAGAGGCGAACACATGAGCGAAAGACCGGAAATTGTATCTCCCCTCGACGCTGAAAGGCAAATGAGGAAGGAGAGAAGAAGAAGATGTAAAAGATAAGCCCTTTGCAGTCTTGGGGAGGGTCAAGAATGGATAAAGAGAAGGACCAAACACGATCAGTTTTATTTCTCTCAGATATGTTAGCTATCTATCTTACATGCTGATTTAGATTATAAACCCCTGTACTGTTATTATGTGGTTCATTCAAAGTTAATAGATGTTACATCTTACATTTTAATAATGAAGATGTTATACATAACATTTTACCAGGTTTGTTGTTAAATTAACATTTAAGTGTAAAATTTAACACCAGAAAGTGTCAAATTTAGGCTTTGAATGTTGTCAATCTTCCAAATGTTTCGTTTCTTAGTCGTCCACCTTTCTTCTTCTTCTTTCATTCTTGTTCTGCCCTATGTTTGCACTGTGAAGTTATAAAGAAGTAGTGTGTAGTTTTCTGGATATTTCTAGCTCTGTACTTGTTGTCATGTTTATCTACTGATTATCTGATTCTGTTTATTCCTATATTTCTAGGCAGTTGTTTCCCTTTGCAGCTTGGTTATGATTAAGGTTATAGTTATTCGAAGGCCCCGGCATCACTGCAAACGAACGGAAATCCAACACTGCTCAACCACCCATGCCAGTGTAATCACCAGAATTAACATCTCATCGAATATCCAAACAAAGAAAGCAGCTGGAGTCCCCATCGTAGCAAACACAGCACACGCCAAAAGACATAAGGCGTATTATTGCACCGACAGTCAACGCATTTAAACTGTCCTTCGTCATATGATATCATCATTAATCGCAAGCAATTTGCATAGTAAGTAAAGAAGTAAAGAGCCACGTCACGTCAAGTGGCGCATAGATAATATGGTGTTCATCATCATCATCAAGTACCGAGCCTGCTGGCGTAGGTGATCATGTCTCTCCACAACTTTCGATCTTGGCAGCTATTTATCATTTCTGTTGTTGACCTTCTGCCAAGCCATTCTCTTAAGTTGTCTGTTATTTTTTCTCTTTGCTTCCCTCTATCTCTTCGTCTCTCAATTTTTCCAGTTGGTACAATATATTCCAGTTGTTCTCTTCTCATTACATGGCCAAAAAATGATAATTGTTTCTTCCTAATTTTGGAAATTAGCTATCTTTTTGCTTTGACCTCTCTCAGAACATCTTCATTGCTCTTCTTAGCTGTCCATGGTACTCTCAACATTCTTATGTAAATCCACATTTCTACAGACTCCAGTGATTTTCTTGTCTGTTGTCCTATTGTCCATGATTCGCATCCATATGTTAAGACTGGCTCTACATAACATTTAAGAACACTTTTTCTTGTTTCTATTGTCAAAAATGGATAGCATAGTATATTCCTCATTTTTTGGAAAGCTGCTTTTGCCTGAGCCATTCTGCATCTCACATCTTTTGTACATCTTCCGTCTGAGGTTAACAAAGTTCCCAAATATTTAAATTCATTTACCTGTTTGAATAGAATAGTGTATTTACCTCGATTTCACTTGGCCGTCCAAAAACGCAGCAGTTGTTTCTTGCACGATGGCAGGTTTTTCAGAGCAACAAATGATTCCTACTTGGGTTTGTTTCAAGTTTTACTTTAATTAACTTGTTCATCATTACTATCATTCGGAAACAGGTACAAGATATATGGAAAGAGACATGCGAACAAACACTGGGGAAAAGAGAACGCCAGAATAAGGCATGTATGGCAGTAGAGACCCTGGATAAAATTTTTAAGAAAGAAAGAATAATAAAGCAGACATAAATAAAAAGCAAAACAAGAAGTAATAAAGCGCAGACACAGGAAGCTTACACAGAGGTGAACAAAGATGTATTAAAAGGGATACGAGAAAATATATACATGAACTAGTTTAAAATGCAAAGGAAGCGGCAAATAAAGGGAATATGAAAGAATTGTACAACAGCACACAGAAATTAAGTGGAAAATACAAATTGATCAATGCCTTTATTAAAGGTAAGAAAGGAAATCTGCTTAGTAATATAAGGGAAAAATGGAGAGATGGAAAGAGCACTTTGAAGAACTTTTGAACAGACCCGGCCCAAATAACCCTCCAGCTATACTACCAGCAGTAGAAGAGTTACACGTTAACTGTGGAAAACCAAGCAAAGAAGAAATAATGAAAGCCATCAATTTACTAAAAAATGTTAAAGCCACAGGACCAGATGAAATTCCTTCAGAAACCATCAAAGCAGATATTAACACCTCTACCAAGATGTTACATAATCTATTAGATAAAATTGTTGGACGTCATGGTACGCACCAAGATGGAAGCTTGTCCGCGTCCGAGCCGTGGTGTATACAATGTTGACTTTGAACATCACGCTATCTGTTATCACAGCGAGCTGGCGGATTTTTAGAAATGTAATTAATGACCTAATTTGTGCAGCCGGTTGGTTTGGGGCGAATTGTACGTTACACTGTCACTGCTATAATGACTCAGTTTGTGACAAAACTACAGGGACATGCCCAAACAATGACAGTTGTCAGCACGAATATTTCGGACCCCAGTGTCAGTACTTGGATCTCGTTTACAAATACGCCAAAAAATTGGAACCTACTTTCCTGTTTGATAGCAAAGACACCACATGTAATCCGGACACAGATTCTACATCAGTTGAGGCAACTCTCAATCAATCTTTGCCGTTCTCCTGGTTTAGGATTTATGTGAATGACTTAACAGATACGGACAGTTTCACGGTTAAACTAAATGGTTCTGCCTCATGTAACAATAAATCAAGGTTTGTAGTTAGTTCGCACGAGATTAATGTCTTTTGATTTGGGCTGGTCTGATCAACAAGTTACGGATTGAAGGGGCGATAGTTGCAAATATCTGCTCCATCTACATTGGCGGGGGTCGGAATGTGGCTCTCAAACAAAACACAAACCAGAACGACACATTTAATGCTTGTTATACAGGAGATGGATGTGGACCAGAGGCCGCAGTTAATGGCAAAACAAAGACCAAGCATTATGACAATGACTGCACACACACACACACACACACACACACACACACACACACACACACACACACACACACACACACGCACGCGCACACACACACACACACACACAATTGAGAAGTGGAACTAATTCTGTTTACTGGTATCTGAACTTTGCCACGCCCCATAAAACTCACACCATTCTAATTTATCATCGAGCTAGCACTATGATTCGGGTAAAGAATGCCACTCTAAAGGCTTTCTCTGACAGTGGCGGTGTAGTGTTCCAGTATAATGATATATCATACCCAAACATTTCTATGAACACTATTGTAGTCACCACACAATCGACAATGGCACACATTAAGATTGAGTTCTCATCGACCATTTCGCAGGCCGACAGTGCACTGACGGTGAGTGAGGTGCAAACATTTACAGACACCTATTGTCTGGACGGACATTCTTGGTCGTTTCCGGAAAATGCCTATAATGTAAACGTCCTTGCTACATCTGTAGTGACACTTGTACCGATGGTAATTTTGGACTACAGTGCAAACAGACGTGTTCTGATGGCTGTGACATCATATGTGATCCGGAAAGTGCAGACTGTACGTGCAAGGAAACGTACTACGGATCAGACTGCACTCTCAAATGTCAGGACAACTGTTTCAACGACACATGTGAACAGTCAACCGGGAACTGTACATGCAAGGGAACGTTCTACGGGTCAGACTGCACTCTCAAATCTCCGGACAACTGTTTGAACGAAACCTGTGAACAGTTAATCGGGGCCTGCGTCTCGTATGTCGATGATTCCCACGTTAAGAAGAGTACTACAACAAACCCAAGCATATGGATACCTTAATGTGTTTCTGTGCTGGACATGGTTCATTTCTTGGTGTTTTTCCGTGAAGCCATGGCTCATATCTTGATGTGTTTCTTTGCTAGCCATAGCTCATATCTTGATGTGTTTCTGTGCTAGCCATGGCTCATATCTTGATGTGTTTCTTTGCTAGCCATGGCTCATATCTTGATGTGTTTCTGTGCTAGCCATGGATCATATCTTAGCTGTGTGTGTGTGTGCTGGCCATGGCTCATATCTTGGTGTGTGTCATGTTAGTCATATCTCATATCTTGTTGTGTCCGTGTTAATCATGTCTCATATCTTTATGTGTGTATGTGTTTAGTCATATCTCATATCTTAGTGTGTATCTGTGTTAGTCATGTGTCATATCTTTGTGTGTACATGTTTGGGTTAGATATCTCATATCTTTGTGTGCATGTTTATGTTAGTCATATCTCATATCTTTGTGTGTGCATATCTGTGTTTGTCACATCTCATATCCCTGTGTGTGCATGGCTATGTTAGTCACATCTCATATCTTTGTGTGTGCATGTCTATGTTGATGATATCTCATATCTTTGTGTGCATGTCTATGTTAGGCATGTGTCATATCTTTGTGTGTGCATGTCTATGTCAGTCATATTTCATATCTTTATGTGCATGTTTATGTTAGTCATGTGTCATATATCTTTATGTGTGTCAGTGTTGGTCATGCCTCGTATCGCTGTGTGCAAGTCTGTGTTGGTCACAACTCCTATCTTTGTGTGTGCATGTCTGTGTTAGTCACCTCTTGTGACTCGGGCAGATTGTGCTCGTAAACCTGGGAGGGCCGATCATCTAAGGGCAGAATCCCCCTACAGAAAAGATCATCTGCTGCCTTGCAGGAAGATTGGGGATAATCAAAGGCTAAGGAAAGCAAACCTGAATAAAATGCTGGCTGAAATCGGATGCACTGGGCCACTGGCGCAGAACACAGTGCAACGTTTTAACAGGTGTTCAATCAGAGTGGATCTGGCAGACTCTAATTGTGATGTTCTGCCTGTGGGGGCGATCAACACACTTAACCTGACAGCTGACTTCATGTGAGAGTCTGGAATCCTACTCTGATTGAGTCCTGATCGCAGAGAGAGAGAGAGAGAGAGAGAGAGAGAGAGAGAGAGAGAGAGAGAGAAAGAGTGAAATGGCGCTCCATGGTAGCCAACCTTCGATGCGGAAACGGCACTCAATGATGATGATGAAAATTCTTTCTTAGCGTTCCAATGTGATCTGTATTTGGTTTTGATGGCTGCCAAACCTGAAAACCCGGTCTCACATAAGTTGATAGTCGCAAAGGGAATTAAAACTCGTAGGGTCTTCTTGCCAACTTCTGGGTATTCTTGTTTTAGAAAGCTTCAATGAAAATAAGGAAATAGAGATCTAAGGCGACAGAGAAAAATAATATTATACGGGTTAACATTGTGGTACAATAGGGTGGAAGTTGATGAGTTGCACTGTGGAGAAACATCACATACGCCAGGCATGGCACTTGATGATGATGATATTAATATTCGTGGAGCCAAAAGTGGGGTGTGACGATACTCCGAGGTATGTAGGTGCGTCACACCTCACTATTGGCTCCTTGCTATCAGTTTTACCGCAGCACTCCAATTATTTAAGTGTTCCCTGTCCGCAGAGCCCCTAGCAGGCGCTCTCAAGAATAAAGTGGAATGTCGTCTCCTCTGGACATCTTCATTTATACATGTAGCAATGTTGATAACTAAAAACACCACTTTGAGATTAGCGTAAGCAGCTGTGAAATATGAATAATTTCTAACAATTAACAAAAAATAATCAAATTCCAATGGTCGTGTAATAATTGCAAACTTTAATACCAAAGATGATTTTTTGTGAATACAACAGTAGAACGTCAGACACCGACGAACACAGAGCAAACTAAACTTTAAATATTTGAATAACAACTCAACAACGTTAATTACAAATCTTTTTTGTTTTAAAAAAAATCCTCCCGAAATAATTTTAAAGAGCCCTGAAAAAGTTTCACTGAAAAAGCTTACTGCATGTTCTAAAGGCAGAACTATTTATGAAGATTGTGGTGTCAACGTAATAAGTGGATAGCGATAGGCATCATGCCCGTGATAAGAGGAAGAGACAAATCATTGCAGTACTGCGGTAAAGCTGGTGAGCGACATGTACATTTGTCACAACACACTATCCAGCAATAAACTCGCTGGCAGCTCTGGCACTCAGCGCGGCCTTACTCTGGACAGATCACATAGCCAAGTTTGTTCTTCATTCCTTAAGAGAAGGGGAGAAGAATGGGTGGGACAATGAGGTATATATTGAGAGACTGAAGAGTCTATAGGTGGAGACTGGGCCTGCTCGATCCGGAGTGCTTAGAGGGGAGAACAGATCTACAATCAACATCCTACAGGAACAGTCAGTCTGCATACGCTTCGAGAAGTGGAGCGGCTATTGGGATGCCCCTGTTGCAATGAAACTGATTCCATGAAAATAATACAATAGAATGTAATAGAATACAATATAATGTAATAGAATACAATAGAATGTAATAGAATACAATAGAATGTAATAGAATACAATAGAATGTAATAGACTGTGTCCAACTCGTTCTCCTGTGACAAGAGCACTTATCTGGTTATGGTCACAAGATTACACTCAAGTCTGTCACTCATGAGTAACTCGATGAGCTTTAAAGTTCACACGTACTACAGACGATGGCTGGCTGGGGTCAGTATAGAGGTCAAACATCGGCTGCGATACCTACTTGTTCATCCTAGGTATGAAGGCAGTGAAAGATAAGATGAGTTAGCAGATTCGGCGAAAATATCCGATTGTACAGCCAATAGATAGGGCAGACATCATTAACAATCTCCGGAGAGATGGGTGGAAGGAAAGAGTTAAAAGTGAAACAAGTCAGTAGCTATACTGTGAGAACTAGGAGAGAAGATTGGCACTGTGAGATCTAGGAGAGAAGTTTGGCACTGCGAGATCTAGGAGAGAAGATTGGCACTGCGAAATCTAGGAGAGAAGATTGGCACTGCGAGATCTAGGAGAGAAGATTGGCACTGCGAGATCTAGGAGAGAAGATTGGCACTGCGAGATCTAGGAGAGAAGATTGGCACTGCGAGATCTAGGAGAGAAGACTGGCACTGCGAGATCTAGGACAGAAGATTGGCACTGCGAGATCTAGGAGAGAAGATTGGCATTGCGAGATCTAGGAGAGAAGATTGGCACTGCGAGATCTAGGACAGAAGATTGGCACTGCGAGATCTAGGAGAGAAAATTGGCACTGTGAGATCTAGGAGATAAGATTGGCACTGCGAGAAAATAACGATTTTCTAGAAATTAACTGCCAAGAAACAATGAAATAGGGTCACTGATGAATATTTTGAGGTGAAGATCGATGCATCAATAGATGTGATCGGAGTGCAGTATAGATGATCCTAACGCAACATAAGATTAAAACACTGACAAAGACACAATTACATCTATTATTTTCGTTCTACTTTGATTCTAATTATTTTCTTGTACTATTTTAGAGTTTATTATTTTCTTGTTTCTGTGAATTTGCTGTTTCTGGGTATTTGCTGTTTCTTGATATTTGATGGCTGTTTGATGCTGTTTGGATTTGTTGAGTCACAAAGAAGAAAAAAAAAAGAAATGAAGAACTGAGAAAAAAGCTGGGAATAGCCCCCGCCATAGAATATATAAGGAAACAACAGATAAAATGGTTTGGCCACGTGACAAGGCAGAAAGAACAAAACACAACGAGCCTTCAACAAACGTTGTGAGAACACCAGACCCAAGGGACGACCACGAAAAAGATGGATCGATGGAAAATTAGAAGCACTAGGAAACATAACAGCAGCAGAGGCAAACAGAAGAGCAAAAGACCGCAAATTATATCTCCCCTCGACGCTGAAAGGCAGACGAGAAAGGAAAGAAGAAGAAGAAGAAGACAAAGAAGCCAAAAAAAAGAAAAAAAAAGATTTCACTTTTCCAGAGCTTTGAAATTCAGATGGGATAACAATCTTTGTGAGATCGATGGATGAACCGAAGACAGAATAAACACAACAGATCAAATAAGAATAAGTTAGCTCTCTCTCTCTCTCTCTCTCTCTCTCTCTCTCTCTCTCTCTCTCTCTCTCTTGTTGTGGCATAACATTATTTAAAAAAAAAAAAAACCAGGGAATATAAAACAGCATTTACGATTTATCAAGTAATTGTGCTCCTTGAACAAAGCTGACTAAAAATCATCAATGTAAAGCTCACAAACTTTAAAAATTGAAAACAAAAATGAAAAAAAAATAATCGAAATTCAAACTATTCAGAAAATAGTAGTATCTAAATTTAAAAAAAAAACAAAACAAACTAGAATCAAATGTTCGAAAAGAGTATCTAAATTTAAAATTTAGATTAAAAATTATTCGAGAGTAGTAGTATCCAAACCTTACAATTTGTATAAGAATAGTCTTAATCTAAGCTTAAACATCAAAGCTCAAACTACTCAGAAAAGTAACAGTACCTAATGAATAGTCTTAATCTAAGCTTAAACATCAAAGCTCAAACTACTCAGAAAAGTAACAGTACCTAATGAATAGTCTTAATCTAAGCTTAAACATCAAAGCTCAAACTACTCAGAAAAGTAACAGTACCTAATGAATAGTCTTAATCTAAGCTTAAACATAAAAGCTCAAACTACTCAGAAAAGTAACAGTACCTAATGAATAGTCTTAATCTAAGCTTCAAAATCAAAGCTCAAACTACTCAGAAAAGTAACAGTACCTAAAGAATAGTCTTAATCTAAGCTTAAACATCAAAGCTCAAACTACTCAGAAAAGTAACAGTACCTAATGAATAGTCTTAATCAGTAAACATCAAAGCTCAAACTACTCAGAAAAGTAACAGTCTAATGAATAATCTAAGCTTCAAAATCAAAGCTCAAACTACTCAGAAAAGTAACAGTACCTAATGAATAGTCTTAATCTAAGCTTCAAAGTCAAAGCTCAAACTACTCAGAAAAGTAACAGTACCTAATGAATAGTCTTAATCTAAGCTTAAACATCAAAGCTCAAACTACTCAGAAAAGTAACAGTACCTAATGAATAGTCTTAATCTAAGCTTAAACATCAAAGCTCAAACTACTCAGAAAAGTAACAGTACCTAAAGAATAGTCTTAATCTAAGCTTAAACATCAAAGCTCAAACTACTCAGAAAAGTAACAGTACCTAATGAATAGTCTTAATCTAAGCTTCAAAGTCAAAGCTCAAACTACTCAGAAAAGTAACAGTACCTAATGAATAGTCTCAATCTAAGCTTAAACATAAAAGCTCAAACTACTCAGAAAAGTAACAGTACCTAAGTTTAAAAAATCTAGACTCAAACTAATACAAAATAGTAATATCTAAACACATTCATACTCAAAATTGTTCGAAAATAGCATCTAAAATCACCTAAATCAAATCTAAAAAGAAAAAAAAGAAAATCTAAATTCAACGCTTTTTCTAAATATAAGTAATTTCTTAATAATTTCAATAATTATTAATAATATTTTCAACATCTGATAACTAATCTCTTTTTCAAAAGATAAAAACACATTACTTAACAATTAGCGGCTTTAAGCCAGCCTTTGCTGCTCCCTTGTTCAAATCCATTAAGTCCTTCAACGTTGGGGCTTGAAATATTTGATTGGCAGCCTGATCCACTGAGTTGTACACCACTTCCCAGTAACTTGCTTCATCTTTCGGTTCAATGCCATTAAGGATGTGCTGGTCATTGAGTTTGCTTTTTGTGTTATCAAAAAGAACTGATATCAGTTTCAGTTTGCCAAGTTTGTTTGGAGCATTTCCCCTTTGCGAGTTTTTATTGGAAAGAGCCTCTGCCGACTTGCTGTCAACATTTGGAGATGGAGAATTGATGATTTTTCCTTCTACTTTAGGAGTACTGACATCGAATTGTTTCACTTTATTTTGGATTGGATTTGAGGTCGAGGTTTCAGCCGTTTTATTTATCCTCTTAGTAGAAGTATTTGGATTTCCTTTCACGGAATTTACGACTTTTGCATTTTTAGTAGCTTTGTTCAGGGCAGTGATACTTTCTTGTGGATACTTGTTGGCTTCCTCTTTCGCAGTGTCTTCAATCACATCTTGGTTCTTTATGAGGCTGCTGGATTTGTTAACAGGGGGCATGGTTGCACTCCGTGCCACTCTTCTTAGGTGACGGTCATAGTACTCTATGGTCACCTTACCAACTTGAAGGATTCTGTAATCCAAACACAGGGCTGATATCGCTTCCCCGGTGGTTGTTAGGTTGATTGACGTGCTACACATGTGGTGCATTATTTTACGAATTGGCGCGATTCTAGCAAGGAGACCTCTACACGAGGGTACACCTACTTGTACATCAAGGTCCCATGGGTAGGTCACTGGACATCCATCGATTTTTGAGTTGCGCAGATTAAAAATTAGGCAGTACTCTTCATCGTGATCGATCAGGGCAGACCATTTTGAGCTATAATTGGCAAACATACAATCATGTATTAGGTAGGGTACATTTTGGTGTGGATAACTATATTAATGTACAACGAAAAACATACGTTATAAAATACGTAGAACAGAAGATTGATGAATTAGAAGAAAATCCTAAAGATCTACAACAATTACTTAATGTAATAAACATGACAAGCAAAAAATATGGACTAGATATGAATATCAAAAAAGACTAAAACTATGATCATAAACAAAGAAATTTTCACAAGATCTACAATTAAAGTTGAAGGAATACATCTGGAGACAGTTCAGAGTTACAACTATATGGGACATACTATAACCAATGATGGAAAATGTATAACTGAAATAAACAAGAAACAATAAACACATTGAAGAAACAATCATCACCATCACGCAGCATAAAAATAAACGAGACAAATCTGAAACAAGTGCAACGTTTCAAATACTTGGGCACAATAGTAACTTCAGATGGGAGATACACCACAGAAATAAAAAGCAGAATAGCTCAGGCCAAAATAGCATTTCAGAAAATGAAAAATATCTTATGCAACAGAGCTATGTCAATGAAAATGAGAAAGAGAGTTCATCGGTGTTATGTAGAACCAATTCTGACCTATGGAAGCGAATCGTGGACAGTAGACAAACAAATGAAAAGACGATTAGAGGTCACAGAGATGGGATTTCTCAGAAGGATGTTGAAAATTCCCTGGACAGCTAAAAAGACCAATGAGGAAGTTCTCAAAGAGGCCAAGACAAAAAGGGAGCTCTTAAAAAAACATCAGAAAGAAGCAATCAACATTTTTCGGGCACATCATGAGAAGAGGAAAGTCGGAATACTTGGTTACAACTGGCAAAATAAAAGGAAAGAGAGATCGCAGATGACAAAGAGAGAAAATACTGGATAGCTTGGTGTCATGACAGCCTTAAATGGGTACCGGATTTTTTTCTGGGAAAGTAAAGCAGCATGGGCGTAATACTGACCACATTACCCCAAAAAATCATGTGCTGAAGGTCTGTAAAATATAGGGTCACTAACACCATATTTCCCTATACGCCACTTGGCGTGACGGGGGTACTTTACTTTACTTGGTGTCATGACATGGAAAGCAGTCAACAACAGAACTGATACGATGCACTGTAGATAGAAGATTGTGGAAGGACATGATCGCCTACGCCAACCGGTATGGCACATGATGATGATACACATATACATTAAAAAAAAATAAAAATAAATGGTAAGCTCTTTACCTTAGATCGTGTATAATCTCAGAATTCCGTGACCCATGCTCCCAAACGACCCTTTGGTAGATGCAGGTTTTGCCGTTCTCTGGTTGAATCTTGACGCACAGATAAAGAATCAATCGTTATATGTCGTAACATCATAACATATCTATTATATATTATCAACAGCAGCAGCGCGAAAACAAAATATAGTAAAAGTAAAGTGCCCCCGTCACGCCAAGTGACGTTTGAGAAATATGGTGTTAGTGACCATCATTTTTACAGACCATCGGCACATGATTTTTGGGGTAATGTGGTCGGTATTACGCCCGTACCACTTTACTTTCCCAGAAAAAATCCGGTACTCAGTTAAGGCTGGGTGAACCTGGAAGCCGTCGATCGGGATCGAACCTGACCTCTTGTGCGAAAAAAAATATAATTTGTAATTCTTTCTTTCTTTCTTCCTTTCTTTCTTTCTTTCCCAATAACTACTCTCCTTCACCGCCCTCCCTTAGAAGAACGTTAAGTTGTGTTGTGGTTTGAATTGTAGCTATTATATCTGCACCATTAGGCCCAACCCATCCGATTTCAGCATGGCATATTTCAGTATTGGGTTGCCTTTCCTCTTCGAAACCTACACTCCTGAACATACTAGTTAGTCTGTTTCCATGAGTACCGCTTGGAAATGGAGTAGGGTCTTGATCAGCTCTGTTGTTCGCCGATCCAGATGCCAGAAATCATTTCTGGTTTGCTATCACCTCAATTGCTGGTTAACGTCGTGGGTCCTCCTCAGTTTCAACCAACTATGATAGCATTAGCTAACGCATTAATGCTTAGTAATAATATCTTGATTTGTCATGATTAATCTAGGCAATATAAGAAGGTAGTTTGCCATTCCTTTCCTTCTTGGCAGTGACTGTACTAGTCGGAGATCGCAGACATTGTCTCTATACATGAGATCCTCTGCCTGCAATCGCAGGAGACCATAACCGGTACTACTTGTCGGCTGCTCCCACAACACCATCCACCACCTGCTCCAATGGCTTCACATAACCCTGATATGGGGGGCTAAACGGGAGCTCCACCTTGCTCCAGGGTGTCCCGAAGACTAGCAGAGGAAAGGAGACGTCTTATTCCTCATTTGGTAGGGCAGAACTCTACCCCGCTTTAATGACGAAGTTCTCAAAGAAGCCAACACAAAAAGGCAGCTCATAAAAAACATCAGAAAGAAACAATCAACATTTTTCGGGCACATCAAGAGAAGAGGAAAGTTGGGATACTTGGTTACAACTGGCAAAATAAAAGGAAAGGGAGATGACGACAAAAAGAGAAAATACTGGATAGCTTGGTGTCATGGCATGGAAAGCAGTCAACAGCAGAACTGATGCGATGCACTGTAGATAGAAGATTGTGGAAGGACATGATCGCCTACGCCAACCGGTATGATACATGATGAATAATATCTTTAGGGGAGATAAGCACAACTAATAAATATACAAAATGTAAAACATTATGCGGGGCGCGTGTAGAGCTGCAGAGAACACGTACCCATCTATCTATTGACAATTTGAGACGAAGACAGCACATATAACATACAATCTTTACTCTTTGAGTTCGACGATCAAGTATTAGAACTTGCACAGGACCCACAACTCGCCACACCACTCTGTTCTGAGATGAGTTGTCCAATCTCGCTGAGGGAGCTGATGCCTGCTGTTGTCGCCTGAGTGTCCTTTTCCAGTGTTTCTCTAGTTCGCCTGAGTGTCCTTTTCCAGTGTTTCTCTAGTTCGCCTGAGTGTCCTTTTCCAGTGTTTCTCTAGTTCGCCTGAGTGTCCTTTTCCAGTGTTTCTCTAGTTCGCATGAGTGTCCTTTTCCAGTGTTTCTCTAGTTCGCCTGAGTGTCCTTTTCCAGTGTTTCTCTAGTTCGCCTGAGTGTCCTTTTCCAGTGTTTCTGTAGTTCGGCATTCTTTTTCTATATCATCTGGTTCCCTTTTGAAGACCTGCTTTGAAATGTTCTTGTTCTCTTCTCATCACATGACCAAAATATGTTCCACCTTCTTCTCTGAATAACATTTGATATTTTTGGATGTGTCGTCATTTCTCTTATTTCTGCACCAGTCTTAAATTCGTTCCATGGTATATGAAGCATCTCCCCTAGACAGTTGTTTCCCAATGCATCCAATTTATGATCTATTCCTTCAGTTGTTTTCAGCTCTCATAGAAACAAGGGTGGATAACCCATTTGATTTGAAAATCCGGAGCTTTGTTTTCGTGCTTAGTAACATACTCGTATACTATAGTAGATGGTAGATGTACAACAGAGGTGAGATGTAGAATAGATCAGGCAAAAGCAAATTTTTTTTTAATGAGGAAGAAACTGTGCAATCCATTTTTGACAGTAGTAACAAGAAAAAGAGTTCTTAAATGTTATGTAGAGCCAGTGTTAACATATGGATGTGAATCATGGACAATAGGACAACAGACAAGAAAATCACTGGATGCTGTAGAAATGTGGTTTTACAGAAGAATATTGAGAATACCATGGACAGCAAAGAAGAGTAATGGAAACGTTCTGAAAGAGGCCAAAATAAAAAAAAACGAGTTAATTTACAATATTAGGAAGAAATAATCATTATTTTTAGACCATGTAATGAGAAGAGAACAGCTGAAATATATTGTGGCAGCTAGCAAAATTGAGGGACGAAGAGCTAGAGGGAAGCAAAGAGAAAAAAATACCAGACAGCTTAAGAGAATGGCTTGGCAGAAGGTCAACAACAGAAATGATAAATAGCTGTCGAGATTGAAAGTTGTGGAGAGACATGATCACCTACAAAAGCAGGGATGATGCATGATGATGATGAACAAATACCAGTACTCATCATCATCATCAAGTACCTGGCCTGCTGGCGTAGGTGATCATGTCTCTCCACAACTTTCGATCTCGAGTTATTAATTTAGTAATTTATTAATTAAGTTAGTTATATTATCTGGTCCAGGAGCTTTTCCTGCTTTCATATTGCGTAAGGCGTCTTCCTTTCGTCCATCATTATAAAGATCGTTAATGTATTCTGTCCATCGTTTCCTTATGCTTTCTTGTTCAATCAACAGTTCTCCTTCCTTTGATCTTAATCATCCACTTTTTGATTGCGTTTTTCTTTTTCTGGAACATCAATACTACTGAGAACATGTATAATAAACAAAAAATGGTATCAAACACCTAAACTAGTAGAGAGACGAGACAAACTCCGACGTTTCGGTATAATCCTTCATCAGGTACAAAACAACAAATATCTTTAAATATCAAACTCTGGATTATTTTGAACCGGCGATAGAGCAATGGTTCGTGAAGTGGCTTTCTGTCAGAATTCAAGTTTCCTCTCTAGCGACGGATTTTAGTTTCAGCTTCAAAGTGGATATCACATTTTAAAAAAAGTAAAAAATAAAAAATAAAAAAATAAAGAAGAAAGACAGTACTAGCGTAATACTGGCCTCATTATAAATACAAATATGACGAAGGTGGAAAAAAAAGCAACAGCACGGTTTTCCCTTTGCATCACTGGGTTTTCTTGAATAAAATCCCCAAACTTTCTTTACATTTTTTTATAAACAGAAAACACAATGTCCTTCTTATCCGCTATAACATCATCAATAATAACTTTATTCTTCAGTAAAAACATCATCAATCATTGATTGTTCTTCACTTATAACATCTTAAATAATTACAACATCATAAAAAATTGACTCTTCTTCAGTTACAACATCATAAATAATTGACTCTTCTTTAGTTACAACATCATAAATAATTGACTCTACTTCAGTAACAAACATCATAAATAATTGACTCTACTTCAGTTACAGCATCATAAATAATTGACTCTACTTCAGTTACAACATCATAAATAATTGACTCTTCTTCAGTTACAACATCATAAATAATTGACCCTTCTTCAGTTACAACATCATAAATAATTGACCCTTCTTCAATTACAACATCATAAATAATTGACCCTTCTTCAGTTACAACATCATAAATAATTGACTCTACTTCAGTTACAACATCATAAATAATTGATCCTTCTTCAATTACAACATCATAAATAATTGACTTTTCTTGAGTTACAACATCATAAATAATTGACCCTTCTTCAGTTACAACATCATAAATAATTGACCCTTCTTCAGTTACAACATCATAAATAATTGACTCTACTTCAGTTACAACATCATAAATAATTGACTCTACTTCAGATACAACACCATAAATAATTGACTCTACTTCAGTTACAACATCATAAATAATTGACCCTTCTTCAGTTACAACATCATAAATAATTGACTCTACTTCAGTTACAACATCATAAATAATTGACTCTACTTCAGTTACAACATCATAAATAATTGATCCTTCTTCAATTACAACATCATAAATAATTGACTCTACTTCAGTTACAACATCATAAATAATTGACTCTACTTCAGTTACAACATCATAAATAATTGACTCTTCTTCAGTTACAACATCATAAATAATTGACTCTTCTTCAGTTACAACATCATAAATAATTGACTCTTCTTCAGTTACAACATCATAAATAATTTACTCTTCTTCAGTTACAACATCATAAATAATTGACCCTTCTTGAGTTACACCATCATAAATAATTTACTCTTCTTCAGTTACAACATCATAAATAATTGACCCTACTTCAGTTACAACATCATAAATAATTGACTCTACTTCAGTTACAATATCATAAATAATTGACTCTACTTCAGTTACAATATCATAAATAATTGACTCTACTTCAGTTACACCATCATAAATAATTGACTCTACTTCAGTTACAACATCATAAATAATTGACTCTACTTCAGTTACACCATCATAAATAATTGACACTACTTCAGTTATAATGTCATACATTACGTATTTTTCTTCAGTTTAACATCATAAATAATTGACTCTACTTCAGTTATAACAAATCAAACAAATACCAAGTCCTCCAACAACTAGAAAATACAATAAATATAGAAGATCATTGGAAACAGGTAAAAAATATATGGAAAGAGACATGCGAAGAAACACTGGGGAAAAGAGAACGCCAGAATAAGGCATGGATGACAGCAGAGACCTTGGATAAAATTAAAGAAAGAAAGAACAAGAAAGCAGACATAAATAAAAGCAAAACAAGAAGTAATAAAGCCAAGACACAGGAAGCTTACACAGAGGTGAACAAAGAAGTGAGAAGATGCATTAAAAGGGATAAGAGGAAATATATAGATGAACTAGCTAAAGAGGCAGAAGAAGCAGCAAATAAAGGGAATATGAAAGAACTGTACAACAGCACAAAGAAATTAGGTGGAAAATACAAACAGATCAACGCCTTTATCAAAGACAAGAAAGGAAATCTGCTTAGTAATATAAGGAACAAATGGAGAGATGGAAAGAACACTTTGAAGAACTTTTGAACAGACCCTGCTCAAATAATCCTCCAGATATACTACCAGCAGAAGAAGAGTTACACGTTAACTGCGGAAAACCAAGCAAAGAAGAAATAATGAAAGCCATCAAATTATTAAAAGATGGTAAAGCCACAGGACCAGATGAAATTCCTTCGGAAGCCATCAAAGCAGATATTAACACCTCTACCAAGATGTTACAGGATCTATTGGATAAAATTTGGGAGAGGGAAGAAATACCTAAAGACTGGAGAGAAGGTTATATGATCAAACTACCAAAGAAAGGAAGTTTACAGGAGTGCACAAATTATAGGGGAATTATGCTACTATCAGTGCCAGGAAAAATATTAGGCAGAATCATTCTGGAGAGACTAAAAGAGGCTATAGAGAAACACTTGAGAGATGAACAAGCAGGTTTTAGGAAGAACAGATCATGTGCTGATCAAATAACTACCCTACGTATAATAGTTGAACAAAGTTTAGAACTAAAATCCCCACTATATATTGGATTCATAGATTACGAAAAGGCATTTGATAGTTTAGACAGAAGAATGCTTTGGAAGTTGCTGAGTCATTACGGAATCCCCATAAAGTTTATTAACCTGATAAAAACAATGTATGAAGGAACAAAATGTAGTGTGGTGCATGAAGGACAGCTTACAGAAGCATTTGAAATAAGAACAGGAGTAAGGCAAGGATGCCTCCTGTCTCCATTTCTCTTTCTACTGGCCATAGATTGGATTATGAAAATAACTCAAAACAACAGAAATGGGATCCAGTGGTCACTGACCAAACAACTTGATGATTTAGACTTTGCTGATGACATAGCTCTCCTATCACACAGCCATCAACAGATGCAGGATAAAATGAGTATATTAGATGAGAGATCACAACAGCTAGGACTAAAGATTAATAGAGATAAGACCAATATTATGAGAATTAATGCAGTTGGCAATAACCATATAAAACTAGGAGAAATACCTCTACTAGACGTACAATCTTATATATATCTGGGCAGTAATATAGATAAAGAGGGAGGAACAGAAAATGATACCAAAATAAGGATATCAAAAGCAAGAGGAGCTTTCATTGCACTGGGAAACATATGGAAATCCAAAGAAATTAGGCTAAATACAAAAATAAAAATGTTCAACTCAAATGTTAAGTCGGTCCTATTATATGGCTGTGAAACATGGAGAATGACAAAATTGACAATCACGAAAGTACAGACTTTCATTAATGGATGCTTGCGCAGAATAAAGGGATGGAAATGGCAGGACAAAGTCACTAACGTGGAATTATGGAAATGTACCGGCCAAATACCAGTGGATAAAGAGATACAGCGAAGACGATGGCGATGGATAGGACACACACTACGGAAGCCAACTGAGAGTATTACACAACAGGCCCTTTTTTGGAATCCCCAGGGGAAAAGACAAAGAGGAAGACCAAGGAATTCTTGGAGAAGACAGATAGAAGCAGAGATGAAGATGATGGGGAAGACATGGAATGATCTTAAAAGAATGGCAAAAAACAGAACGACTTGGAAAGTGTTTGTTGAAGACCTATGCTCCACCAGGAGCTAAAAGGTAAAAGAGAAGAAGAAGAGACTTCAGTTATAATGTCATACATTACGTAGTTTTCTTCAGTTTAACATCATAAATAATTGACTCTACTTCAGTTATAATGTCATACATTACGTATTTTTCTTCAGTTTAACATCATAAATAATTGACTCTACTTCAGTTATAATGTCATACATTACGTATTTTTCTTCAGTTTAACATCATAAATAATTGACTCTACTTCAGTTATAATGTCATACATTACGTATTTGTCTTCAGTTTAACATCATAAATAATTGACTCTACTTCAGTTATAATGTCATACATTACGTATTTGTCTTCAGTTTAACATCATAAATAATTGACTCTACTTCAGTTATACTGTCATACATTACGTATTTGTCTTCAGTTTAACATCATAAATAATTGACTCTACTTCAGTTATAATGGCATACATTACGTATTTTTCTTCAGTTTAACATCATAAATAATTGACTCTACTTCAGTTATAATGTCATACATTACGTATTTTTCTTCAATTTAACATCATAAATAATTGACTCTACTTCAGTTATAATGTCATACATTACGTATTTTTCTTCAGTTTAACATCATAAATAATTGACTCTACTTCAGTTATAATGTCATACATTACGTATTTGTCTTCAGTTTAACATCATAAATAATTGACTCTACTTCAGTTATAATGTCATACATTACGTATTTGTCTTCAGTTTAACATCATAAATAATTGACTCTACTTCAGTTATAATGTCATACATTACGTATTTGTCTTCAGTTTAACATCATAAATAATTGACTCTACTTCAGTTATAATGTCATACATTACGTATTTGTCTTCAGTTTAACATCATAAATAATTGACTCTTTTTTACTGAAAATAGGAAGTACCTTAGTAAGGGAGTCATCCATCAAAGTTGGTACAGGTTGAAAGGAGCCATCTTCCTTGAACGAGACTAGATCGAGCAAATATATTTCCAGTTATAGGATAGGGATTTAAAGATTGGGCTAATAATAAACATGTTTCTATATTAAAATTAGGGGTTAAAGCAAAGAAATACAAATGAATGCATAAAAATGCGAAGTTGCAGTAAAGCTAAATGTAAGGGAGAATTGAAAAAAAAAAAATAGAAAAAAATTGTATAGTAAAAGCTTTACGTGATGTGTGTATGTAGATATGTATAGGGATGTGCATGCCTGTTTCTACGTGTATATATGTATACATGCATCTGTTTGTATGTGTATACATGTATTTATGGACCCTTAGATACTTTTATACATTGTCAGTTTCTTTGCAGTCGAGGTAACCTAGACAGCGTTCCCCCCGCTCGTGTACTTTTAGAACCCCTCACCTGACCAGAGGGTATAATTACAGCTACACCAGTGTGACTATTTCTTTCCCATTCTGACCACGGCCCACGACACAGGGCAGTCATTTTTCTTTTCTTTCACCAGTTTCGATTATTTTGTTTTGGATATTTCGTTACTAGTTAGCTATGTAGGATTAGTTTTATTTGCTTATATATCTGTGTTTGCGTGTTGTTTGTTTGTTCCTGCTGAAGGCCAATTGAGCCGAAACGTCGTTCAAATCTGTGTCGTCTACTAATCACGTAAAGCTATGACCATACCATTTTTTCTATTTTTTTTTAATTCTCCCCTTTATTAAAATTACCCTGCACGTATTATATTTGTTCTTCCTTATTGTTAAAGAGTCGGTCGTATTTTGAATGTAATCAGCCGGATTGAAAACCAACTATCTTAGCGATATAATTTCAGAGGAAGAGGTATGTTTACAGCTGTGACCACATCTCGGGAATAAATTGTGTATCTGTATTTTTCCTATTAAGACAAGTATCTCCCTGATAGGGTAGGGCTGAATACTTGCGTTGCGGACAAACATTTATAGGACGAAACAGCACGAATACTAGTCTCCGGTGATTTAGACTGGAGGCAAATAATAATAATTTTTTCCGAGTGCTGTACACATACCTCTTCCTCTGATTGATTCGCTGATTATCGCCTCGGAAGTTTCCCTCTATAATAATATTCATTTATTATTATTTATCTCAGATCTATTTTGTCAGCCTACAATTTATGTACGGTTCGTTGTCCATGAAGAAGGCTTTTAACAGTAAAGTAGGATATGTCTTTTGTGGTGTTTTCTTACTGCCGTAAAGCTATTAAACAAAATTTACTGTACTCTATGGCTATGGTTATGGTTAGTCGAAGGCCCCGGTGTCACTGCGAACGAATTAAAATCCACAATTGCTCAACTGCTCGTGCCATTTGAATCATCCTAATTTAAATTCATCTCACTGAAGGATCTAAACAAAGAAAGACAGATGCAATCCCCATCATAACAACTACAGTACACGCCAAAAGACATAAGGCCAAGCGGCACCGAAAGTGAACGTAGTCGAACTGTCCATCATCATACAGTATCATCATTCATCGTAAGCAATCGGAATATTGAAACGCAATCCGGATGAAACACACAGCTCGCGGTGTGCACAGGGCACTAAACTCAGTAGCTCCAGCAGCAAGCCGGACTTGGAATATGAGGAAACTGCAACAAGGACTGAGCCTGAACGGTTCCTGCTGCTTATCCGCCATATTGACCGGAAGTTCTTACTGCATTCTATTTTCTCTTATGCCAATCTTATGGTAGTCTTGGAAAACACTATGACCATTTCTAACGTAAAATAGAAAATGGATACATATTTAGAAGATGGGATAATTATCTTCTTGTTTAATTGAAACTAATTCTACTGGTATAACGACAGTTGGATTTACGTTATATTCTTTATTTGTTTCGTTAATCGTCTTGTTTAATGACTGCCGTTTTATGCTTTCTAAAATGCCAAGCCAAAAAGAATTTCAGTTTCGTTGGACGTAGATGGAGCCTGCATTCCCAAATTATCACAGGGACCACCACTGGCGTTACGGAGTTTAGGTACTGTGCTGAGGTGTTCCTGTGGGACCAGGAGGAGAATTGGAGAACATAAAACACACAGTGCACGAATGGTGGTTTTCTATCTTTCTTTTTCTTTCACTTTATTTCTGTCTTTCTTTCTATTTCTTTCTTTCAACCTTTCTTTCTTTCTTTCTTTCTTTTTATTTCTTTCGTTCGATCTTTCTTTCCCTCTCTCCTTTCTTTCTGTCTTTCTTTCTATTTCTTTCTTTCTGTCTTTCTTTCGTTATGTCTTTCTTTCGTTCTGTCTTCTTTCTTTTATTCTCTTTCTTTCTTTTTTCTCTCTTTCTATTTCTTTGTTTCTTCCTTCCTTCCTTCCTTCCTTCATACTGCCTTTTTTCTACTTTACTTAATTGTTTCTGATTTTTTTCCTTTCTGTCTGCTTTCGTCCGACGACTATCCACTTCAATCTCCGCCATTACAAAGACTTTAAGTGGCGTAGATGCGCTGTTTGATGGTTTAGATCAAACTGCGACATTTGCGCCTTTTGTTAGACCTATCAGTATGAGAAGGCTATAGCTATTCTGTGTTAGTGTCATTACAAGGAGATGGAGTAGAATCTTGATCAATTTAAATTCACCGATCCCGAGGAAAACAGACAGCTATGAGTCGCTGGCCACTTCAGTCCAGGCGTTGTGGGACATTTTTGAACCCCAATGATTTTATATGCAAGAACAAGAAAATATTATTAAGGAAAATTGTTAAACTCTTTAAACTCCGGACAAACGCTGGTGTTAATTACACAGTATTTTCAAATCAAAGTGTTATTTTTTTCAGAGTTAACGAAAATGTTATATGCTAATGTTATATGCGTATGTTATATGCTAATGTTATATGCTAATGTTATATGCTTATGTTATATGCTAATGTTATATGCTTATGTTATATGCTTATGTTATATGCTAATGTTATATGCTTATGTTATATGCTAATGTTATATGCTAATGTTATATGCTAATGTTATATGCTTATGTTATACCACATTTTATCTATAGTTTTATTTATCATGATCATCATGAACGTATCTATTGGCGTAGGCGATCATGTAATTTCACAATTCTCTGTCATCAGCATCAGTTCTGTTGTTGACTGTTTACCGTGCCAGGACACCAAGCTATATAATATCTTCTCTCTTTGTCGTCCGCGATCTCTTTCTTTGTTTTTTGCCAGCTATATTTAGGAATTATTTTTCTCCGGCTTGGTATAGAACCGTTGATCAGAGGTTTAACAAGCCGCTATCGTAAAAACGATGTTGTTAATGAAACGTAGACCTGATACAGAATGTGTAAATTAGCAGTAGCAAAAATAGGATTCTGGAATGTGCGAACAATGGCCGCTCCGACGAAACATGCACAGGTCGCGAGCGAGATGGACAGATACGATCTAGATATTTTAGGATTAAGCGAAATGCGCTGGCCTGGAACAGGTAGGAGATCTATTGATAATAAAATAGTAGTTTTTTTCTGGAAGGGAAGATGGAAAACACCGTGAAGGAGTAGGCATCATCAATAGCCAGCAAAATTGGGCTTGAGGTCAATCATGAAAAGACTAAAGTCATGAAAAGTTTAATTCCAACAAGTGACAAAATATACATGGAAAACAAACCAGTAGAAGAGATCGATCACTTTATCTATCTTGGAAGTCACATTGATCGAGAAGGGGATACGAGCAAAGAAATTAGAATCAGACTGGCTAAAGCAGCAATGTCTTTCAGAAGCCTTGAAAAGTTGTGGAAATCAAAACTCATTAGCACAAACACAAAACTTAGGCTATTCAAATCAAATGTACTATCAACCCTTACGTATGCGTGTGAAAGCTGGAAAACAACAAGAGATATAGAAACAAAGTTGAACGCATTCGAAAATAAATGTCTAAGGAAAATACTTGGTATAGAATGGAACGAATTCAAAACAAACGAGGAAATTAGAGAAATCGCCAATCAACCACTAATATCTTCAGTAATAAAGAAAAGACGATGGTCATACGTTGGACATGTGATGAGAAGAGATAATAATCGAATAGCAAAGCAAGCCCTCATATGGGAAACAACAGGTAAAAGAAAAAGAGGAAGACCCAGGGAGACACTGAGAAGAACATTGATGAGAGAGGCAAGAGCAGCAGGAATCGGCTCCCTCAATGAGATAGAACTGCTTGCACAGAACAGAGACAGATGGCGAGATTTGATAAAATATCTTTAAAAGAAAACTGCTAGAACAAAAATTCATATAGGAGAAGGTGTATCTTGGTCTACGCCCTATGGGCCGGTTACGGCTCGAAAGGTCAATAGATAGATAGATAACAAAGTGTTATCGCCCGTGCGCTGCCGGGGCCAAAAGGGGAGTAAAGACTTGTAGCGCTGTACCCTACCAGGCATGTTCATAAGAGGCGACTAAGGAGGGTTGGGTATGAGACTAGCTATCCTGTACTGTGAAAAAATAAACAGCAAAAACTTCACAAACTCGGACAAATCAAAGAAAAGAAATAAAAAGGAGCCATCGTTGCACTGGGTAAAAAAAAATCCTAAGAAATTAGGTTCAATACAAAAAAAAAAATCTTCAACTCCAATGTTAAATTAGTCATATATATGGCTGTGAATCATGGAGGCAGCTCCTAAAAAACATCAGAAAGAAACAATCAACATTTTTCAGGCACATCATGAGAAGAGGAAAGTTGGAATACTTGGCTACAACTGGCAAAATAAAAGGAAAGAGAGATCGCGGACGACAAAGAGAGAAAATACTGGATAATTTGGTGTCATGGCATGGAAAACCGTCAACAAGAGAACTGATACGATGCACTGTAGATAGAAGATTGCCGAAGGACATGATCGCATACGCCAACCGGTATGGCACATGATGTTGAATCATGGAGAACAACCAAAATAACAATCATGAAGATATAGACCTTTATTAATGGATTTTTGTGCGGAATAAAAGTATGGAAATGGCAGGACAAAATCACTAATGTAGAATTATGGAAAAGTACCAGTCAAATACCAATGGACAAAAAGATACAACGACGACGATGGCGCTGGATAGGACACACACTACGGAAGCCAACTGAGAGTATTACATGACAGGTCCTTTTTTACTTTTTAGAATTTCCAGGGGAAGAGACAAAGAGGAAAATCAAAATATACTTGGCGAAGACAGGTGGAAGCAAAGATGAAGTTGATGGGAAAGACATGGTAGGATCTTAAAAGAATGGCAAGAACCAGAACGGAGCAAGCGTTGGGGTGTAACGTTCACTACACCTACAAGGTTGGTGACAGTTTTATAATTAAAAAAAACAGTAAAATATTGACTTTTCGGTCTAAACCTTCTTCAGAAAACGAGAACAACATAAACGGACGACATAATAAAGATAAACTCTACCATATGGTCAAAATGTATGACTATTATAAATGTAATATTATAATAAAATATTATAAATTATTATTATACATATAGAATAAGCGGAACTAGTAGATCAAGTAGAAATAACAGGTGGGATAAGAAATTAAATGAAATAATAAAATAAAAGGGAGATGTTCAACATTAAAAGAGAAAACAAAATTCATAATAAATTTAAAAAATTAGTAAACTAACAAATATTCTTACATTAATTAGATGATACAAAAATAATGTCAGATTTAGCTGAGACTCGATCCAGAAGCTCCCAGAGTGTGGACTAAGTCAAATGGGATGTAATGAGAAGTGCTTGCTTGCGTTGACCCGATGGCTAAAGGAAAACACCTTCTCATCATCCGCCCTTAAGAGGACGTTAAGTAGGTGTGTCTGCGTTGTGTTGTGGTTTGCAGCAAAACTGTGATATTTCCTCCTTTCGGCCCTACACATCCGACTTCAGCATGCTATTTTTGAGTACCGGGTTGTCTTCCCTCTTTAATCCCTACTCGCTTGCCAGACTAGCACAGGTTAGTCTGTTACTAGAGGCACCATGGAGAGGTGGAGCAGGGTCTGGATGGTTCTGATTCACCAATCCTGGCGCAAGCCACCAGCTGTGGGTCGCTGACAACATCCAGCTCTTGTGCTGTAAGGCGCGCCTTCGCCTTCGTAATGAGAAGTGAAAAGGGGGGGGGGTGGGGGGGAAGAAAAAAAAAACAATGACGTGACAAGGCGCGAGGTCTGATAGAGTTTGGGGGTGATAACAGGGGTTATCAAGAATAGAACGGGCATCGGTTTAATGTAGAGAAATAAAGGAGGGCGTGAAAATATGGGCAAGTCAGACGTGCTTCAGGTAACAACGTGATAAATACGGTGTAATCGGGGATCCTTGCACCCATGAATGTAAACACGGGGTGCGATCTACAGGGAAGGGTGGAATGGAAATGTGTCTGAAAGAAATAGTATAATAGCAGATATGTGGAAATGGAATAAAAAGAAAGACAGAGTAAGGTAGTACTGGAATATACCGCTGTGATATTGTGCACTTTGAGTGTACAAACACCTTTTTTCACCCAGAATCTATAATCTTTTTCTATAATTTTACAGGACAAAATGGTTAGGAACAAAAGGTTTACAAGCGTCTTATCATGCTGACGTAACATAGTTTACGTCAGTGGTCCCCAAAATCTTGACACCCGCGACTACCTTTCTTTGCTGACCCTATACCGACGACGCCCTCCCGGCAGTTACGATCGGATGAGCCGAGCAAACCCCGATTCTTTTATTTAATTTTGGTGCGCAGAAAGCATTACGCCCGTTGTGGAGAAACTTGCGTGTACATACACTTTGTATTCTTTAATTTTAATTTACTGGGATCACTGTTAGGTTATATAAGAAGTTAAAGAAGTAACACTATCCTGTAGAAACTCGTTTATGTATTTAAAATAGTAAATGTTTGTGGATGTTGTCATGTTATGATATCTAACCACTGAGTAAGCACATGACGATATTCTTAGTCCGTTTAAAATTTAGCATCGCCCCTTGGAGCAGCGGCTCACATGTTGGGACCCACTGGTTTACGGTTTTAAGTTAGATAATTGTGGTAAAGCTCTGAAAATAACTTCGGAATTAAAGATTTATATTACAAATTAATTGTTTCTAACCTCTTGCCCAAAGAGTTCTTCGGATATTCTCGGCCAAAGCGACGACCACAACGACAGTGGCAACGATGACCAAGAAAAACAATCCAGACCAGATAATGTTTGTTAACCTCATTGAAGAATTCTTTCTCCCAATGGTCAACGACACTGCCTTTCTCTTATGTCCCGGCTTGAATGGATGCCCGTGGATCAGGAAGTTTCCACTCCCATAGCTGCTAATGCTGCTGACGGCAGGTGACAGCACGGTCGGGTTTTGGTGGCTGAGAACGTTTTCGACCGGAATGTTCACGGTCTTCGCGGTAGAGAACATATTTAAGACGCCCATTCCTGATGGTATGAACAGTACCTTCAAAAAATATATAAAGACATAGAAACGCATTAGTTGCATTGTGTCGATTGACAACATATGTCGACTGACAGCAATATTTAGCCTTTTGAACTCTAGTAACTTAAATAATCTTAACTACACAGACATCTAATAAAACATAAAATCAAAACAATCACAACACAAGTAATGAACATCGCAAAGGAAAACCAGAACTTCTAAATAACGATAAACGGCATACAATTAAAGTAGATAGAGTTTTCAAATACCTAGGAAATTTAGTGACATGATAATACGCAAACAGTAGAAATGGACTCAAGAAGCGGCAAAGTTCGTCAAATCACTGTACATATATCATCACTATTGTCTAACAAGGAAATTTCTTCTGGATTATAAGTATTTGTATCTTTTCTGTGTTGTTTATGCCCCGGCTGAAATATATTTCAGTAGAAACGTCGGTTCTTTGATTTGTTTATCATCTTCTTCTTCTTCTTCTTCTTCTTCTTCTTCTTCTTCTTCTTCTTCTTCTTCTTCTTCTTCTTCTTCTTCTTCTTCTTCTTCTCCTCCTTCTTCTACCCTTCCTCTGCTGCCGTTGGCGTCGAGGGGAGAAACAATCTGCGATTCGTTGCTCTGATGTTGGCCTCTTCTGATGTTATTCCTCCTAGTGACTAGTATTCCCTTTATCCATCTCTTTCTCGGTCTTCCTCTTAATCTGGCGTTTTCGTAGCGTTTATTTAAGGCTCATTGAGTCATTGTTAGTTCTTTTTGTCTTGTTATGTGGCCGAACCAATTTATATGTTGTTTCTTTATGTATTCGATGGCTGGTTCAATTTCGAGTTTCTTCCTCAGGTCACTGTTTCTTACTCTGTCTCTTAAGCTGTTTCCTGTCATTCTTCTGACACATTTCATTTCGGTGGTCGTTATCGTTCTTATTGTTCTAGAGTCCAGCGTCCAATTCTGGCACTGATAGCACAGAGTTGGTAGAAAAATTGATTTGTATATTGCCCTTTTTGCTTCCGTAGTTATTGCTTTGTTTTTCAATAGTGTTGATACTTTGCCTATAACTTGGCATGCTTTGTTACACCTTATATCTATCTCTGTCTCTTGGTTATTGTCTTGTGTTAACGTGCTACCCAGATATTTCAAATTGTCTACTTGCTTCAAAGTCATATTATCTATTATGATGATTTCCATTGATCTATTATTACATACATATTAATATATATATATATCTATTATTATGAAATGCATTCTGAGTTGGGGCTTGTGGTCCTCTGATTGATTTGATTATCTGTTTCTTATGATGGTATGTAACCGGTGTATCTATTTGTGTGCCTGTTGAACCTTCCTTTGCCAACTGATCTGCTTTCTCATTTCCTGGTATTCCCCAGTGAGATGGGATCCACTGCAAGGCAACCCTGTGGTGCTTGCAGAGTTCAGTCAATAAGGTCTGCAGATGTGGTAATTTTCAGGATTGTAGTGCCTAGAGTACTAATCTTGCATCTGTCAAAAACACTACAGGCTGTGGGCTAAGATTACTGTTCAGCAGTTTTTCTATTGCCAACTTTATTGCTTGTATTTCTGCATCATAATTGTGACAATATTTCCCTGTTGCTATTTTATTCATATCCCTAGTGTTATTTGGGTACTCCATATACGCACCTGCTCCCCCATTCTTTACTGCATTCTGTGCTGATCCATCTGTGTACACGCGAATCCATAGGTCTTGTGGGTATTCTTCATCCAGGAAACTGAGAGTTATTGTTTTTTCGCTGTAGACTATTCTGTTCCTCTTTGTCAACTATTCCTTTCACTTCTGTCCGTATTTGTATTGATAATCCTGATTCCTCTGTCCAGGAAGTCTGTTCTGGTATGGGCAGTAGGGGGTTAACAACTCTTGGCATGTCTGGTGTTTGTCTACTAATACTCTTGGCTTGGTGGATAAAACTGCTTCTCTTAAGTCGTCCCAATGCAAGATTTTGGAGTCGGTCCTTCATTGGATGTCTCGGCATAAATGAAAATTTTTCTGCCTGCATCAGCACCTTTGTGTCCCTCCGTTCTCTCAGTGCTGGTATCCTTCACAATTTCTCCATCTCCAATATTGGTGTTGATTTCATTGCTCATGTGATGACCCTAAGTGCCTGGTTTTGTACTTTGTCCAGCTCTTGCAGTGTGGTGTTTGATGCTGAGCACCATGCGGATGATCCATATTCTAAATGTGGGCGTATACACTGTTGGTAAACTTTACTGAGTATTTTCCCACTCGCACCCACGTAGTTCCACACAGCTTTCTTAGAATAGCCAATTTCCTCCTGGCTTTTTGGGTTGCCTTATTTATCTGCTGTTTCCAAGATAGTTTGTTATCAAATGTAACTCCGAGATACGTAACTTGTATGTCTTCTTTCTCAGGCTCATTGTTTATGTAGATGGCTCCTGCTTTTTGTTTGGGGAGAGTGTGAAAAGTGTAGTGCTGCATTTGTCTGTATTGATGCTAATACACCATCTATTTGTCCATGAATTCAGCGCATTCATAGCTCTTTGTAGCAATTTGGAGGCCACTGTTGCATACTCCTCTGTGCACCACATTACCAAGTCATCTGCATACATTGCCACTTTGATGCCATGTGGTAGTTCAGTAACAAGGTCATTGATGTAGTTCAGAAAAAGTGTTGGAGATAGTACCCGCTCCCTGTGGAACGCCCTGACACAGTAAGACCTTCTTACTCTTAAGACCATCCAGTTGCACTCTGGCTCTCCTGTTAAGCAGGTATGCTTTGACCCATTTGTACATCCTGCCATTTACTCCATAATTTCTCAGTTTCTTCAAAAGCCCTTCCTCCCATACCTTATCAAATGCTTTCTTTAGGTCTATCCATGCTGCTAGTACCAGTTTCTTTTCTTGAAACGCATCCTCAATTTCCTGGGACAGATAGGTTGCCTGATCTTCGGTAGAGTAACACTGTCTAAAGCCTGCTTGTTGTGGGACAAGGAGATTTTCACTTTCCAGGTACCACTGCAGTCTGAGATTGATTATACGTTCCATTGTTTTACACAAACAGCTTGTAAGGCTGATTGGTCTATAACTGGATGTAGTTGAACCATCTTTTCCTGGCTTTAGTAATGGTATCATAATTGCTTCTCTCCATGCCTGTGGCACTCTACCTGTGATCCAGCAAATGTTGTAGATCTGCAGTAGTTTTGCTTTAGCTGCAGTTCCCAAGTTCTTAATCATTTCATTGGACACTCCATCACTGCCTGGTGACTTTTTCATTTTTAATTTGGATATTGCCAGCTCTAGCTCTCTTTGTGTAATGGGTGTTTCCATGACTTCATGTGTGGTCTCTTCTTGTCTTGCATTTTGTTGTTTTAAACGGGTCTCTTGTCGTTTCTCTAGGCTAATTTCAATATTATTGTCATTTGCAAAGGAGTCTGCAAAGTGATTTGCTGCATGTTTACCTGTTAGAATGTTTCCATCCTTCTTCAGTGTAATTTTGGTGTTCCTTTCTGTACCCTCATCATTCAGCTGTTTTACAAGCTTCCACACTTTTCTTGTGTCTCGTTCAAGATTCAAGGACTCTGTTTTCTCTTTCCAGCTTCTCCGTCTGGCTTGTAGTTTAGTCCATTGAAATTTGGCTTTAGTATTCTGGTAGTTGTTGTGGTGTTCTTGGCAAGGGTTATTTTCTGCTTGCTTTCGAGATGTTTCCATGTCATTGTGCAGTTCCTCTAGTTCACTACTCCAGTATGGTTTGTAGTGTTTCCGTGCCCCTCTAGGTATTGTTTCACTGGCAGCTTGTATTATTAGTCTACTGAATTCATCAACATCAACTATTTTGTTGATGTCTCTCTCTGTATTTATATCTTTAGTCAGTACACTGGTGTAGTGTTGATACATTTTCCAGTCTGCCTTTTTGTAATTCCATCTGGAGAGAGTGCTGCTCTCCCTGACGGCCTCATTTTGCACCACTAAAAAGACTGGTCGGTGGTCGCTGCCTCCAAGTTGTTTCCCAACAATTCGTGTGATATTCCAATCCAGGTCTGGTGAATGGAAAGCAAGGTCTGGTGTAGATGTGGTATGCCATGATCTGGAGTAGAATGTTGGTGGATCTGTTGCCTGGTTTAATAGTATAAGCCCATTGTCATCCTGCCAATTTTCAAGTTCTTCGCCTCTCTTGTCCATATGTTCATAGCCCCAGCTCTGTGAACTCCTAGCATTCAAAGACATTAGAAGATGTTTGTTCAGCAGATTTATCGATGTTGGGTGTTTCACATGTCGGGGATTACTCCATTCATTTGTGTTGCTTCTGTTAACTTCTTTGTCATTCCAAAACCCCGGGGATAGTTGGAGCACTATTGACAGTCTTCCTTCTTCATTTCTCTCTATCTTCAGTCATCCTTTGGATCTCTGTAAAATCGACTTCTGTCGAAACATCTTTGATGTTATCTTCACACCTTTATCTCTCTCTATCTCTCTCTCTCTCTCTCTCTCTCTCTCTCACTGTACCGCTCCATCTCATTCTTTTCACAGTCCCTTTCTTTGCCAGGCCAGATGATCGTGATACGTGGCCGCACCATTTTATTTTGCATTTCTTCACAATACTCAGAAGATCATCATCATCATGTGCCATGCCGGTTGGCGTAGGTGATCATGTCCCTCCACAATCTTCTATCTACAGTGCATCGTATCAGTTCTCTTGTTGACTGTTTTCCATGCCATGACACCAAGCTATCCAGTATTTTCTCTGTTTGTCGCCCGCAATCTCTCTTTCCTTTTATTTTGCCAGTTGTAACCAAGTATTCCAACTTTCCTCTTCTCATGATGTGCCCGAAAAATGTTGATTGATTCTTTCTGATGTTTTTTAAGAGCTCCCTTTTTGTGTTGGCCTCTTTGAGAACTTCCTCATTGGTCTTTTTATCTGTCCAGGGAACTTTCAACATTCTTCTGAGAAATCACATCTCTGTGGCCTCCAATCGTCTTTTCATTTGTTCGTCCACTGTCCATGATTCGCTTCCATAGGTCAGAATTGGTTCTATATAGCACCGATGAACTCTCTTTCTCATTTTTATTGACATAGATTTGTTGCATAAGATATTTTTAACCTTCTGAAATGCTATTTTGACCTGAGCTATTCTGCTTTTTATTTCTGTGGCGCATCTCCCATCTGATGTAATTATTGTGCCCAAGTATTTGAAACGTTGCCCTTGTTTCAGATTTGTCTCGTTTATTTTTATGCTGCATGATGGTGGTGATTGTTTCTTCGATATAACCATTAGTTCTGTTTTCTTACTATTCAGACTGAGACCTTTCTTGTTGCTTTCTTTTACTATTATGTCTATCATTTCTTGCAGTTCATTCTCTGTATCTGCTATTAAGACTGTGTCATCCGCATATCGCAAATTATTTATGTCATCAGAAGATCATCAGTTACTCATATTTGCTTTTTGTACCTTTTTACGAACCTATTCATTCGTGACTCGACCTAAGATACCGTACGATAACATTTCATCAGCAAAGCTTATATCTTCTTCTATAGCTCTGCTGTAACCAGCTAACAATAATTATATCTATCTCTCTATCGACCTTTCGAGCCGTAGTCGACCCATGGGGCATAGACTCAGATACTCTTTCTATCTATCTATCTATCTATTGACCTTTCGAGCCGTAACCGGCCCATAGGGCGTAGACCAAGATACACCTTCTCCTATATGAATTTTTGTTCTAGCAGTTTTCTTTTAAAGATATTTTATCAAATCTCGCCATCTGTCTCTGTTCCGTGCAAGCAGTTCTATCTCATTGAGGGAGCCGATTCCTGCTGCTCTTGCCTCTCTCATCAATGTTCTTCTCAGTGTCTCCCTGGGTCTTCCTCTCTTTCCTTTACCTGCCGCCTCCCATACGAGGGCCTGCCCTGCTATTCGACCACTATCTCTACTCTTTACCTGTTTCGAAATGTTCTTTCTAGCGGTCTCAATCCATGCAGAGATCTTTTATGAAATCTCGCATTGTGTCTTTGTTCTGTTCATCTAGATCTCATTGAGGGAGCCGATTCCTGCTGTCTTTGTCTCCCTGATCAATCTTGTTCTCAGTGTTTCTCTGGGTTGGCCTCTTTTCCTCCTACCTGTTGTTTCTCACTTGAGATCTTGCTTTGCTATTGGGTTATTATCTCTTCTCATCACACGTCCATTGTCTTTTCTTCATTACTGAAGATATTAGTGGTTGATTGGCGATTTATATAATTTCTTCGTTTGTTTTGAATTCGTTCCACGTTATACCAAGTATTTTCCTTAGACATTTATTTTCAAATGCGTTCAACTTTATATGTCTTTTGTTGTTTTCCAGCTCTCGCATGTATACGTAATGTTTGATAGCACGTTTGATTTGAATAGCCTAAGTTTTGTGTTCGTGCTGATGAGCTTTATTTCCACATCTTGTCAAGGCTTCTGATAGACATTGCTGCTTTAGCTATTCTGATTCTAATTTCTTTATTTGTATCCCCTTCCCGATCAATCAATGTAACATCCAAGATAGATAAAGTGATCGATCTCTTCCACCGTTTTGTTTGTATATTATTTCCCTGTATATTCTTTCATCTGTTGGAACCAAGCTTATCATGATTTTAGTCTTTTCATGATTGATTTCAAGCCCTATTTTACTGGCTGTTGATGATAGTTCATTTAATTGGTGTTTTCTTACATCTGCTGATGAGGATTATGTCATCAGCAAAATCAATAAAACAATAATTACAAACATTAAAATGAAAGTTTTTAACACGATACCTGTGGTACAAATCGAGATCTGCTATATCAACATTTTGTTCCGATAGATTCGATGAATGCTAGATGGCCACACGCTTTGGTCTGATGTCCATTCAGCAGATATCCATAGTGAAACAAAGTTGGTTTCTATAGAAATTGGAATCTCAGTTGCACGTCATTAGAGCGTGCATCATGATTTGTCGAAATAGGTGCTACACGCAAACATTCAACCGATAGCTGTAAATTGGGTTTTATTTTCAATCATTTTGAAATTTGACGTGCAAACTTGTTCTTGATCACTCTACCCTTTATGACGAGAATGATAAAAATTCACTCGTTCATTGAGTGCCGTCTCTGCATTGAAGGTTGGCTATTTTAGAGCGCCATTCTGCTCTGTCTCTTAGGAGCCAGTGGTGGGAAGTGTTAATCACTCCAAGGTATGAAGACAGTTTTACAAGGGAAGAACACAACACAATACTGACGTTTCGGTCTGTGGCCTTCTTCAGAGTACAAGGACAACGAAAACAAACGGTGAAACACAATTGAGTTATTGAGTTATTTGCGGGTCATCATCATTGCACTCCGAACATGTCCATAGGTGCTCAGATCCCCTCCTCAGCAATTCCCTCAGTGTCCTGCGACTGACGACTCCAGTTCTATGTTGGTTGATAAGTCTTCTTACACAGCCACCAAGTTTCTCATTTCTGGCCGTGCCCATCTTAACTCCCATTTCCATCATCCGAAGAAGTGACGTTGATCTGTGTTTGTCGAAGTCCTGTGCTCTTCCCACATCTCGGAGGGCATTGATGATGTCCACCCGATCCATCGGTTGCCCGTCCTCAACGACAGCGCAGCTAGCCAACCTGTCCGCTCTCTCATTTCCCCGTACTCCCGCATGTCCAGGGACATAGACAAAGGTGACCTTACGTATTTTGGATTTCTGCAACGACTCTAACCATTGCATGCGTACAAAGCCCGCCTCCACTTTTTTTATCATGCTCATCGAATCACTCAGTATACATGCGTAACACAATTATCTATAACTACATGATCAGAAGAGCGGAGAGGTGGACAGAAAAGAAGAAAGTAGGATGTAGAAAAATCAAAAAAGAAGAAAGCTACATGAGGGGAGGTAGGATGAGTGTATAGATGTATAAATTAGAAAGAATAGGAGAATATATATATATATATATATATATATATATATATATATATATATATATATAAGGGTGTCCGGTTAGCGCAATCGATAGGCGGTTGGCTTACCACGGCAACAGCCGGGGTTCGTACCCTGGCGGGAACACCTGGGTTTTACTAATTCCCTAAAAATGAGTACCTCTGAAGTCGGAGTAAATCTGCCTGCATGGCGAGGGGCATCCTGTAATGGGATAAAACAGACTTTACACGCAAAATTCAGTCTCACAAAATCGAGTGGGTGGGACTTCGTCAGAGGTCAAAGCTGACGATAGCGAACGAATGATATATATATATATAAAATAGTATCACTTAGCTCAAATATTTTGGGTATGTCTTGGTATATCTCTGCCTCTTTTACTTTGTATATTTTCCCTTCCAATATTACTTTTAGTAGGCTGTTGTGTCTTTTAACATGCCCCAAAAATGCTGTGATAGTGCAATCTCCATACACAACAACGGATAATCCTTGATTTTGCCAGCTGAGTTTATTGTTATTATAACTGTCTTATTTGAAGCATACAGTTGTACATTTCTATGTTCACTGTTTTGTGTAACCCCTTAGTTACCGCTGTTAATGGGGACCAGAACCGGCCGCGATAAGTGAAAAACCGCGAAGTAGTGTCACCCTCTCATTTTTAACATACGCACATTTTTTGTGTATGTATAATATCAATAAGTGTATATGAAACCATATAAGTGCATATGTTATCACTAGAACATTAAAGAATAATTTCAAACATGTAAATAAAATATTATTAGTATAAATAACGTACATAAAATAATGTGTTTTTTTTTTAAATAATAATTCCTCAATTTTGAATTTTTGAACAATCCGCGTTGTACTGAGGCCACGATAAATGAACCGCGAAGTAGCGAGGGATGACTGTATTATATATCGCGATCTCATCATCATCATCATCATCATCATCATTGAGTGCCGTCTCCTCATCGAAGGCTGGCTACCATGGAGCGCCATTTCACTGTCTCTTGCTTTGATGGTGCAGATTGTCATAGGTTGACTTGTCCATTTTTTTATGTTGCTCGTCCATGTTAGTCCTTACAAATAAATTGCATGTTTCATCATATATTCGTATATATCTGGTAGAACTTTTAGTTTAAAATACTTGTCAGATAAATTCCATACTTAAGGTTGTCACGTTCTGTTTTATTCAAGACACAAGAGCCAAGAACTCAACTATTCTATTCATTGTTTGTGTGCTACTCAAATCACATACGACTTCAATTTATCAAAGTCTACAAATGTGGACATCATCAAGTAGCGTGTGAGATACAAGCCATATTCGTCTTTGGTGGAAAGAAGGGATCGCTCCAGAATATGCTGTCATTCATTTATGGAGATTCTTCTTGGATCTTCTTCGATGAGAACTCAGGAGCTTTTCTTCCAGCATTTACATTTTTGTATTGTTGATCTCTGACACGGGTGTTCTGGTTGATCTACTGTTTGTGTGGATAGAGACCATTGCTGATCTCTGACACGGGTGTTCTGGTTGGTCTACTGTTTGTGTGGATAGAGACCATTGTTGATCTCTGACACGGGTGTTCTGGTTGGCCTACTGTTTGTGTGGATAGAGACCATTGCTGATCTCTGACACGGGTGTTCTGGTTGGTCTACTGTTTGTGTGGATAGAGACCATTGCTGATCTCTGACACGGGTGTTCTGGTTGGTCTACTGTTTGTGTGGATGGAGACCATTGCTGATCTCTGACACGGGTGTTCTGGTTGGCCTACTGTTTGTGTGGATAGAGACCATTGCTGATCTCTGACACGGGTGTTCTGGTTGGCCAACATTTTGTGTGGATAGAGACCATTGCTGATCTCTGACACGGGTGTTCTGGTTGGCCTACTGTTTGTGTGGATAGAGACCATTGCTGATCTCTGACACGGGTGTTCTGGTTGGCCTACTGTTTGTGTGGATAGAGACCATTGCTGATCTCTGACACGGGTGTTCTGGTTGGCCTACTGTTTGTGTGGATAGAGACCATTGCTGATCTCTCTGACACGGGTGTTCTGGTTGGTCTACTGTTTGTGTGGATAGAGACCATTGCTGATCTCTGACACGGGTGTTCTGGTTGGCCTACTGTTTGTGTGGATAGAGACCATTGCTGATCTCTGACACGGGTGTTCTGGTTGGCCTACTGTTTGTGTGGATAGAGACCATTGCTGATCTCTGACACGGGTGTTCTGGTTGGCCTACTGTTTTTGTGGATAGAGACCATTGCTGATCTCTGACACGGGTGTTCTGGTTGGCCTACTGTTTGTGTGGATAGAGACCATTGGCTACAAAGTCAATCAACTGAACGGGATGTGTCAAAGTCTCGTTTTTCGCCACCTACGTATTTAGCTTTCTGTCCGTATGGTATGGTGTGTGCATAACAGTGGAGAATTACAGCACTATATGTCATCCAACAAGCTTTGTGGTTATGTGCACAAGTCGACGCGCCAGTATTGTGGTCATGTGCATTCTAGTCTTGTCGTTGCTGAGGTAACGCCAAACGAGATAGATCCCGAGAAATGCTTGCAAAGTCCAAGGCTGATGTTCTTGCACATAATAACCTACATTGACTCGGTAGTAACGTTGCTACTACCGCTGATCACCATTACTATCATGCTCTTCACGATCGTTCTGTCCATCATACACAAGTTCCGGTGGAAGAAGCTCAGTGGCCTGCCAATGCTGGAAGTTTCCGAGCTGAAACCGATGATCGATTCTAGGTGGAGCTCAGTGCGAGCTAGCGCCCATGTTCGTGTGGCTAGGATGCTCTTTACCATTCTCGGTGTATATCCGTGCTAGTCGTAGTTCATATCTTAGTGGGAGTCTGTGATAGCCATGGCTGATATCTTGGTGTGTGTCTGGGCTGGCCATGATTCATATCTTGGTGTATATCCGTGCTAGCCATGGTTCATATCTTCGTGGGTGTCTGTGTGGCCAAGGTTCATATCTTGGTGTGTGTCTGTGCTGGCCATGGTTCATATCTTGGTGTATATCCGTGCTAGCCACGGCTCATATCTCGGCGAGTGACTCAAGTGTCTGTGCTGGCCAAGGTTCATATCTTGGTGTGTGTGTCTGTGCTGGCCATGGTTCATATCTTGGTGTATTTCCGTGCTAGCCATGGCTCATATCTTAATGTGTTTCAGTGCTAGTCATGGTTCATATCTTGGTGTGTTTCCGTGAAGCCATGGCTCATATCTTAAAGTGTTTCTGTGCTAGCCATGGCTCATATCTTAGTGTGTTTCTGTGCTAGTCATGGCTCATATCTTAGCTTGTGTGTGTGTGCTAGCCATGGCTCGTATCTTGGTGTGTGTCGTGTTAGTCATGTCTCATATCTTGGTGTGTGTCCGTGTTAATCATGTCTCATATCTCTGTGTGTGTCTGCGTTTAGTCACATCTCATATCTTAGTGTGTATCTGTGTTAGTTATGTCATATCTTTGTGCGTGCATGTCTGTGTTAGTCACATCTCATATCCTTGTGTGCATGTCTGCGTTAGTCATATCTCATATATTTGTGTGCATGTCTATGTTGGTCATGTCTCATATATTTGTGTGTATGTCCATGCTAGTCACATCTCATATCTTAATGTGTGTCTGTCTATATTAGTCATGTCTTATATCTTTGTGTGTTTGTGTTTAGTCACATCTCCTATCTTTGTGAGTGCATGTTTATGTTAGTCATGTCTCATATCTTTATGTGTGCATGACCGTGTTTAGTCATATCTCATATCTTAGTGTGTGCATCTGTGTTAGTCATATCTCATATTATAGAGTGTGTCTGTGTTAGTCACATCTCATATGTTAGTGTGTGTGTGTGTGTGTGTGTTAGTCATATCTCGTATCTTGGTGCGTGTCAGTGTTTTTCATGCCACATATCGTCGTGTGCATGTCAGTGTTAGTCACATCTCCTATCTTTGTGTGTGCATGTCTGTGTTAGTCACCTCTAGTGACTCGGGCAGATGGTGCTCGTAAACCTGGGAGGGCCGAATCCACCTAAAGAAAAGACAATCTGCTGCCTTGCAGGAAAATTGGGGACAATCAAAGGCTAAGGAAAGCAAACCTGAATAAAATGCTGACTGAAATCGGTTGCACTGGGCCACTGGCGCAGAACACAGTGCAACGTTTTAACAGGTATTCAATCAGAGTGGATCTAACAGACTCTAATTATGATGTTCTGTCTGTGGGGTCGATCAATTCACTTAATTAGACAGATGTCTTCATGTGAGAGTCTAGAATCCTACTCTGATTGAGTCTTGATCGCAGAGAGAGAGATGTTAGTCCTGGTCTGCCTCTGCCTCTTTTACCTGTATTTTCTCTTCTAGTATTACTTTTATTAGGCTGTTTGTTGTTTCTTAACATGCCCTAAAAATGTCATTTGTCTTGTTCTAATTGTGTTTAGTAGTTCTCTTTTCATTTTTAGTTGTTTTAAAACTTCATCATTTGTTTTCTTTTCTTTCCATCCAATTCTACCTATTCTTCTACAGATCCACATTTCAATGGCTTCAATTTTCTGTCCTGTTTTCTTGTCTAATGCCCATGTTTCTGCACCATGCAGGAATATTGAGAAGATGCAACATTTTGCTATTCTTAGTTTTAGCCCTGGTGTTGTCGCGATCTATTTACACAAACACACACACACACGCACGCACACACACAATAAAAACGTTTAAAATAGATAACTTTTTTCATGGAAAGAGGGGCGGGGGTAGATGCACGGGAACAAAACAAAGGGCTGATAGGATTTTCCCGACAGCACCCAAAGTTTGTGACGTCTTCGGCTTTGTTAGCTATAGACGGCTGACGTCATTTTACCCACAAGCGCCCCTGCTCAAAACGTCATAACCTTTGGGTGGTCCCCTTCAGCTTGCAGGCATTCAATATATATGGCAATGTTTGAACACAGTCAAAATTGAAGGAATACTAACAAACACATTGGTTAGTCAGTTTGTATTTTTACCGAGGTAAAACAATTCATGGACAATTCATATAAATTTAAGAAGCGGTATGGAAATCAATGCAACATTTAACAGATAAATAGCGAAAAATCAAATAAACAGAACGAACACTTTTAAAAAACATATACATATATTAGATACATTAACATTATTACTACCCTTTTTTCTCTCTATTTGTCATTATCATGCCGTGTTCTCAATAATCTATTGACACTCATTTACCAGTTTAGATATTGAGCATTATTAATATTTTAAAAGTAGGTTGCTTGGCACACGAACAGACACTAAATAGAGTATCTTTACAATGCTAGAAGTAAACTGAGAATATTAAGTCCCATCAGTGGCGTACTCTCTATGATACCGCTGCTACCGCCGGTAGGCTGAACTAATTAACGAAATGCAAAAGGAAATTATAATTTATTATATATTTTTAACAATAATTATATTACAAATTTTCGAATATTCTATTATACATTTCGTAGGCCAATATAGTTTATTTGCTTTGATTTGCATCTATTAAAGTAAGGTTTTCCTCTGGCCGCTATAACGTTTATGAATGAAACGAAACTATTCTACATTGAAACCTCTAGGAGTCAGCGGTACATTTTTCCTCTATCCGAATCTAGTATTAAGGACCTTGATATACAAAAATTCCCCGTCAAAATAATGTACCGGTTGTTACAGCTAGATGATGCGGTTTCATGGGTTATTTCTAGCACTAGCCAATCAGAATTATCACATAGTGAAAGTGAAACTGTATGATTACCGGAACTTCCTTAGCTATTTATAACTACGTTATACGCATCAGCATCTGTAGAAAGAACTTTTACTGCTCTCAAGAGAATCCAATCTTATTGTCGCTCAACTCAGACACTAGAACGCTTATCTGGTTTGGCATTAATGTTCATTGAGAAATCATTCCCTCAGAAACGAACCCAACAGTACTTTCAATGACAAAGTCATCAAGACATTTTCGTCCCAAACAAGACGGATAGAGTTTACATATAAATAAGTAAGTAATTCAAAATGTAGTGAAGTCAGAAAATATTACTTCATGTATTGTTAGCCTACTGAATATAATGTATGTTTTTATTTATTTTGTCAGCGGTAGCCCAGACACCAAAACCAGTATACGCCACTGAGTCCCATATACGTAATAGACAAAGATAAGATTCCCTTAATAGTCTTATTGTTGAGGTGAACATCTCGACTACCTATGGCCATGTATTTAATTCTTAATCTTCTCAGTAGCAACACTCCCTCCTTGAGAGCCCTGGAAGTAAAGTTCAAACAGGAAGAAGCTATAATTACGACGAGCTACATAATGATGATGCTATATTTTAGAGTTATCTTACTTTTATTGGGACCCCGATCGATGATTGGTTAGTAGGGTCCTTCTCTCATCAATCATGAGGTTCACGGTTCAATTACCAGAAATGCGGATTTATTTTTCCAACCAGCAAGGCTCCAAATGTTCACCTGGCCTCTGCAAATGGAAATGGGTAACATCGATTTTTTCTGGGAAGTAAAGGCGGCTGGACGTGATACCGACCACGTGAACAAAATTTATGGTGGTGGTGTTTCACTGTTTGTTGCCTTGGAGTTGGAGGTTTTGCCCACCATTTGGCGATCCACGATATCTGTTCAACCTCAGACTTGGCTAAGTCCTCCTGGTTATCTATCTATCTATTGACCTTTCGAGCCGTAACCGGCCCATAGGGCGTAGACCAAGATACACCTTCTCCTATATGGATTTTTTGTTCTAGCAGTTTTCTTTTAAAGATATTTTATCAAATCTCGCCATCTGTCTCTGTTCTGTGCAAGCAGTTCTATCTCATTGAGGGAGCCGACTCCTGCTGCTCTTGCCTCTCTCATCAATGTTCTTCTCAGTGTCTCCCTGGGTCTTCCTCTTTTTCTTTTACCTGTTGTTTCCCATATGAGGGCTTGCTTTGCTATTCGGTTATTATCTCTTCTCATCACATGTCCAACGTATGACCATCGTCTTTTCTTTATTACTGAAGATATTAGTGGTTGATTGGCGATTTCTCTAATTTCCTCATTTGTTTTGAATTCGTTCCATGCTATACCAAGTATTTTCCTTAGACATTTATTTTCGAATGCGTTCAACTTTGTTTCTATATCTCTTGTTGTTTTCCAGCTTTCACACGCATACGTAAGGGTTGATAGTACATTTGATTTGAATAGCCTAAGTTTTGTGTTTGTGCTGATAAGTTTTGATTTCCACAACTTTTCAAGGCTTCTGAAAGACATTGCTGCTTTAGCTATTCTGATTTTAATTTCTTTGCTCGTATCCCCTTCTCGATCAATGTGACTTCCAAGATAGATAAAGTGATCGATCTCTTCAACTGGTTTGTTTTCCATGTATATTTTGTCACCTGTTGGAATTAAACTAGTCATGACTTTAGTCTTTTCATGATTGATCTCAAGCCCAATTTTGCTGGCTATTGATGATAGTTCATTTGTGTTTTCCTGCATCGTTTTTATCTGACTGCTGATGAGAACTATGTCATCAGCAAAGTCGAGGTCTTCCAAATGGTCTCCTTGTATCCATTCGATGCCTTTATTACCAGTGCAGCATTTCTTCATTATGAAGTCCATAACAATTCCAAATAACAAGGGCGATAAAATACATCCTTGTTTAACCCCAGTTTCTATTGGGAAACATTCGCTCAGTCCTTCCTCTGTTCGAACTGCACTTGTGTAACCATCATACATGTCTTTGATAATATTTATGATTTTTGATGGTAAACCATATTGCTTCAGAATTTTCCACAAAGAATCTCTATGAAGATTATCATCTAACTCCTGGTTATATTAGACCGTAATTGCCATTAAAAAAAATGAAAATCACTTTTGTGTAAAAATATGAACATGCATATTACAAGTTATTAAATATGTGTCCTAGTCATGGACAAGTATGGTCATATACTACGCCTAGGCAGGCAAGGGAGTAACCCTTTATTTGTAAATGTGTTTATCTTTACATTCTGGCTGCGTCACAAGAACGGAAATGCCCTGTTTTAAAACTAATAATTGTAAATGGGTTCTCAATTGACTGTCGTTCACTGTCTCATCAATAACAAAAAAATCTGCCACACCAGCATCATCTCAGCAACAAAATGTACCTTATGGGAATAAACATGGAAACAAATATAATCATGCAGTAAAGCTGGTATGTATATACAGACATATGAGGCGTACCACCCTATAAGTAAAATACACAGTATCAGCAGTAAAGTGTACCATTTTGGCGGTAAACACCCGCAATTTCAGCAGTAAAGTGCAGTGCACCATCTCAGCGATAAACACCAACAATTTGAGCTGTAAAGTGCAGTGCACCATCTCAGCGATAAACACCAACAATTTCAGCAGTAAAGTGCAGTGCACCATCTCAGCAGTAAACACCAACAATTTCAGCAGTAATGGGAATCGTCTAGATGGCAAACACCCACAATTTCAGCAGCAAAGTGCACAATCTTGATGGTAAACACTCACAATTTCAGCAGTAAAGTGCACCATCTTGATGGTAAACACCCACAATTTCAGCAGTAAAGTGCACACCATCTTGATGGCAAACACCCACAATTTCAGCAATAAAGTACACCATCTCAGCAGTAAACATACACAATTCCAGCAGTAAAGTGCACCATCTTGATGGTAAACACCCACAATTTCAGCAATAAAGTGCACCATTTCAACCGTAAACACCCACCACTTTAGAAATTCCAGTGAAATCATCCTTGACATGTTCTACCAACCTGGAAAGATCTCAGTGAGTAGGGGTGGCACCATGGTTCTCCAGATTTGGTTAACAACTCGAGAGCATTTTGCTGTAGGAAGAATATCTATAACTTACAACATTCCTGACTGGCAGCAAAGACAGAGCTGAATCGTGTGGGCCAGATGGAGGGCATCCTGCAATTGAAGGCCACATTCTTCGAAAAGAGGAGGAACCTGCAGTTGCACCACAAATACCACAATGTGTACTGGTCGCTGACTGCTATTTGGTCCAAGAAAAGAAGAAAGTCAAATAAAAATAATACCATATTTATAATGCTGAAACAATTCCAATATTTACACAATAAAATAAATGAGGGGATGTATGTACATTACTCTTGTCTGGATTAGTAAACAAGTTAAGTCTTGAATTGACAAATCAGAAAAATAATCATGGAATAGGTCCATATTAATCCAGAAAAAAAAGTACTTTCTACTGTACTCCACATTCATTTTCTTTGTGTTCTTCAGTCAAAGGCACTAGTTCATATTCAATGTTATAGAATCTTGATTTATATAAGATAATTGTAATGAAGAACTAAAATATGTACATAATTTCTTATCAGTCAAGAGTTATCTATCTTAATCTTGTATACTGGACCATCATTTATCTATTCAATTATTATTCATGAAGAAAAAATATTTAAACCCTTCTACTTTGAAAATGTTTTTATTTGGCAAGGAAAAGTACAAGACATTGGTGTCTTAGCACGTGAGTTTTCACCCATATGTGCTCGGCCGCTCAAGTATTTGGAGACTTCTGGATAGTGTCACTTCAAGCATTGAAACGCACGAGGCAGCATTTCTCACCTTCCCAGAGTATTACCCTGGTACCCATTTCTGCCAGCGGCTGAGTTGACCGAGGGTGTATTTTTTTTCCAACCATGAGTACAATTCACATTGCTTCCAGTGGGAATCGAACACGGGTGGTCCAAACATTGGTAGCCCAGACGGGTGGTTTTCCCACCTAGGCCCCCAAGTTTAAGTACTTATCACAGTCAGGAGAATCTGAGCTTGGGGAAGCCTACCATATCAACAATATGAGTCTATAGGCTAAGGGCGTGTTTGAACCTCAAGGCATAACAACTCAGCTCTTAAAAGAAATGTAAATTATTTTGTATTATCCTGGCTAACAATTTCTATTTGTTTTTCATTCAGTGGATATTCATGATATAATGTGTAAAACTAATGATATAATTTCCATTGTAGTAATATTAACAAGTTTTAAGAAATTACTCTGGGAATTTACTGATGTGTTTTGGGAAATGCTTTAACAAATGGTAGAGCGGATACAGGAAATTCCTGACCGCAATGAAACTGGTTTCATAGAAAGAGACTGAAGTACATGTACTAATGAACACTGTTCAAGTAAATTGATGATGGTCCTGTATAAAAGAACAGTAATATGCTCTTCATGAAGGCGTCTCAGTAAAATTTGATGTTCTTTGTTAGTTTGCTTATGTACAACAATGCATTTCTTCTTTTAATATTTTACTTTAAATATAAACATAAAAAAAAAATAATCTTGTGATATCAACAATACAAAGCTATCACTGTGGCAGCTTAATATACAGCAGGAACATTACAAATAAACGAAGGACAAATTAAAATGAAAATAGATATCAAGAAACAGTTTGTTGTATGAGCAGAACTTGAAAGACTTAGTAAAAGCTATTGATTTCTTTCATACTTGAGACTATATGTGTCAAAATATATGCTACACACCATTTGTTTGGATGAAGAGTTCACACATACGCATATATGTGTGTAGTGGCAGGTTAGGTGACCAGCTGTTACCATGGCATTGTGCCTCTATATTGGTGTCCCTGGTACCAGTCTGTTTATTGCACCTCACATCGACAACTCCGTAGTGCTCAGATTCTATCTCCAACACCTCACCCAATTTGCAGCATGTGAAAGTACTGAAGATGGTAACTCAGATGCACAACTATGTAGTACAGATGAAGACCCTGAAACTGGAAAGAGGTGGAGTAGTAACTGGAAAGATTTTTATCTTTTAATTTTTGTCTGGACAACGACCATATTTGAACTTTTGTTTTTGATTTTTAACTGCTAGGGCTTTTTAAAATGCACAGAGTACACATGGGACTTCATGTTTTTTTCTTCTTTATCCAGAGAAGACTAGACATCGGATATCACTATCCAGAGAAGACTAGACATCAGATATCACTATCCAGAGAAGACTAGACATCGGATATCACTATCCAGAGAAGACTAGACATCGGATATCACTATCCAGAGAAGACTAGACATCGGATATCACTATCCAGAGAAGACTAGACATCGGATATCACTATTCAGAGAAGACTAGACATCGGATATCACTATCCAGAGAAGACTAGACATCGGATATCACTATCCAGAGAAGACTAGACATCGGATATCACTATCCAGAGAAGGCTATACATTGGATATCATTATCCATAAACTGTGGGGAGAGTTTACCAAATAGATAAAATTCCAATGACTTGTTGTGGGATTCAAGAGACAGGAGACAAATAATAATAAATGAATATTATTTTAGAGGTAAACTTCCGAGGCAATAATTCAGCGAATTATTTGTTTTTTTTCTGCTGTTGTTTATTTGTCATTTTTTCTGAGTGCTGTAATATATGGGTATATATATATGGGTTCAATCCTGCTTCGGACCATATATTGTTCTTTGTTTTTTTGTTGTTGTTCATTTGTAATTTTTTCTGAGTGCTGTAATATACGGGTTCGATCTTGCTTCGGACCATATATTGTTCTTTGTTTTTTTCTCTTGTTGTTTATTTGTCATGTTTTCTGAGTGCTGTAATATACGGGTTTGATCTTGCTTCGGACAATATATTGTTCTTTGTTTTTTTCTCTTGTTGTTTATTTGTCATGTTTTCTGAGTGCTGTAATAAAATCCTCCTGTGGGATTCAACCTTGGACCAGAGACTGATGTCTCTAAACTATCCAGCCCTATAGTTCAGCATTAGACAAAAACAATGGAAAAGTAAAGAGCCCTGTCATGCCAAGTGAATAGGTGTTAGTGACCATAATTTTTACGGATCTTCAGCACATGATTTTTTAGGTAATGTGGTCAGTATTACGACCTTGCCGCTTTTCACCCCCCCCCCCTCCCCAAAAAAAAAAATAATCTGGTACCCATTTCCAGGGTGAATCTGGAAGCCATTGATCAGAATCAAACACAACCTCTTGTCCATTGTAGTCTAGTTCACTTTCCACAGAGCTATCATTGTAGTCTAGTTCACTTTCCACAAGCTATCACGGCTCTGATTAGACAAAAACAATGTGCTAAAGAAAAATGAAGCAAGAATAATTTACAAGATAACTGTACACAATTCCAACTTTACACTTTTTCATCTGTACACAAATACACAACTGTAAAGTCATGTTACTGTGCAAATTTGTCATATTTATACACGTGTCACATGCACATACTATAAATGTTATTTCTTAAACACTACACAGCAGTTGTCTGAATCTGTATTGCAGAAAAACAATAAAAGAAACAGCAACTTTATAACTGGACAAAATTGAATAGTTAATAGTTGCAATTAATTAATAGCAATTAATTGTAGTAAATGTACAGGAAAAAATAGTCACACAATTCCAGTTTGTATTCTGGAAAAAAAACACAGGACTGAAACACATTAAAAGAAGAACTATATATATGCAAGAAAAACAGGCAGGGATTGCAGAAATTGATGTATCAACTTTTGTAATTGTATTAAACTTGCTCAACAAAATTAGAAAGAGCTCATCGTGCCTCAAGCATGATGCAGAGTAAATGTAAAAAAAAAAAAAAGTAAAGTACCCCCGTCACGCCAAGTGGCGTATAGGGAATATGGTGTTAGTGACAATAAATTTTACAGACCTTTGGCACATGATTTTTGGGGTAATGTGGTCGGTATTACGCCAGTGCCGCTTTACTTTCCCAGAAAAAAATCAGGTACCCATTAAAGGATGGGTGAACCCAGAAGCCGTCGGTTGGAATCGAACCCTACCTCTTGTCCTTTGTAGTCCAGTTCACTAACCACTGAGCTATCGCGGTTCAGAGTAAATGTAGTGTTAGTCTATTATTTACCATTCTCTTGAGTTGAGCACAGAGAGTAGAAATTCAGGATTCTTCAGTGTCCAGTAATCTTTGCTCTTAAAGGTCAGACTTTACACAGGACCCACATTGTATCCTGCCACCTGTTCTTGGTGAGTCCCTCCACCCTTGGCAAGTGAGCTGATGCCCACTGTTATTGCCACTCACCTCAGTGTTAATTTTAGTGCTTCTCTAGGTTGGCTTCTTTTTCTTTAGCTCTCTGTTTATTGAAATTTCCATATTTATTGTTACCATCAACATGTTATTCATGGGGTCTGCATTACACTAGGTTATCCTTTCCAAGAATATAAAAAATCTCTTGTATCCATTCATGAACCTAGAAGCTGTTTTATCAGGTCACTGAAATGAACCCAGCCTCTTGTCCTCAGTGCTCTATCACAGTCTTGTTAAAGTGTATAGATCTAGAAGATAACTTCCTAAATTGTATTGATAGATCTTTCTAGAAGATAAAATTATGGGTATTATGTTTTATGCTAAAATCTTTTATTTTCTTTTTAACTTAACATATCTTCAAATATAGAATTTCGTAAACACAATCATTCTCATCCCCTTAACGAAAAGTAATTTAAACTGGAATAAAATTTTGTAAACAAATTTTGGGGATTAAAAAAAAAAAACAAATACAATTTTATTAAAGTTTCTCCACAGGTCACCATTTAGATTTTGTTCCAGTTCAAAAACTCCTGTTCCAAAATGTGAACAACAAACTAGAAACAAAATCAATTCTAATATTCAAAAGGAAAATGAATCTATTTTTCAAAAATGAATGAATGTGAAACTATTATCTTTCAAAGCAGAAGATTTCATTAAATTAAATCATATATAAAACACAACTAAGTATAAGACCAATTATAGTACACAATGACAATAAGTTCAAAGTAAAACAATATTAATGAACATTTGTAGCAAAAATGCGCAATACTTCAACCCATAAAGTAACAATTTAATACAATTTTTGTTCATAATGAAAATGGTACAGTAAACCTATCATTATGAATAAAGAATTTCAACTGTCATTTTTGTTTACTAGATAATTCAACTCTTTCATTTTTTGTTGTTGAAATGTTTAAGCTCCTAATTGCAGGAAGCACATTCTTATCTGTGATTTAAAAATATAGTGTTTTTAAACAAAATGTTGATGGCGAATGTCTTAAGTATGTTATTATTTTTATTAATTCACTGGCCTTTCACCCCTCTGTCATAAATATGAAAAGGTTAATTTTGTTTCAATTGACTTAGTTTCCTACAAATTTATTTCTTTTTTATAATTTTCTTATGCCTTGCAGAACCACATGAAGCAAAGGACTGCAACCTCACCCTGCCAACAGACCTAGTTCTGTGCTGTCTTCTCAAACTGAGCCCACTTCCATCCTGCAGTCTTTGTTCCGTCTCAATCGTTCCTCTCTAGGTCTGCTTGGGCCTTCTAACTTTCCTAGTTTTGAACATTATTTCATATTTACAATGTCTCCTTCTACTGTGTGTTAATTTCAAAGAAAGCCTGCCTGTGTATCAGACAACTGTGAGCTCATTCGCTCAGAGGTAGAAGATAGAGCTTTGTGAAAAGGGGACCCCTTTGGCCCCTATGATTTATAATTTAATCAGATTTATTTTAATTATCAAATAAAACAGTAATTGAATTTGAAAGTAGCCCTGATAATATTCAATCTGCGCCAGAATAGAAACTTACTATTTAAATGTTGAACATTTTGAGCAGCTGCATATTCTAATATTCATTGTTAATTTGTGCAAGTTCTCAATTGTTTTTTTATTTTGTTATGTTCTGGTATCAAATGAATGCCAGTGCCATTATTTATTTGATTTTCAGAATTTTCTGTTGAAAACCTGCATACGGCTCTATGTTAAATTATTGCTGATAAATGTTACTATGTCTTCCTCATATTACAAAAATGAACAAGAGTTACAAACAGAAAAGGTAAATTAAATTCAAGATTCAAAACAAAGAATAAAATACAAATTGTGACAATTTACAAACAAAGATGGCAATTAAAACACATATACCTGAATTCTGAATAATAAAAAAAAACAATTGCAACATTCAAGGGAAAAAAAGTCTGTGCCAAAAAGTATAGTTTATAATAATAAACTCAAGTTCATAAAACTTGTACTCGCAGGTTATGTTTCACAGTGAGATTTTTGGTTTACTTATGAACTAATTATTGAAAATGGAAACAATATAACATGGACAACAATATGACATGGGCAACAATATGACATGGGCAACAATATGACAACAAAGAGAACTCTACACCCATTGATATAAAAAGAGGAGTAAGACAGGAGTAAGACAGGGATGCATCCTATCACCAAGCTTGTTCAATCTATACACTGAACAAATTTTTAAAAACATCATAGAGATGCCAGGCCTACAAATTAATTGAAAGATAATCAATAACCTAAAATATGCTGACGATACTGTACTACTAGCAGAAAATCCTAAAGATCTACAACAATTACTTAATGAAATAAACATGACAAACAAAAAATATGGACTAGATATGAATATCAAAAAGACTAAAACTATAATCATAAACAAAGAAGATACTCAAAACCCACAAGTGGATATCAAAATAGAAGGAATAGATCTGGAGACAGTTCAGAACTACAACTACCTTGGACATACTATAACCAGTGATGGAAAATGTACAATTGAAATAAACAAAAGAATAGGAATGGCAAAAAGTAATTTTAATGTCATGAAGAACATACTAACATCAAAACAAATAACACCAGGGCTAAAACTAAGAATAGCAAAATGTTACATCTTCTCAATATTCCTATATGGTGCAGAAACATGGATATTAGACAAGAAAACAGAACAGAGAATTGAAGCCTTTGAAATGTGTATATATAGAAGAATAGGTAGAGTTGGATGGAAGGAAAAGAAAACAAACGATGAAGTCTTAAAACAACTAAAAATGAAAAGAAAACTACTAAGCACAATTCAAACGGGATTCTTGGGCCATGTTAAAAGACACAACAGCCTACTAAAAGTAATCCTGGAGGGGAAAATACAAGGTAAAAGAGGCAGAGGCAGACCAAGACTAACATGGATCAGTAACATCAAAAGATGGACAAATCAGCCTATGACAACCTTCACCATTAAAGCAAGAGACAGAGCAGAATGGCGCTCCATGGTAGCCAACCTTCGTTGCAGAGAAGGCACTCGATGATGATGATGATGACATGGTGGATAGTTGCGCAACATGATAATTCTGTTATTGCGAAATAAATTCAAAGCTTGAAAACAATATCCTCTATTGTAATTTTTGGGAGCCAAGTCGCCCACCAGCAAATGGGTTGAGAGTGGTCAGTGACACACGGCTGGCTGCATACATCAGGATCAGCAAACAACAGAGCTGACCAAGATCCTACTGCATCTCCCAGTGGTGTTCCTGGAAACAGACTAGCTAGTCTGGTCAAGCTGGTAAAGGGCTGAAGAGGGAAGGCAACCTGGTACTAAAAAATGCTCTGCTAAAGTCAGATGTGTTGGAGCATAAGGCATAAATATCACAGCTATGCTGCAAACCACAACACTCCACACCCTCAAAGGTTGAACAATAAAAAGGTCATCGGGTGAACTAAAAAAAAAATTGTTTTCTAGTGTTCATTTTGGAAAACAGAGGCTAGGTGGTGGTAATGCTTTGGTCTCTGTTTGAATGAGACAAGATGAATGATGTAACTGCAAACCAGTAAGTTAATTTGGAAACAAGTATGGCATGAGTAGAAGTTTTAATTTTGAGGAAGTGACTGATTGTGCACTTTACCAGAAGGCAATTAATTGGTGCATTTAACTGATTGTGCACTTTACCAGAAGGCAATTAATTAGTGCATTTATTATACAAGAGTCAAATGACTGGTATGTTTTATTGGAAATCTGCTGAAACTAGTGTACATGCTTCTCATCATCTGTTTGACAGAGGATAAGGAATTCAAATAAATACCTTAGGGGCTGATGCAAGTGTGATCAAGATTTGGGTGATGACTGAGTAACTAACTAAATAGATAGCATACTTTTGTGGAAAGTGAAAAATAAGCAAACAATATGTTTACTTTTGTGGAAAGTGAAAAATAAGCAAACAATAAGTTACAATCTACCAAATTAAGGCAATCAAGAAAAAAATGGGAGGGAGTAAAAGCTGTCAAACTGAACCTGCAAAATATGGATTTGCACAGAGAGAGAGAAACAAATTCTAAAGAAAAAATGAATGAATAACTATCTCTATGGCATTTTCCCATTTCTGGGTTCTGCCAGTGACTTATAGGACCAGGGAACAAAGGTCACTTGTCCAGTGCAGTCACCATGAGGCATTTTGTCTGAGTTTTCATTTCACCCCGATAGACAAAACTTTTGACCCTACCAAGATTTGAACCTGTGATTCCCTGGTTTGGAGCCCGACAAGTTATCAACTCGGCCACCTGCTCTCACTAACTGAATCTTCTTCTTCTTCTTCTTTCCTTCCTCATCTGCCTTTCAGCGTCGAGGGGAGATATAATTTGCGGTCTTTTGCTCTTCTGTTCGCCTCTGCTGCTGTTATGTTTCCTAGTGCTTCTAATATTCCATCGATCCATCTTTTTCGTGGTCGACCCTTGGGTCTGTTGTTCTCACAACGTTTATTGAAGGCTCGTTGTGTTGTGTTTTGTTCTTTCTGCCTTGTCACGTGGCCGAACCATTTTATCTGTTGTTTCCTTATATATTCTATGGCTGGGGCTATTCCTAGCTTTTTTCTCAGTTCTTCATTTCTGATTTTATCTCTCAGACTGTTTCCTGTCATTCGTCTAACACATTTCATCTCTGTAGAGGTTATTTTTCTTATTGTTCTTGCATCTAGAGTCCAGGTCTGGCATTGGTAGCACAACGTTGGAATGAAGATTGTATTGTATAGTGCTCGTTTTGCCTCCAGAGTTATTTCCTTGTTGGATAATAGTGGTGATAACTGTCCGATGATTTGACAAGCTTTGTTGCATCTTGATTCTATCTCTGCTGTTTGGGAATTGTCGTTTGTCATTAGACTTCCTAGGTATTTGAATTCCTCTACTTGTTTTAGTTGTCTGCCTTCTATAGTTATGTTGATGTTCTGTTTATTTTTGGCGACATTCATGACTTCTGTTTTGTTGATGTTGATTTTCATGTTGTATTTTGTTCCTAAGATGTTGAGTTTGTTTAAGTGTTCTTGTAGGTCTTCTATTGTTTCATGTATTAGTGCCTGGTCGTCTGCAAATAGAAGCTTGTTGATCTCCTCTGTCTCTGATGGGTTGGCTAGCTTGCATATATGGTCCATGTATGTAATAAACAGTAGGGGGGATAGTACGCACCCCTGTCTTACACCTGATCTAACTTCGAAGTGGTCTGTGTAGCCTGTTGCTGTTCTGACCCTGCAGCTGCTGTTGGCGTAGAGACTTTTAATAATGTTGGTTAGATGTTGGCTTACTCCGTATGTTGTTAGTATCTCCCACAGTTGTTCTCTGTTTACTCTGTCGAATGCTTTTTCCTGGTCAATGAAGGCTATGTATAAGTTTTGGTTGTGTTCTGTCGTTTTTTCTGCAAGCTGTTTTAGTGTGAATAGTGCGTCGGTACATCCTCTGTTTTTTCGGAACCCCATTTGAGAATCGCTTAACTGTAGTTCTATTATTGGTTTCAGTCTTTTTTCCAAGATTTTGGCGTATAGCTTTCCTACATGGCTGAGCAGAGATATACCTCTATATTGATTGCAGTCTCTTTTGCTACCTTTCTTTTTCCATATTGGTATGATGATTGCCTGTTGCCAGTCTTCTGAATGAGAAGGAAATAGTAAAAAAAAAATGATCAAGATCAAATAAAGTTGATGAGTGTGAAATACTGAATCATCAACCAGTATAATCTTTTATTTAGCTTATTAGCAGACTTCTTCACACCTTGAGGTCCGGTGCAACTAACATGATTGTGTTGCGACTGATTCTCTAACCACTCAGTTTATCATTTATCATTACTTAAAGTCATCTTAATGTGTGATAATTCACAAAGTATCAAAAGCATTACATTTTAAAAAGGCATGTAAACATTTTCACAAGTATAAGGCATTGAAGGAAAATATGTGTGTAAATTAGTTAAATTGCATATTAAAAATAATTGTACAGTAACACCAATATTAGATATATGCATACAGTTTGGTATAATATATCATATGTTTATCACTGTAAACATTGATAACACATGAAGATATTTGCATGTTATGTGAATTTTACAGAAGTTCTTACAATTCTTTGATGTCCTTTTGTGAGAAGATATAAAGCCAGCACAGATTCTGATTTAATTGATAAATTGCTGCCGTCAATGTTTTCAGAGGAAGGACATTTTAAAGAATCCTTGCAGAGTTATCTCTGTTGAACCAGTGCCTCATTCATCATCATGATGTGCCGTATTGGTTGGCGATCATGTCCTTCCACAATCTTCTATCCACAGTGCATTGTATGAGTTCTGTTGTTGACTGTTTTTCATGCCATGACACCAAGCTATCTTCTCTTTGTCATCCACGATCTCTCTTTCCTTTTATTTTGCCGGTTGTAACCAAGTATTCCAACTTTCCTCTTCTCATGATGTGCCCAAAAAATGTTGATTGCTTCTTTCTGATGGTTTTTAAGAGCTCCCTTTTTGTGTTGGCCTCTTTGAGAACTTCCTCATTGGTCTTTTCAGCTGTCCAGGGAACTTTCAACATTCTTCTGAGAAATCCCATCTCTGTGGCCTCTAATTATCTTTTCATTTGTTTGTCTATTGTCCATGATTCACTTCCATAGGTCAGAATTGGTTCTAGATAGCATCGATGAACATCATGCTTCATTATCACCGGAAAATAAGCATATTTTACATTTTCTTATAGTCAAGCAGAAAGTCTTCATTTTGTGTTAGCATTTTTCTGCAAAGATGTCTTTTGTGTAGAATCTGGTTGTTTTAACAGTTCTTGTAGGGAACTGTTGAGTTTTGTGTTCACTATAGTCTCATTTGGACAATGGTCACATCTCAATGCATAATGCTGGTTGCAGGTATATAGTGTTATTACACAATGCATTCAGAATGAACAGGAATATGCATCATGAAAGTACACAAGCAAGATTATTGACAACATTTCTGGGCTCATATATATTCTACATTACGGTCTATCTAAAAATAGCAATAGTCTCATTTTCAAATTTATATGATTTTTTGTAACAGGTAGAGTCACAGAACATTCAGATAAATGTTTTGTGTTTTTTGCTCTGTCGTTAGCATTACATAATAGCCTAGACAATCATGAAACTAACAAAAATGATACTTTCTTTGATATCAGAATGAATAAACAACTTGATTTTTCTGTTAGGTTTAATGTACTTTTCTCTCAGCTTTCATGTATTTTTTGCAAAAATATAAAATATAATGCAAGCATGAATTGAAAGCTGTAAATATTCATTAGCCAAATGAGAGTATTGTCACAGTCAACAAACCATAGCAGACTAAGATTAAATTCCTCATCAATGAGGTGATCGCAGAGAAACTAAAAAAATAATACTTAGACTAGCTTAAACAGTAGGATCAAGATGGGAGGGCAAACCAGCTCAAAGCAATCAAATGATGCCTTTCAGTTTTTTGGTAGCGATGTTTTAAAAACATACAAAGGAACCATCATAATAGAGGGAAACAAACTATTATCAATGAGCAAAAACGTGCACTACTATACAAAAGAAAATAACTCCACAAAAGCATATTTTAAAAATTCAATATTTAGACAAAAATGCATAAACACCTTGCTGTAGATTATGTGAGAGATGAATCTGTATCAACTAAAGAGATATCAAAATAATAGAAAAATCACAACGGATGGCTCTTTAATTGCAACTTTGATCATTTGGATATGACCTTTTGTAAAAAATGTACATTTTAAAATAAATTTGGTCTGAAAACAAGAAAATAGGTATTTTTGTGTATGTGAAGACAAAAAAATGTTCAGATTTCAGAGTAATTATTAATAACTTTTCTCTGTCTAATACAATGATATTTCAGTTGTGTTAAAATTTTATTATATATTTATTATTATTATTTTGTAAACACTACAGCTAAAATAAATTACACTAAATGCTTTTATATGAAAATAAAAGAATATGACTAATAAAAGACAAATTGGCAATTTAAAAACTATAATCAAACCAATAAACCATAAGTATAAAAAACCGAAACTAATCATGTTTTCATGCACACACAGGAACAGCATATACAATATTTTATGAAATCTGAACTCTTCATTCATGAGAGTTAATAATAAATATGTTGCTCATAACTACAAACAAACCGACACAATATACTTTGGGAAGAACAAATGAGTATTGCAAAAATGACTGACAAGATTATGTTGGGAGGAAATATAAATACAATTTTTCAGAAATTATATCTCTGCTCTGTCTTTAACTATTAAACATTATGCTTTAAAGTTTTTGTTCAGAGAATCTTAATTTTTTTTTTTTTTTTTTGGCCATTTAAATCTGCCTTTACTGAGTTTCGTATGTTCGCAGCGGTTCTTCTTCATCCTCGTCAACTGCCTCCATCCAACTGTGAGCCTTGCGGTAAAACTATAAAATGAATACAAATATTAGGAGAGTGAGCAGTTTATATGGAATGATAAACAAATGTGCTCTCTATAATTTAATGAAAGAAGTCAAGGAAAGAAGCATATTTCACAAACCAAAGAATAGATAACACATACTTAAATTATCTCTTACCACTCACCTTGTCTTGTGTTTTATAACTTTACTACCAAACACCACCAAATTTTATCAAAGAACAAAGGAAATGAAATAATTGGACAAATAAAATTGGTTTTAAAAAAACAGGCAAGATGATGGATTCAAAAAAAGCAAAATACAACTTTGTTTTACTGCTAATGTTGGTATCAGTGTTAAATGTTGGCATTAACATCCAAAAAGAAAAGAAAGAAAAGTATTGAAATTAGATATTTTTAAAGAACACTTAATGTGGCATTTAGAGACAAAAGTAAAACAAATAAATGAAACCATGTAGAAGACAAAAGTAAAACAAATAAATGAAACCATGTAGAAGACAAAAGTAAAACAAGTTAATGAAACCATGTAGAAGACAAAAGTAAAACAAGTTAATGAAACTATGTAGAAGACAAAATTAAAACAAGTTAATGAAACTATGTAGAAGACAAAAGTAAAACAAGTTAATGAACCCATGTAGAAGACAAAAGTAAAACAAGTTAATGAACCCATGTAGAAGACAAAAGTAAAACAAGTTAATGAAACTATGTAGAAGACAAAAGTAAAACAAGTTAATGAACCCATGTAGAAGACAAAAGTAAAACAAGTTAATGAAACCATGTAGAAGACAAAAGTAAAACAAGTTAATGAAACCATGTAGAAGACAAAAGTAAAACAAGTTAATGAAACCATGTAGAAGACAAAAGTAAAACAAGTTAATGAAACCATGTAGAAGACAAAAGTAAAACAAATAAATGAAACCATGCAGAAGACAAAATTAAAACAAGTTAATGAAACCATGACAAGAGTAGAAGTAACATCAGCCATTTGAGTTTCATTTAGAAAGAACAAATGAAAATATTTGAACATATAGCATGGTTACCAGCAAATAGTGTTTAAAACAAACATTAACAACTAGATGCAACAACAAAAGAGGTTGTAGAAGACTCCCAAGAGATGGAAGAGCAAAATATTTTGATGTCACACAAAGCACCATGTTTGAGATGAACCAAAGAGCACTGTTAACTCTTTCTGTACGGTAGCTTTTTATCAACGCTATGGAAGAGATTTCAGAAACAAAATTGTTCATGGTTTTAAGAATCAATCTACATATTTATATTTATCTAACATATAACATATTATATATGAATGTATACATACATGGACCATATATGCAAGCTAGCCAACCCATCAGAGACAGAGGAGATCAACGAGCTTTTATTTGCAGACGATCAGGCACTAATACATGAAACAATAGAAGACCTACAAGAACACTTAAACAAACTCAACAGCTCAGGCACAAAATACAACATGAAAATCAACATCAACAAAACAGAAGTCATGAACGTCGCCAAAAATAAACATAACTATAGAAGGCAGACAACTAAAACAAGTAGAGGAATTCAAATACCTAGGAAGTCTAATGACAAACGATAATTCTCAAACGGCAGAGATAGAATCAAGATGCAACAAAGCTTGTCAAATCATAGGACAGTTATCACCACTATTGTCCAACAAGGAAATAACTCTGGAGGCAAAACGAGCACTATACAATACAATCTTCATCCCAACGTTGTGCTACCAATGCCAGACCTGGACCCTAGATGCAAGAACAATAAGAAAAATAACCTCTACAGAGATGAAATGTGTTAAACGAATGACAGCAAACAGCCTGAGAGATAAGATCAGAAATGAAGAAAAAAGCTAGGAATAGCCCCCGCCATAGAATATATAAGGAAACAACAGATAAAATGGTTTGGCCACGTGACAAGGTAGAAAGAACAAAACACAACACAACGAGCCTTCAACAAACGTTGTGAGAACACCAGACCTAAGGGTCGACCACAAAAAAGATGGGTCAATGGAATATTAGAAGCACTAGGAAACATAACAGCAGCAGACGCGTACAGAAGAGCAAAAGACCGCAAATTATATCTCCCCTCGACGCTGAAAGGCAAATGAGGAAGGAAAGAAGAAGAAGAAGATATATGAATGTTTAGATAATTGAACAAGGTATTAGATTTCAAATGAAAAGACGATTAGAGGCCACAGAGATGAGATTTCTCAGAAGAATGTTGAAAGTTCCCTGGATTGCTAAAAAGACCAATGAGGAAGTTCTCAAAGAGGCCAACACAAAAAGGCATTCCTAAAAAACATCAGAAATAAACAATCAACATTTTTCGGGCACAGCATGAGAAGAGGAAAGTTGGAATGCTTGGTTACAACTGGCAAACTAAAAGGAAAGATAGATCGCGGACGACAAAGAGAGAAAATACTGGATAGCTTGGTGTCATGGCATGGAAAACAATCAACAACAGAACTGATATGATGCACTATAGATAGAAGATTGTGGAAGGATATGATCACCTACGCCAACCGGTATGGCACATAATGATGATTAGATTTCACCAATACCAAGATGATACAAGACATGTAAAAAGAATTTGGTTTGATGGTGTTCACACTAATTAAATTGAGCATGGCGCACTATGCGACGAAACGTACATTGCCGAAATCGGCATAGCACACAGTGTGGAAAAACGTACGGAAAGAGTTAAGAACTAAACATTTTCCCTTGATGCTGAAATGCAAAAGAGGATAATGAACCAAATAATGAAAGACCTCCCAAAAGTGACAAATTTTAAGCCAAGGACAGTTTCTGATAACAGGTACCAGAGATATTCATTGGGGAAAACAGGGAGGAGTGACATGATGCTGACCATGCAACTGATTAACTCTTTCCCTACAGAAGCTTTTTATTACTGCAACGAAGCAGATTTCAGAGACACAATATCATTGTCATAATTTTAAGAATCAAACTGCATATTTATATTTGTCTGCTGTATAACATATTATATATGAATTTTTAGACAATTGAATTATTGTATAATTGTATTAGATTTCATCACTACCAAGATGATACAAGACGTAAAAAGAATATGGTTTGATGATGGTTCACATTAATCATGTTGAGAGTGGTGCACTGTGCGGTAAAATGTACGGAAAGAGTTAATGTGCTGATGGCCATCATCTTCATTTTCTATTATACCATTCTGAGTGTTGAGGGGGATACATAGTTATAGCTCTCTCTGGTAGCCTCATCCATTGTCATGTGATGACGTTGTAGAGTAGAGCTTTTCTGAAATATTCCATTTGTATGATTCCAACACCATATTTCCCACACACCACAAGGTATAACAAGTACCTATTACTTCATTGCAGAAAGTATGCAGAAAATTTATTACTTGCATTTTGACATCACTGACAATAGGACAACAGACAAGAAAATCACTGGAGACTAGTAATGTGGTTTTACAGAAGAATGTTGAGAATACCATGGGCAGCTAAAAAGAGTAATGAAAACGTTCTGAAAACGTCCAAAGCAAAAAGAGAGCTAATTTCCAATATTAGGAAGAAACAATCATTATTTTGTGGCCATGTAATGAGAAGGGAACAGATGAAATATATTGTGACAACTGGGAAAATTGAGGGACGAAGAGACAGAGGGAAGCAAAGAGAAAAGATACCAGACAGCTTAAGAGAATGGCTTGGCAGAAGGTCAACAACAGAAATGATAAATAAATGTCGAGATCAAAAGTTGTGGAGAGACATAATCACCTATGCCAGCAGGCATGGTACTTGTTGATGATAACTTGTATTTTGGGGGACCATTGTCTACAGGTTAGACATGAGTCTCTAGACAGGAAAGTCACAGGTTGAAATCCCAACACAAGCTGTGGAAATTCTTCACTTTCCTACATGACTGTACCTTTTCCTGGTCTCTGGGTAGTGAGATCCAGTGTGCTCTCTCGGAAAACAGTGAAAAACAGGAGGTTCCATGTGCTCTCGTGCATGTTAAAGAAGTTCAAAGTTGAAAAGAATAGGCCGTAATAGCTGTAGTCCAGACACAAATTATTGAAGTCAAATTTATCCATGTTGAAGAAAGATGTGTCGGGCTGAAATATCCAGATATCGTGGCTTTGCTGTAAACTAGTAATACAACGCATCCATCCCCACTTAACAGGTGAACACTTAGAAAAAGAATGACTTGTGCTTACATTTTCTTTTTCCCCAATTATGCCCCGATATACAAAACAGTCAGTGATTGTGCACACATTGTTGCATCTATAAGGGTTAGCAACGTAGTTCTTCCTCCACATGTGATCTGTGGCCATTCATCACAGAATACCCCATGTCTAGTCTACACTATTTATCTGTCTCTAGTAATCTCTACCAGGTTGTCCTTTGTCTCTCTTTGCCTTCTTTACCATTTCCAATGCAGCTCTTATGATTGTTTCTGAGTCTCTTCTGAGCACATGACCTATTCAACTCCATGTCTGTTTTCACTCTGTGCATTTTCTTAGTTGAATCTTCTCAGCAATTCTTTCTTGGTCACTTTTTTTGTCCAGAACATTTGTAATTTTCCTGGACAGGTTTGTACTTACATGAATGTCGCTTATCTCCTTGTAGAATCTTTGTGTAAGGCTCTTTGGGTTGTCAGAAGTTGGAATAATGAGATCCTGATCTTTATACAGAATTCTATTTACTGGGCACACAATACAGGCTGTTCCAGCACCAAAAACCTCTTTAACCTGTGAAAGCCACACAGAGAAATAAATTAATAACAATTAAAACAATAGAACAAAATCAGCATATGTAAATTAGTAATGGGGATGACAAATGAGTGGGAAAAAGGCCATACAAAGTGTCTACAATTATTATAAATGGTAAACATTGAAAAAAAAACTACTATCAATATGTAGTAATGCAAATAAACAAAAACCTACCAAAATAAACAAACCTGTGTAAACATATATATATTTTTTTTAATTAGGAAAAAAAATGTGAGCCCATTAAAAAAAACAAACTGATAAATAGTTTATTTAAAAATAATGTTTGAGAAATTTTCATAGAGAACTCATGATTATATACACTTGTTTTGATTATAAATGAAAAAAAAGTTTGTAAGGTAGGGATTACTATACTACATTACAAAATTCTAGTAGTTAGTAACAATGCTTTTATCCACCCCAAGACCTGGTTTTGAGACAGCTGCATATTGTATTCTTTCCTTCTATGTTTGCCTTTCAGAGTTACAAGGGGAGACCACTTGTGGTCTTTTGTTGATCTCTGCTGCTGTTATGTTTCTGCATGCAAATATATTTTGTCTTTCCATCTTTTCAAGTACAAAAGAGGTGAGATGCAGAATGGCTCAGGCAAAAGAAGCTTTTCAGAAAATGAGGAAGATATATGCAATCCATTTTTGACAATAGAAACAAGAAAAAGAGTTCTTAAATGTTAACGTAGAGCCAGTCTTAACATATGGATGTGAATCATGGGCAATAGGACAACAGACAAGAAAATCACTGGAATCTGTAGAAATGTGGTTTTACAGAAGAATGTTGAGAATACCATGGACAGCTAAGAAGAGTAATAAAAACATTCTGAAAGAGGCCAAAGCAAAAAGAGAGCTAATTTCCAATATTAGGAAGAGACAATCATAATTTTTTGGCCACGTAATGAGAAGAGAACAACTGAAATATATTGTAACAACTAGAAAAATTGAGGGATGAAGAGATAGAGGGAAGCAAAGAGAGAAAATACCAGACAGCTTAAGAGAATGGCTTGGCAGAAAGTCAACAACAGAAATGATAAAGAACTGTCGAGATCGAAAGTTGTGGAGAGACATGATCACCTTCGCCAGTAGGCCAGGTACTTCATAATGATGATGATGATCTTGTCAAGTTCCTCAATGTCTGTTGTTTTCATGACATTTGTTGATAGCTGTATAGGTTGTATTTAGTTGTCATGAGGCCAGACCATTAATTAATTTTTGTTGTTGTTTATACATTCTATGTGTCCTAAGGTGCTACATAAAACCTGTTCTACTAAATGGAAGTGGGTTACTGATGATAAGCAAAACAACACAGAAATCACTGAAGGCAGATTAGATGTGGTTTATCAGAAAAATGCTATGAATTCTATGGATAGCAAAAATTAATAATGAAGAATGTTTAAAAAGAGTTGGATAAACCATATTATCAGATTCATAAGAAAAGATGATCTACATTATCCATGTAATATGAAAAAAAGGCATTGAGAATACTATAACAATGGGGAGAATGAATGGAAAGAAGAGCAGAGGAAAATCAAGTGACAAAATATTAGAAGCATATCCAAATGGCATAATAAAAGATCACCGACTGAAATTATGACATGCAGGAAGGACCAAGTGATGTGGAAAGGAATGGCACCTGATGATGGTTATATATTCTTCTAAGGGGGTTATTCATAGTTGTCTTCATAGTTCTTGGTTTCTAATTTTGTCTCTCACGTTGGCTCCCATTATAAATCTAATACATTTCACTTTGAAGGTATTTATCTTATCGATTGTTCATATTGACCCCAAGAATGGATCTACAGAAATGACTGAAACTAAATTAAAATGGTGGTGATTACTTTTGACCAGCTGACCTTCAGGCATTGATATTTGATTCCAAGCACTTCCAAAGTGGACTTCTGCTTGTTTATTGTCATTTGTTACCAGACAGATAAGATATTTGAATTAGTCTACTTGATTTAATTGTTATCTCTATGTTGTTTTGTGTTGACTAGATATCATCATCGCTATCAATTCTTGGTTTCTCTGAGCAATGTGTTAATGTTCTGTCAACTTGTGAGTTCTGCAAAAGGTTAAGGGCTCATTTTGTTTCAGGGTAACTCATTTTTCCTTAGTAGATCATTAGTTCGTCATGACTACATGTGATGTTACATACAGTTGTGTGTCTGGTTTGTTCATAGGGAAACTAAATGGTTTGGTTTAGAAAACAGTGGTTGGAGTCTCTGAGGAGGTCATGGTTGACAAAAATGTTTCATTCTTATATCAGGAACCATGAATGTAAGAGGTAACAAATGTGCTGACAGGCGAGCTTTTATTTGCAGACGGCCAGGCACTAATACATGAAACAATAGAAGACCTACAAGAACACTTAAAAAACTCAACATTTCAGGTACAAAATACAACATGAAAATCAACATCAACAAACGGAAGTCATGAATGTAGCCAAAAATAAACAGAACATCAACATAACTATATAAGGCAGACAACTAAAACAAGTAGAGGAATTCAAATACCTAGGAAGTCTAATGACAAACGATAATTCTCAAACGGCAGAGATAGAATCAAGATGCAACAAAGCTTGTCAAATCATTGGTCAGTTATCACCAATATTGTCCAACAAGGAAATAACTCTGGAGGAAAAATGAGCACTCTACAACACAATCTTCATCCCAACGTTGTGCTATCAATGCCAGACCTGGACCCTAAATGCGAGAACAATAAGAAAAATAACCTCTACAGAGATGAAATGTGTTAGACAAATGACAGGAAACAGTCTGAGAGATAAGATCAGAAATAAAGAACTGAGAAAAAAGCTAGGAATAGCCCCCACCATAGAATATATAAGGAAACAACAGATAAAATGGTTTGGCCACATGACAAGGTAGAAAGAACAAAACACAACACAACGAGCCTTCAACAAACGTTGTGAGAACACCAGACCCAAGGGTCGACCAAGAAAAAGATGGGTCAATGGAATATTAGAAGCACTAGGAAACATAACAGCAGCAGAGACGAACAGAAGAGCAAAAGACCGCAAATTATATCTCCCCTCGACGCTGAAAGGCAGATAAGGTAGGAAAGAAGAAGAAGAATTGCAAATCTACAAACATTGCCAAATTATTAACATTTTTTTTTTCCCCATCAGTAACTGGGGGGTGTGACCTGTAACAAATTTCTTTATTAAAAATGTTTAATGAATAAGCAGCAAGTTAATGGAAGAAACCAGATATGAGGACTGTGCAGATAGTGGGAAAACCTAGTAAATCAACAAAATTAGTGTCATCAGTCACAACATTCTGTTGTAAACTTGAAGAGATCTGAGCACTTGTGAATTTGTCTAACATGAAATGAGGATATCTGATTACTGACTGACTGAAGGACTCACAAACTCAATTAACATGGGAACTATCCACAATCTTTGGGTCTTGAAGACAACATTTAATTATAAACAAACATCAATCCTCCTCTAGCTACAGCCTTCACTTTTGCACACAAGACAAAATGACAGCACTAACCCTGCCATCATTCAATGCCTTGATAAATCTTTTCATTGGGATGGTTTGCTCTGATACTTTGAACTCCATCTGCATGAAGAGATGATAAACCATGAACATTAGATGAATGTGCATGCACATGAGAACAATGATGTAAACACAAACAACAGAATAATACTGTAAATGTTTCAAGCATATTAACATAGTTTTGTAAATATTTACTTCAAATCACTTGGTAAAACAGGGACCCTCAATAGCTCAGTGGTTAGTGAACTGGACTACAAAGGACAAGGGGTAGGGTTCGATCCCAACTGACGGCTTCTGGGTTCGTCCAGCTTTAAATTGGTACCTGATTTTTTTCTGGGAAAGTAAAGTGGCACGGGTGTAATACCAACCACATCACCCCAAAAATCATGTGCTGAAGGTCTGTAAAATTTATGGTCACTAACACCATATCCCCTATACGTCACTTCGCGTGACAGGGGCTCTTTACTAATTTTTACTTGGTAAAACTATAACTTCTTCTCCTACTTTCACCCAATGACTGTTACTCTTTATTATCTACCCTTAAAAGGATATAAATCAATGAATGTGTTCTGTTGCTACTTTATGGCATGCCACAATATCTGCGCTATTTGGGCCACACATCTGTCTTTGATGTAACATTTTTTGTGTACTCGATTGCCTTCTATTTTTCAATTGCAACTCACTTGGTCAGACTGGTTCATCTGTTTCCAGGGGCACCACTGGGAGGTGGAATAAGGTCTGGATCAGTTTTGTTGGCCACCAATCCTGACACAAGCAATCAGCCATGAATTGCTGACTACTTTCAGTCCAGGTGCAGAGTAACAGTGACAGAACAACATGATTAATTACACACAAAGGATATAGAATATGTGTTTTCAAACAATCCTGGTCATGTGCAGCAATTCATTGTTGACCACATGCTCAACTCAATGTGATTAATTCAGAAAATGCAACTCCAAAAATATTCTGAACAACACTTGTGTTCGACACTTCATATGATGACACAAGATGCCATCAAGATCTTGTACAAAAATGTATTTATACAGTTCTTTAGTTACATTTCACAAGTCACCTGGATACATATTTTGAATGCTTATAAAAATCAGCCATTACATATAATGTTTGCTATGGCCATCTATCAAACTATATCATTAATATAAGTTATGTATTGATGTCTCAAAAATCATAAATATTATCAAAGACATGTATGATGGTTACACATGTGCAGTTCGAACAGAGGAAGGACTGAGCGAATGTTTCCCAATAGAAACTGGGGTTAAACAAGGATGTATTTTATCGCCCTTGTTATTTGGAATTGTTATGGACTTCATAATGAAGAAATGCTGCACTGGTAATAAAGGCATCGAATGGATACAAGGAGACCATTTGGAGGACCTGGACTTTGCTGATGACATAGTTCTCATCGGCAATCAGATAAAAACGATGCAGGAAAACACAAATGAACTATCATCAATAGCCAGCAAAATTGGGCTTGAGGTCAATCATGAAAAGACTAAAGTCATGAAAAGTTTAATTCCAACAAGTGACAAAATATACATGGAAAACAAACCAGTAGAAGAGATCGATCACTTCATCTATCTTGGAAGTCACATTGATCGAGAAGGGGATACGAGCAAAGAAATTAGAATCAGACTGGCTAAAGCAGCAATGTCTTTCAGAAGCCTTGAAAAGTTGTGGAAATCAAAACTCATTAGCACAAACACAAAACTTAGGCTATTCAAATCAAATGTACTATCAACCCTTACGTATGTGTGTGAAAGCTGGAAAACAACAAGAGATATAGAAACAAAGTTGAACGCATTCGAAAATAAATGTCTAAGGAAAATACTTGGTATAGAATGGAACGAATTCAAAACAAACGAGGAAATTAGAGAAATCGCCAATCAACCACTAATATCTTCAGTAATAAAGAAAAGACTATGGTCATACGTTGGACATGTGATGAGAAGAGATAATAATCGAATAGCAAAGCAAGCCCTCATATGGGAAACAACAGGTAAAAGAAAAAGAGGAAGACCCAGGGAGACACTGAGAAGAACATTGATGAGAGAGGCAAGAGCAGCAGGAATCGGCTCCCTCAATGAGATAGAACTGCTTGCACAGAACAGAGACAGATGGCGAGATTTGATAAAATATCTTTAAAAGAAAACTGCTAGAACAAAAATTCATATAGGAGAAGGTGTATCTTGGTCTACGCCCTATGGGCCGGTTACGGCTCGAAAGGTCAATAGATAGATAGATAGATTGATGTCTTGGCTACCACTATTATTATATAACACTCTCCCACGTTGTGTAATTACATCCATATAACTTCTTGTACTTTGCATAAAATCACACACACAATAATAAAACTTCTGTATCAATCTGTATATTCCTAACCTTGATTTCCTTAATAAACACTGATCCCTTCTGAGACCTGAAATATCACATCTAGTTAAAAATCTTTCCTTGAAATAAATCTTCTGAATAATCCTTTACTAAAACATCACGGAATGTTCCACTAAGTCCCAAATCCCAAGTAAAGTCCTCCTCGCTGTCTATGTTCTCCTCTCCCCCTGATCTAATTGTCTCATCTCATCTGCCAACTACCCCTTCTTTTATAGTAAAAAAAAAAAGTAAAGGTTCCCTTCACGCCTTTCTAGGCGCATGGGGAATATGGCGTTAGTGACCATATTTTTCTATAACCACAGCACATTTTTGGGTGACGTGGTTGGTATCACGCCAGGCTGCCTTTACTTCCCAACAAAGAGCCTTGTCAGTCCAAAAAAAAATCCGCCACTGGGGATTGAACCAGGACCCTTCTGGTCAGGAAGTGAGCACACTAACCACTCAGCCACCGAGGCTCCTTCTTTTATAGATTAGACCCAAAATGTGGTGTGCATGTAGGTCTATGTCTACTATTAAAATATGTCTGGCAATAATATTAAGTCTGATGTAACCAACAATGGGTCTCAGCAGATACTTTTACACTGTAGTCATCTTGTCCCCCCCCAAACTATTATTGCTTAGAAAAACAAAGAATACAATCTAACAATGGATGGATTAAAATTAGAATATCAATAGGTTGTAATGATGTACAAACAAAAATTATCACTCATTATGGTGGTATATATTTATATATTGAACAAAATTAGAAAGTATGTGACAATGTGTAGAATAAGATTAGAACATTTGGGGCCTCGGTAGCCTAGTTGGGAAAACCACCCGACTGGGCTACTGATGTTCGGATAACCCGTGTTCAATTCCCGCTGGAAGCAGTGTGAGTTGTACTTGTGGTTGGAAAAAATACCTCAGTGGTTGACCCAGAAATGGGTACCAGGGTAACACTCTGGGAAAGTGAGGAATGCCATATCATGAATTTTGATGCTTGAAGCGACACTATCCAGAAGTCTTGGAACACTTCTGGATAGGTGGCAGAGCACATATAGGTTCAAACTAGAGTGCTAAGATGTAGATTCAAGTATCGCACTTTATCTTACCTAAGATTAGAACATAATGAGGCAATTGATAGAACAAGATAAGAACATAATGAGGCAACTGATAGAGCAAGATTAAGACACAATGAGGCAATTTATAGAATAAGATTAGAACACAAAGAGGCAATAGAATAAGATTAGAACACAATGAGGCAATTGATAGAATAAGATTAGAACACAATGAGGCAATAGAATAAGATTAGAACACAATGAGGCAATTGATAGAATAAGATTAGAACACAATGAGGCTGGTGAGACCCTAAGTGATGAAGACCATTACCTGAGACAAAATTGTACTTAATCATCAACTCAAGACATCTGCAATATTTTTCATTGGCAGCCTTTATTATTTAAGTATCTTCAGTCTGTTACGATTACAATTATTATATTCCTTACTCACTCTCTCATCCTTCTCTAACTATATGACGCTAAAATATTCTAATTTTGATGTTGCCGCTATTCTATATTGGTCCGTTCCCCATCGAACGTCCCAACCTATCCTACCTACTTCTAATTTTCAGCTTTTAATTGTTACTAATCCATTCCGTATCTGTTAATATCGTCTTATTTCATGTTAACTATTCTCTTTCTCTAACTACTCGTTATAATTCCAACTGCTGTCCATCTCTATCTTCATTAATGCTCTGGCTCCAAAGTGTACTGCCGCTCTCCTTGGGTGCCAATCACCAAATCTTCATTATATTTCCCACTGCTCCACAGTGTTCCAACTGCTGCCAATGCCTAGCTCTTATCTTCCATATATCGTCCGCTCTCCTCGGGTGCCAATGTCTAACTCTTATCTTCCAAACATCGTCCGCTCTCCTCGGGTGCCAATGTCTAACTCTTATCTTCCATACATCGTCCGCTCTCCTCGGCTGCCAATGTCTAACTCATATCTTACGTACATCGTCCGCTCTCCTCGGGTGCCAATGTCTAACTCTTATCTTCCATACATCGTCCGCTCTCCTCGGCTGCCAATGTCTAACTCTTATCTTCCATACATCGTCCGCTCTCCTCGGGTGCCAATGTCTAACTCTTATCTTACATACATCGTCCGCTCTCCTCGGGTGCCAATGTCTAACTCTTATCTTCCAAACATCGTCCGCTCTCCTCGGGTGCCAATGTCTAACTCTTATCTTCCAAACATCGTCCGCTCTCCTCGGGTGCCAATGTCTAACTGATCTCCTTCCTAATCTCTTCACAACCGTTTCTATCTCCACATCATACAAATTCCGTCATAGATTCCTATTTCGTCATTTCTTCTTCAGTATACTTCTGTGCTTAATTTTTTTTTCTTCCCCATCCTTCATCCCTTAGTGTGCAATTCCCTGTCTTACTATTTTCCCTGCTATATATTGAATAAGATTAGAACATAATTTAACACTACATAAAACACAATTACAATAGAATGAAATATTGAAAAGAACAAGATTACAGAAAAATGGGAGAAATAAAAAAAACAATGCAGAAGAAGAATTTTAACAGTTCAGTATTCTGGCATTAAAAAAATGTTAACTATAAGTCCTGGTAGGCCATGTTGGTCTATATTATTTAAAATGTCTGAATGGTTTTGCTGTTTTTATTCTATACTGACCCACTCTTTTGACAGCTCAAGCAAAGACTTGCGTGTGATACCTGGAAGTATCAGCCCTTTATCTAGTGGAGGCGTTATCAACTCCGTTTCTGTATCAATAGAAATAATGACACATTAATCTCCAACCAAAGAACTACTAAATACAATTCAGAAAAGACAAATGAAATTTTTAGGGTATGTTAAAAGACACAACAACATAATAAAAGTAATATTGGAAGGGAAATACAAGGTAAAAGAGGCAGAGGCAGACCAAGACTAACATGGACGAGTAACATCAAAAGATGGACAAGTCAATCAATCTATGACAGTCTGCACCATCAAAGCAAGGGACAGAGTGGAATGGTGCTCTATGGTAGTCAACCTTCGTTGCAGAGACGGCACTCAATGATGATGAATCTCCAACTAAATATTGGAGAAGTCAATAATTTTAATAATAAATTATTGTTATGACAGCATCTAACAAACTTAGGTGGGCGGATTTAATGTGTAAAGAAAGGAAAGAGTGATTTACCTTTGCCCCAGTGGTCTAAAAATATAGTAATTCAGTAAACTCTCTTTAAATGCATTATTTGGTGCCAATAATTTAAAAGAGGTTAGGTGTCACTCGGAGACTTCCGTTTCCAAGATGGTGGAACTGAGTCACGTTCTCTCTATCGCTGCAGAAATTCCGTTGGATTCTTGTCAACTTCGGGTTTCCGTTTCAATTTTCTGCATTCCAGTCGAAATGATGTTCTACTTGTTATATCTGCGCCATTGAATTGGCGTTGCACGCACAGCAATGCTCCATTTTGACAATTCAAGTGTTGTGAATGCGCCTTCCAACGTCTAATGTTGATCTGCGTTTTACGTCACACAAAGTGCTGTTCAGTGACCATTTGATGGAGATGGTTGACGCAAGTTATTTACAAGTTCCAACGCATTAATGTGGTGGGCTCCGTCAAGTCAGTCAAGTCAGCGTCTTTGGGAAATTTGTACCATGTTTCGTTCGTTGCAGACTGCATTCACTAGAGTAATCATGAATACATGGGCGCAGACATTTTGTGCGTGCTACGTCATCATAATGGATCATCGTGTGTCCCAAGACCGACCATGCGCTAATCTTGCGATCTTGCGTTTGGTGTGCATCGGGGATAATCTGACGACGAACTGTGTTTTGTATGTTCGGAGTTGGAGTTAAACACGATGTCCTAACATCATCAAGCGCCATACATTTACTATGACGATCATCATTTTCAGGAGGACGTGATCTTCCGGGCAATGTGATGGATAGGCGGCAGGAACCATTGAAGGCTATGTCTGCAAAGTGTTCCTTGTTGCAGTTTCCTCATGTTCCAAGTCCGGCTTGTTGCAGGAGCTACTGAGTTAAGTGCTCTGTGCACACCGTGAGCTGTGTGTCTCATCCATTTTGATCATGTTTCGATACTCCAATTGTGTACGATGAATGATGATATCGTATGACAGGGAACAGTTGGCTGTGTTCACTTTCTGTGCGGTTTCGCCTTATGTCTTTTGGCGTGTGCTGAGACTGCTATGATGGGGACTACAGTTACCTTTCTTTGTTTGGAAGATGAGTTATAATTCGGATGATTCCGCTGGCACGGGCGGTTGAGCAATTATGGATTTTAATTCGCTTGCAGTGATACCGAGGCCTTCCATAACCAGTAACCAATAAGGTGTCACTCATTTGTTTTACAAAATATGAGCTGTAAAAAAAATCTATAGATTTAGAGATAGAGTTGCTTGCACAGAACAGGGACAAATGGCGAGATTTGATAAAATATCTTTAGAAGGATTGAAAACTGCTAGAATAAAAATTTATATCAGAGAAAGAGTATCTGGGTCTATGCCCTATGGGCCGGCTACCTGTCAAAAGGTCAATAGAAAGATAGATTAGATTACATTACATTAGATTAGATTGGGATTAAGATTAAGTAGATAGATTGGGATAGAGATGGATGGATGGATGGATGGATGGATAGATAGAAACAAAATCTAAAAAGTGTATAAGCTAAGGCTATTTAATACACACATAAAAACAGTCTTTGTATATGGGTCAGGGAGAAGGATGTCAAATTATACAACGAAACAACAGCTACACACATGATATCTAAAACAAGAGTCTGAGGAAAATGTTGAACACCAGATGCTATTGCAAGATGAGAAATGAAGAGATCTTGGATTGAACAATTAAACAACAGATTACGAACAGAAAATAAAGAAAGATTGGAACAACACTGAGAAAAAATGAAATTTGTATAGCAAGATAGGTAGTGTCATGGAATCAACAGGGAGAAAAGGGGAAGGCTCAAGAATAAGATGCAGAAGAGAAATCATGAAAGCCCATAAGGACATTGGTCTTGACTAAAAGGAAACAGAAAAAGACAAAAATCAAGAACAGGGATGGATGGAGAGACCTTACCTATGGTCAAGCCACTACTCTTTTCAGTGATCAACATTTGCTGGACTTCATGACTGAGAAGGATCATTATCAGGATGATTTGCTTAGGGCTTCTCTAGTTCTACTTTCATACATTGTTCCCCATTGTTTGTTTCCCATAGTTATACATTGTTTGTTTCTCATAGCTATAAATTGTTCCCCATAGTTTGTTTTTCAACTATAAATTGTTCCCCATAGTTTGTTTTTCAGCTATAAATTGTTCCACATAACTATAAATTGATCCCCATTGTTTGTTTCCCATAGTTATACATTGCTCCCATTGTTTGTTTCCCATAGCTATAAATTGTTCCCCATAGTTTGTTTCCCATAGCTATAAATTGTTCCCCATTGTTTGTTTCCCATAGCTATAAATTGTTGCCCATAGTTTTTCAGCTATAAATGGTTCCACATAACTATAAATTGATCCCCAATGTTTGTTTCCCATAGCTATAAATTGTTCCCCATAGTTTGTTTCCCATAGCTATAAATTGTTCCCCATAGTTTGTTTCCCATAGCTATAAATTGATCCCCATAGTTTGTTTCCCATAGTTATACATTGTTCCCATTGTTTGTTTCCCATAGCTATAACGATCCCCATAGTTTGTTTCCCATAGTTATACATTGTTCCCATTGTTTGTTTCCCATAGCTATAAATTGATCCCCAATGTTTGTTTCCCATAGCTATAAATTGATCCCCATAGTTTGTTCATCATTAGCCTATCATCAATAGCCAGCAAAATTGGGCTTGAGGTCAATCATGAAAAGACTAAAGTCATGAAAAGTTTAATTCCAACAAGTGACAAAATATACATGGAAAACAAACCAGTAGAAGAGATCGATCACTTCATCTATCTTGGAAGTCACATTGATCGAGAAGGGGATACGAGCAAAGAAATTAGAATCAGACTGGCTAAAGCAGCAATGTCTTTCAGAAGCCTTGAAAAGTTGTGGAAATCAAAACTCATTAGCACAAACACAAAACTTAGGCTATTCAAATCAAATGTACTATCAACCCTTACGTATGCGTGTGAAAGCTGGAAAACAACAAGAGATATAGAAACAAAGTTGAACGCATTCGAAAATAAATGTCTAAGAAAAATACTTGGTATAGAATGGAACGAATTCAAAACAAACGAGGAAATTAGAGAAATCGCCAATCAACCACTAATATCTTCAGTAATAAAGAAAAGACGATGGTCATACGTTGGACATGTGATGAGAAGAGATAATAATCGAATAGCAAAGCAAGCCCTCATATGGGAAACAACAGGTAAAAGAAAAAGAGGAAGACCCAGGGAGACACTGAGAAGAACATTGATGAGAGAGGCAAGAGCAGCAGGAATCGGCTCCCTCAATGAGATAGAACTGCTTGCACAGAACAGAGACAGATGGCGAGATTTGATAAAATATCTTTAAAAGAAAACTGCTAGAACAAAAATTCATATAGGAGAAGGTGTATCTTGGTCTACGCCCTATGGGCCGGTTACGGCTCGAAAGGTCAATAGATAGATAGATAGTTTGTTTCCCATAGCTATAAATTGTTCCCCTTAGTTTGTTTCCCATAGCTATAAATTGATCCCCATAGTTTGTTTCCCATAGTTATAAATTGATCCCCATAGTTTGTTTCCCATAGCTATAAATTGATCCCCATAGTTTGTTTCCCATAGCTATAAATTGTTCCCCATAGTTTGTTTCCCATAGCTATAAATTGATCCCCATAGTTTGTTTCCCATAGCTATAAATTGATCCCCATAGTTTGTTTCCCATAGCTATAAATTGATCCCCAATGTTTGTTTCCCATAGCTATAAATTGATCCCCATAGTTTGTTTCCCATAGCTATAAATTTTTCCCCATAGTTTGTTTCCCATAGCTATAAATTGTTCCCCATAGTTTGTTTCCCATAGCTATAAATTGATCCCCATAGTTTGTTTCCCATAGCTATAAATTGATCCCCATAGTTTGTTTCCAATAGCTATAAATTGTTCCCCATAGTTTGTTTCCATTAGTTACACTCTCCCAATACTAATCATCATGATCAAGTATTGTACTGCTGGCATAGTTGACCAAGTCTCTCCACAACTTTCTATCTCTATTACTTGCTTATTGCTTATGTTGTTGACATCCCACTAAACTATTCTCTTAAAATGTCCAGTATCTTCTCTCCATTTCCTTTTATCACTTTTCCCACTAAATTTTTCCAGTTTTCCCAATATATTCTAGCATTGTCAAAAAATGATGAATATTTTCCCCTTATGTTGGCAACAAACTCTTTTTCTGCTTGTTGGCCTCTTTTAAATCATTATTTTTCTAAGCTGTCTTTTGTGTTCTTATTTAAAACCAAATCTCTGTGACCTTTTTCACAGCAACACTTTAAAAAACATTAATGACCAATAGCATTAAGGTTTCAACTATCACCTCCATTTTCGTTGACCCAGTAAACAAAGAGATTCATTGTTCCCACTTCTGTCAACTGATGATCTTCACCAAAAAGCCACAGAACTTGTTGGCAGTTATATTTTTTTACTGCTAATTCCTGGATTGCAAGTGTTGGAGCATAGTTGCTGTAAAAAAATGTAATAAAATTGTTCATATGTTAGAATTGTACAATTAGGGAACTATTTCTTTTTAAAAATTATAGAGTAGACCCCCACCCTCTTGAGCAAATAGGGATCAAGAGAATACTATAGAGATTTGTTTGTAGAGAAGAAATTAAATTTGGGGTACTTAATTTTTTTTAAGTTTCAAATATATTATCAAAGACATGTATGATGGTTACACATGTGCAGTTCGAACAGAGGAAGGACTGAGCGAATGTTTCCCAATAGAAACTGGGGTTAAACAAGGATGTATTTTATCGCCCTTGTTATTTGGAATTGTTATGGACTTCATAATGAAGAAATGCTGCACTGGTAATAAAGGCATCGAATGGATACAAGGAGACCATTTGGAGGACCTCGACTTTGCTGATGACATAGTTCTCATCAGCAGCCAGATAAAAACGATGCAGGTAAACACAAATGAACTATCATCAATAGCCAGCAAAATTGGGCTTGAGATCAATCATGAAAAGACTAAGGTCATGAAAAGTTCAATTCCAACAGATGACAAAATATACATGGAAAACAAACCAGTAGAAGAGATCGATCACTTTATCTATCTTGGAAGTCACATTGATCGAGAAGGGGATACAAGTAAAGAAATTAGAATCAGAATGGCTAAAGCAGCAATGTCTTTCAGAAGCCTTGAAAAGTTGTGGAAATCAAAACTTATCAGCACAAACACAAAACTTAGGCTATTCAAATAAAATGTACTATCAACCCTTACATATGCGTGTGAAAGCTGGAAAACAACAAGAGATATAGAAACAAAGTTGAACGCATTCGAAAATAAATGTCTAAGGAAAATACTTGTTATAGTATGGAACGAATTCAACACAAACGAAGAAATTAGAGAAATCGCCAATCAACCACTAATGTGTATCGCACCACCACTTGCCAATCAACCACTAATATCTTCAGTAATAAAAAAAAGACGATGGTCATATGTTGGACATGTGATGAGAAGAGATAATAACCGAATAGCAAAGCAAGCCCTCATATGGGAAACAACAGGTAAGAGAAAAAGAGGAAGACCCAGGGAGACACTGAGAAGAACATTGATGCAAGAGACAAGAGCAGCAGGATTCGGCTCCCTCAATGAGATAGAGCTGCTTGCACAGAACAGAGACAGATGGCGAGATTTGATAAAATATATTTAAAAGAAAAGTGCTAGAACAAAAATTCAGATAGGAAAAGGTGTATTTTGGTCTACGCCCTATGGGCCGGCTACGGCTCGAAAGGTCAATAGATAGATAGATAGATATAGTTTCAGTGTTCCTCCAGCCTCTGAAAATGGATTCCAGAGGTTTAAAGTAGATCAGCCTGGCAACATCACCCATAAAATTGTGCCATCGATGAAGAGATAAAATGTGGACACTAATACCATACTTTTCATTTTGCAAAGGTGTGTGAGGGGGCAGTGAAAAAAATAAAAATAAAGATTTCCTGCTGGTGGCAAGGATCAGAAACAAATTAACTCTTCAGGTAAACTGATAAGAGAGGCAAAAACAGCAGGCATTATGCAGCTCCCTAGAAGAGATTGGGAGCAATGATAGCTCATTGGTTAGAGAACTGTTCTAAGGACAAGAGGTCAAGTTTGATTTTCCTCAATAACTTCATGGTTGACCCAGCATTAAAATTTAAAGTTACGGATTGTTCTGGAAAAGAAAGACGGCACTGGCATAATATTGACCACATGTTGACTAGATATTGTAGGATATTTGTTTTCTTTTTAAATATGTTTTAGATTAGACGTATTTGGAGGACATATAGCAACAAGGTTAAACTGTATGTGGGCAGAGGTAAAATATCAATATTCTTTATATGTTTTTATAAAGAAGTTGTAAAGAGTAAATATTGATTTTAAAAATATGTTTGTGTTTAGGCCTTGTTAAAAAAAATTAGAATTTATATTGGTACACATGTGAGTAGAAGCTGTGGGAAATCAGCTTTTATTGACATAAGTGTTTTTGTTGACATAAAAAAGTTTTTTTGTTGACATAAATAAGTGTTTTGTTGACGTAAATAAGTTTTGTTGTTGACATAAATAAGATTTTTTTGTTGACATAAATAAGTGTTTTGTTGACATAAATAAATTTTTTTGTGACATAAATAAGTGTTTTCTTGACATACGTGTTTTTGTTGACATAAATAAGTGTTTTTGTTGACATAAATAAATGTTTTTGTTGACATAAATAAGTGTTTTTGTTGACATAAATAAATGTTTTTGTTGACATAAATAAATGTTTTTGTTGACATAAATAAATGTTTTTATTGACATAAAAGAAAATGTTTTTGTTGACACACTTGTGGACATCATGTTTACCTTCCCATCTTATACATCCCACACCCTCCTGTCCAAGCACGAACGTATTTTGGATCAGCTAGGAGACTGACAGGCTTCAGTCCTGTAGGGAAGTAGGGACCCACGGGGCCGGTGATGACAAACAACTTTGCTTGATTAGACACAGACACTCCTAAAGTAGGCTGAGGACAAATGGTAAATTAGATATAGTTGAATAGTCAATTGTGCAAATATATGAAGGCTGATGCAACAAAATATTAAAAGAATAGTGACTATAAGAATAGTAAAGCTTTTGTGTTTTATTCTCAAACTTCATGAGTCTTATTATTTTTTCCAATTTCTTTTGTCACTTACTATTTTCATTATTCACTTTAAATGGATGTTAAATGGGCACTGATTTATTGTTTTGTGGTATGTCGTATCACTATGATATTTATGCCTTTCGACACAACACATTTGACCTCAATATGGAATTTTTGTATATTGGGTTGCCTTCCCTCTTTGATCCCTACAAGCTTGGCAAGACGGGTAAATCTGTTTTCAAGAGCACTGCAACACAATCTTCATCCCAACACTGTGCTACCAATGCCAGACCTGGACCCTAGATGCAAGAACAATAAGAAAAATAACCTCTACAGAGTTGAAATGTGTTAGACGAATGACAGGAAACAGTCTGAGAGATAAGATCAGAAATGAAGAACTGAGAAAAAAGCTAGGAATAGCCATCGCCATAGAATATATAAGGAAACAACAGATAAAATGGTTTGGCCACATGACAAGGCATAAAGAACAAAACACAACATAACGAGTCTTCAACAAACATGAGAACACCAGACCCAAGGGTCGACCACGAAAAAGATGGGTCGATGGAATATTAGAAGCACTAGGAAACATAACAGCAGCAGAGGCGAACAGAAGAGCAAAAGACTGCAAATTATATCTCTCCTCGATGTTGAAAGGCAGATGAGGAAGGAAAGAAGAAGAAGAAGAGCGCTGCTGGGAGGTGGAGTGGAGTCTTGATAGCTTTATTGTTTATCAATCTTGAACCAAGCAGTCAATTCTAGGTCAGTGGCTGTTCTCACTCGTCTAGATGTATAGAAAATGTTAATCGCTAAAGAAGACATTTCAAACATAATAATTTTTGTGATACTATTTGAGTAATCAATTATTTTTAGAGTTCCTCCTTTTTCTATTTTGTTTGTGTATGTTATTGTTTTTGTCATGATTATGCCAGGCAATTTAAGAAGGTAGTTTGCCATTCCTTTCCTTCTTGGCAGTGACTGTACTAGTCGGAGATCGCAGCCATTGTCTCTATACATGAGATCCTCTGCCTGCCATCGCGGTGTGGGGACCATAACCGGCACTACTTATCGGCTGCTCCCACAACACCATCCACCACCTGCTCCAATGGCTTCACATAACCTTGATAGAGGGGCTAAACGGGAGCTCCACCTCCCTTATATCGAAGAAACAATCATCACCATCATGCAGCATAAAAATAAACGAGACAAATCTGAAACAAGTACAACGTTTCAAATACTTGGGCACAATAATTACATCAGATTGGAGATGCACCACAGAAATAAAAAGCAGAATAGCCCAGGCCAAAATAGCATTTCAGAAAATGAAAAATATCTTATGCAACAAATCTGTGTCAATAAAAATGAGAAAGAGAGTTCATCGGTGCTATATAGAACCAATTCTGACCTATGGAAGCGAATCATTGACAGTAGACAAACAAATGAAAAGACGATTAGAGGCCACAGAGATGGGATTTCTCAGAAGAATGTTGAAAGTTCCCTGGACAGATAAAAAGACCAATGAGGAAGTTCTCAAAGAGGCCAACACAAAAAGGGAGCTCTTAAAAAACATCCGAAAGAAGCAATCAACATTTTTCGGGCACATCATGAGAAGAGGAAAGTTGGAATACTTGGTTACAACTGGTAAAATAAAAGGAAAGAGAGATCGCGGACGACAAAGAGAGAAAATACTGGATAGCTTGGTGTCATGGCATGGAAAACAGTCAACAACAGAACTGATACAATGCACTGTAGATAGAAGATTGTGGAGGGATATGATCGTCTACGCCAACCGGCAGGGTACATGATAATGATGATGTTATTGTTAATGCTTGTTGCAGAATGCTGTTTACTAGTGATTAAGTTTGTCAAAACCATTATAACTTATGCACCTGGATATCATTCAGAACTAGTGTAAAAATATATGATCTTTTAGGGTGCTGTCAAATTGAGGTCGGGAGCTGACCTAATAGGTCAATGGTTAGTGAACTGAACTACAAAGGGCAAGAGGCTTCCAGATTCACAAAGCCTTAAGTGGGTACCAGATTTTTTCAGGGAAAGTAAAACAGTATGGGCATAATACCGACCACATTACCCCAAAAATCATGTGCTGAAGGTCTATAAAAATTATGGTCACTAAAACCATATTAATTTTCCTACTAATATCCTCTTTCCTCCTCTTGTCTCCTCTTGTTACATTTAATATTCGACTAAGTCACCAATTAGTAGACATCTTTCTCTTGTCATTTCCACATTTAAATATAAAGGGCAGCAAATCTTTCAAAGGTAACAAATACTTCAGTACTATATATAGTTATTTCACTGGTTCCATATAAGAATTGGTCAACAGCATTCATAGCATTTCAAGAAATGGTCACTATCTAAAGATGGTTGTAATTATAGATGCTATCTTCAATGTGTCACACTTCCTATCTAAAGATGGTTGTAATTATAGATGCTATCTTCATTGTGTCACACTTCCTATCTAAAGATGGTTGTAATTATAGATGCTATCTTCAATGTGTCACACTTCCTATCTAAAGATGGTTGTAATTATAGATGCTATCTTCATTGTGTCACACTTCCTATCTAAAGATAGTTGTAATTATAGATGCTATCTTCAATGTGTCACACTTCCTATCTAAAGATGGTTGTAATTATAGATGCTATCTTCATTGTGTCACACTTCCTATCTAAAGATGGTTGTAATTATAGATGCTATCTTCAATGTGTCACACTTCCTATCTAAAGATGGTTGTAATTATAGATGCTATCTTCATTGTGTCACACTTCCTATCTAAAGATGGTTGTAATTATAGATGCTATCTTCAATGTGTCACACTTCCTATCTAAAGATGGTTGTAATTATAGATGCTATCTTCAATGTGTCACACTTCCTATCTAAAACACATGTGCTAGACTGAGAAGGATGTTGTATAGAATTGTAAATCGTGTTTACAGCATCTAGGACTCTTGTAATATCAAATGAAGCAGTAAATCAAAAAAAGTAAGTCAGAAATAGCTAGTCAACAGTCATTCTGAAGGAACTAACATATTATAATATCTATCGTCATCATCATGACCTCCGGGCACCAAGGCCTGACAAAGGCGTATCTTTAGATATGGCTCTGGGTAGACGGAACTTGTAAACCTTGGCTGGCAACCAGTCTAGAAGAAGGGAAACTGCAATCTCAAAACCCTCCACTACCTTGTGGACTAGATTCTAGTTAGAATCGAAGGTTATGGGAGTGCACCCAGAGTAAAAATTCTACAGTTTCTGCCAAAGAAAGTAGACGGTGTTAACCATCTTTCTGGCATCCCCTGCACCTTCTTTCATTTCCCAACGTATGAACCTTATCCCTCCTTCGGAAATTCTTCAAACAAAGTCGAGATGGGAATAGTGTGACTGGGTAAAGCACTATCTCCATATTCCGTGCCCAGGCAGAGTAGGTATAGTGAAATGAGGAAGAAAGCACAAGTGTGTCGCCGAGTGTGTTTATCAAACATTGGTAGAATCAGCCACGAGAGAGGCTGTTCGACGAAAACAAAAACTACAAAAATTACACAAAAGCCTCCATTAAACCGTCTGACAAGATGAAAAAAGGGCCATCATCATCATGTAATATATCCACTGATCATGTCCGTCAACAACTTTCTGTCTCAAAAGTTTGTTTATTAACTCTGTTTTAGATTTCCAACCAAGCCATTCTTTGAAACTATCTCTATCTTTTCTTCTTTTATGTGTCTTTCTTTTACCCTCAATTTTTCCATTTGTCACAAAATGTTGCAGCTTTTCTCTTCTCGTTATTTGGCCCAAAGGGGACAAAGATGCCTCTCGGCACCAAAGTTGAAATAGGTCAGCAACTCATAACTGATTGGCTTGCATCAGTATCGGTGTACAAGAACTAACCAGATAATTACTCCACCACTTTGGGGTGCCTCTAAAAACAAATTAACCAGTCTACCCAAGTGATTAGGGATGAGAAGGAAGACTTTTTTTCTGTCTTAGCCTGAGTTACCCTACAACTAGTTAGAGATACCCTACAGCTAGTCTGAGTTACCTCACATCAAGTCTGAATTATCCTACATACAGCTAGTCTAAGTTAGCTTATTGCTAGTCTAAGTTAGCCTACATATAGCTAGTATGAGTTACCTTACAGCTAGTCTGAGTTAGCCTACAACTAGTATGAATTACCCTACAGCTAGTCTGAGTCAGCCTACATACAACTAGTCTGAGTTAGCCTACATACAGCTAGTATGAGTTACCCTACATACAGTTAGTCTGAGTTAGCCTACTTACACCTAGTCTGAGTTAGCCTACATACAACTAGTCTGAGTTAGCCTACATACAACTAGTATGAGTTACCCTACATACAGTTAGTCTGAGTTAGCCTACATACAGCTAGTCTGAGTTACCCTACATATAGCTAGTCTGAGTTACCCTATATCTAGTCTGAGTTACCCTATATCTAGTCTGAGTTGCCCTATATTTAGTCTGAGTTACTCTATATCTAGTCTGAGTTACCCTACATATAGCTAGTCTGAGTTACCCTATATCTAGTCTGAGTTACCCTACATCTAGCTAGTCTGAGTTACCCTATATCTAGTCTGAGTTACCCTACATTTAGCTAGTCTGAGTTACCCTATATCTAGTCTGAGTTACCCTACATCTAGCTAGTCTGAGTTACCCTATATCTAGTCTGAGTTACACTACATATAGCTAGTCTGAGTTACCCTATATCTAGTCTGTGTTGCCCTACATATAGCTAGTCTGAGTTACCCTACAAATATCTAGTCTGAGTTACCCTACATATAGCTAGTCTGAGTTACCCCACCAAATATCTAGTCTGAATTACCCTACATATAGCTAGTCTGAGTCGCCCTACATATAGCTAGTCTGAGTTACCCTACAAATATCTAATCTGAGTTACCCTACATATAGCTAGTCTGTGTTACCCTACATATAGCTAGTCTGAATTACCCCACAGCTAGTATGTGTCACCCTACAGCTAGTTTGTTACCCTACATATAGCTAGTCTGAGTAACCCCAGATACAGCTAGTCTGTTACCCTACACCTTGCCTTTGGTTATTACCATCTGATATAATTTTGGGTATTTAAATTACTTGCTTGCATTGTTCTTCTGTATTAGTTTTTAATCACATACCTGATTGTTGGCGTAGGTGATCATGTCCCTCCACAATCTTCTATCTACAGTGCATCGTATGAGTTCTGTTGTTGACTTTTTTCCATGCCATGACACCAAGCTATCCAGTATTTTCTCTCTTTGTCGCTCGCGATCTCTCTTTCCTTTTATTTTGCCAGTTGTAACCAAGTATTCCAAATTTCCTCTTCTCATGATGTGCCCGAAAAATATTGATTGCTTCTTTCTGATGTTTTTTAAGAGTACCCTTTTTGTGTTGGCCTCTTTGAGAACTTCCTCATTGGTCTTTTTAGCTGTCCAGGGAACTTTCAACATTCTTCTGAGAAATCACATCTCTGTGGCCTCTAATCGTCTTTTCAATTGTTTGTCTACTGTCCATGATTCGCTTCCATAGGCCAGAATTGGTTCTATATAGCACCGTGAACTCTCTTTCTAATTTTTATTGACATAGATTTGTTGCATAAGATATTTTTCATTTTCTGAAATGCTATTTTGGCCTGAGCTATTCTGCTTTTTATTTCTCTTCTCATTACATGGCCAAAAAATGATGATAGTTTCTTCTTAATATTGGAAATTAGCTCTCTTTTAGCTTTGGCCTCTTTCAGAGCATTTTCATTACTCTTCTTAGGTATTAATGGAATTCTTAACATTTTTCTGTAAAACCACATTTCTACATGCTCCAGTGATTTTCTTGTCTGTTGTCCTATTATCCATGATCACATCCATATGTTAAGACTGGCTCTACATAACATTTAAGAACTCTTTTTCTTGTTTCTATTGTCAAAAATGGATTGCATAGTATATTCCTCATTTTTTGGAAAGCTGCTTTTGCCTGAACCATTCTGCATCTCACCTCAATTGCACATCTACCATGTGAGGTTAACATTGCTCCCCGATATTTAAAATCACTTACCTGTTTTAATATTGTTCCATTTTTATTGTTCATTGCGGTTATGTCTTTTTCTTTGGTGCTACCATTACTTCTGTCTTTTTACTATTGAGGCTGAGTTATTTATTTTTGCTTTCTTTCACTATAATGCCTAACATTTCTTGTAACTCATTTTCACTCTTAGCGATTAAGACTGCATCGTCAGCATACCTGAGTTTATTTATATTATGGCCTCCAATTGTTATTCCAGGCATGTCCCATATGGATCTTAAAATAATCTCACTACACACATTAGGTCACTCTAACTACTCTGGAAAATCCCTGGTAACAATTTTTTTAGGTTTGACTAACCACTTGGTCACTGCGTCTCCCTCCTATATGTAGCTCATTATATAATGTGTCAACTGTTGCGACAAGGTCTTTTACTGTTAGTGTATAAACATGTATACAATTAATATCCCCTAATTTTGCCATTCAATTCAATGAATAAAACTTTAACAGATATTACCTAAAGGCCTTACTTGTTCTACCATAATGTCTACATAAGTTAGTTCATTAAGTTAGTTAGTTCATTGAAGGTCATAGAAGTGAAGATAATATAACGTTATTTAATCACCATTGAACACCTGATAAAACAGTATTTGATATCCTATAAACAGATAAACAAGATAAATGCACAATATTCTGTAAACACAATATACTCTGAATAGAATAACAATTATAAAGTAGTCAATATTTTATGTTTGGCCATTTATTTTATATGAGGAGCTGGGATTTGGTAGTTCTTCTTTCCTTCCTCATTTGCCTTTCAGTGTCGAGGGGAGATGTAATTTGCAGTCTTTTGCTCTTCTGTTCACCTCTGCTGCTGTTATGTTTCCTAGTGCTCCTAATATTCTGTTGATCCATCTTTTTCGTGGTCGCCCCTTGGGTCTGGTGTTCTCGCAACGTTTATTGAAGGCTCGTTGTGTTGTGTTTTGATCACTCTGCCTTGTCATGTGGCCAAACCATTTTATCTGTTGTTTCCTTATATATTCTATGGCGGGGGCTATTCCTAGCTTTTTTCTCAGTTCTTTCTGATCATGTCTCTCAGGCTGTTTTCTGTCTTTCATCTAACACATTTCATCTCCGTAGAGGTTATTTTTCTTATTGCTCTTGCATCTAGGGTCCAGGACTGGCGTTAGTAGCACAACATTGGATTTAAGGTATAAGTTGGGTATTTAGGATTAGAGTTTATGGATTAATGTTAGAAATAGAGATTTATAGTTCATGGATTAATGTTAGAAATAGAGAGTTATAATTAATGGATTAATGTTAGAAATAGAGATTTATAATTAATGGATGAATAAAATAACGTTATGGTTTATGGTTAGAGTTTAAAGTTAGGGACTGGGAATTGAGTTTAGAGTTTAAAGTTAGGAATTAGGTCCAGACTTAATGCTAAAGTTTAGGATTACAATTTATATGCATTGATGTAAGGGTTTATGAGTTAAAATTTCAGACTGAAGTTTGAAGTTGGGGTTTATGTTATTAGAGTTGAGGTTACTGTGGTAAAATTGTTAGTGCATTCATCTCCTGACCAAAGGCCCAATTTTCAATTATTTTTTTTCAAACTCCTTCAATGTTAGCTTAACAAAATGTTCCAAATGTTGAAATAAATGAAAGCAGACATCCAATATTATAAATTTCTATACATACCTCAGTGCCGATGAAAGTTGGTCTAACATACAAAGAACATCTGTCAGAATATGGCACCCATTCTTGGTCGATTGAGATGAGTTTTTTCATACATTTCAACAACTCAATCTTGTCAAACTCCTGAAATTTATTGTAAAAATCATATTGACTCTGACCAAAAACATCTTGAATGCAAGTCATCTGTTTATGAAACACAGTAAAGCAAAAAATAATAGTTTTAAAAGTTGTCCTTGTATCATGATTTCCATTTTCATCCTGCTTTTAGACTTTTATATTTTCTATGTTAATCTACAAGCTGCATTCAATGGGGCTTTACTGAATTTCTTTATTACTGAAGTGGAGGTTGATAACACTAAAACACTTCTATTAGTTGTTCTAGTAGCAATATGTTTTACATTAACAATCTGTTAGGCAAAGGAAAAGTATGAGACTTTAATCTGCATCTTAGCATGCGAGTTTCCACCCATATGTGCTCAGCCGCTTATCCAGAAGTGTTCTGAGACTTCTGGATAATGTCACTTCAAACATTGAAAATCACGATGCGAGGCGGCATTCCTCACCTTCCCAGAGTTCTACCATGGTACTCATTTCTGCCGGCAGCTGGGTCAATTTTAGGGGGTATTTTTTCCAACCACGAGTACAATTCACACTGCTTCCAGTGGGAATCGAACACAGGTTGTCCGAACGGGTTGGTGGTTTTCCCAACTAGGCTACCGAGGCCCCCCATAACAATCTGTTAGTTCTATATACCTCTTTCTTTTATACTATTAATGTGATTACTTGATGAGGAGTTTCTTCAAGTTTGGCTTAGTGATTCTGTAATTGAGATCTTTGTTTCTACTTCATTCATTATGCTGTGCATAATTACTTATATACTAATGCACAAATACCTATATAAGTCAACACACAATTACTTATATTCAGTGCACAATTGTTTATATTCAACACATTTACTATTATTCAGCAAACACAAACACATGCTAATCACTATCTTGAGCCACTAACAGGAAGAGCTGCCCTTTTTGCAGAAGACTCCATTCGTTTTAAGTTCTCCATTGGTCGGAAAAGCCTGATTTTGTTGTCCACACATCTGTAGGCCTTCATGCCTTCAAAAAGCTGGAATTAATGAAATAAAAGATGCAAGTTATTATAGAGCCTATTAAATTACCTTGTATAATCATGGATAACCGCCAAGAACATTAAAAGAAACAAACTAATGATACCCAAGTAATATAAACTCCAGTAACCTCACATTTTATATATCCTCACTCTGTAAATGTCATAAAACATAGAATCATCATCATCATCAAGTACCGAGCCTGTTGGCGTAGGTGATCATGTCTCTCCACAACTTTTGATCTACAGTTATTTACGATTCATGATTGTACAAAGAAGTGACGACGGTGGTTTTCTGTTGTCTTTTTTAAAAATTTGTTTATGGGTGGCTCCGCTAGCTTTTGACTAAAAAGCCTCACCCACATGGCAGTGGGGTTGTTTTACTTCAGGGTACCCTCCATATAGATGGATAAAAAAAAATAAGAAGTAAAGTAAGCATCAATATTGTTGTTTACACACAGCTTGTCTAAGGAAAACTCAGAAAATAAGGAAATGATTACAGTGATAACTAGAAAGAATCGAGAGAAAGAACTCTGTCATGTCCAAGGGTATATAGATACAATTGTATTAGTGCTAATATTTTATTTTTACCATCCACACAAATGTGGGTAATGGTGTAAGTTTTACACTGTTAGCATTTTTTGCCATTGTAAAAAATGGTATCCATTTAAGTCTGGGTGAACTTAGGAGAATTGAACAAATTCTGACCTATGGAAGTGAATCATGGACAGTAGACAAACAAATGAAAAGACAATTAGAGGCCACAGAGATGGGATTTCTCAGAAGAATGTTGAAAGTTCCCTGGACAGCTAAAAAGACCAATGAGGAAGTTCTCAAAGTGGCCAACACTAAAAGGGAACTCTTAAAAAACATCAGAAAGAAACAATCAACATTTTTCGGGCACACCATGAGAAAAGGAAATTTGGAATACTTGGTTACAACTGGCAAAATACAAGGAAAGAGAGATCGCGGATGACAAAGAGAAAAAATACTAGATATCTTTGTGTTATAGCGTGGCAAACAATCAACAACAGAACTGATACGATGCACTGTAGATAGAAGATAGTGGAAGGATATGATCACCTACACCAACTGGTATGACACATGATGATGATGATGAAACTAGAAGTCATTGATTGGGATCTAATCTGACCTCTTGTCATCAGTAGTACAGTTCAAAATCATAGCTCTACCATGGCTGCTGCTGATAACAGTCAGATGGTTGAACAAGTCATGTATTCAGAAACAATCACAATGACCATGTATTGGACTCAGCAGGAAGACAAATGAGAGAAAGACCAAGGGACATTTGGTAGAGAAAGGTAGAAACAGTGGTGTATAATGTGGGAGTACCCTGTGAAGAAAAGTCATGGACTACTTCAGGTGGGCAATTTTTGCTGTTGCCTAATGAGACACCACAAGGAGTGTGGACAAGTGACTGATTTGTCCATCTGTAGCAAAGTGAGGAAAAGAACAAATTTTTTGTAATCGTGTTCTTCAGAACCACAGTCTCTTTCAAGATTGTAAAGGAAGATCTTACCATAATGCACAAACTCTAATGATCTGAGTCTGCAATCATTCGCAGTCAAAATTAGTCACAACATGTTGAGGGATATGCTTAGAAAATCTGGCCACTTATGAACTTGTCCAATATGCAATGAGGATGACCTGTTGACTAAACTAAATGAAGTGTTGCACAGCAATGGTATCTTGAGTTATTCCATACAGTTAGTTTCTTCTTTTTATTTGCTGTTTGTTTAATAATGGCTATACAAGAAGTCCAGTTCTATGAAAATAGAGAGCTCTTCAGGGTCTCCAAACAGTTTAGAGCTGATGTGAGTCTCTCTGGAGCCAGTTTTCAATCAGTAATTGGTCTAATATATAACAACATGTTCACATATAGACATGAGTGATGAGAACAGCCTTAAAGTTGGATACATTTTATTGAATAAGCATAGATGAATTATGTCTTGGTTTACAACAAGCTGCGATATCTGCAACTTTCAGACCAATGTATCCATACATTCCACACAACATTCTTTGTCAGATTCTTCCTTGGATCCTGCTCTCTTGGCCAGAATTGTTTGTTGTTTCCATGGCTATCACTGGGAGGTGGAGTTTTGTCTTGATCAGTTATGGTTCACTGATCCTAACACCAGCACTTCTATGCACTGTTGGGTACTTTCATCCCATGTGATATCTGATGTCTTGAGCCCCACTCTATAACATCAGACATAGAAATATAATCTCCTTTCAGATGCGGCAACAAAAAAGACAACAATAGATAGCATCAAAACATACCTCCGCAGCATAATGAAGCACTTTGGCTGCAGGATGAATCCGGAATGCTTCTACAGGCTTAATCTGAGGACGTCCCCATCCATGCTGTGCGGTCCAGTCAATCTCCAACATGTGGTCTGACATGTGAGCACCAAATTTCAGCTTATCACTGTCTGGCTTCTTGCCAGGGTTGTCTGCAATTGTGACCTGAAGGTCTTCACTCTGTAAATGTCATAAAACACAGAAGAATTAGCTAGAAAGCTATTAGAACTAAGTTCATCGTTGTTGGGAAGCAATATAAGTTTGGACAAGCTATATAAGTTTTGGACAAGCAATATAAGTTTTGGACAAGCAATATAAGTTTTGGACAAGCAATATAAGTTTTGGACAAGCAATATAAGTTTTGGACAAGCAATATTTTGGACAAGCAATATAAGTTTTGGACAAGCAATATAAGTTTTGGACAAGCAATATAAGTTTTGGACAAGCAATATAAGTTTTGGACAAGCAATATAAGTTTTGGACAAGCAATATAAGTTTTGGACAAGCTATATGAATGGAGATGGTCGTCACCAGCCTGTAGTTGACAGAGCTTTCTTTGGACTTATAAGATTTTTGGTACAGGTATATACAAGCTTGGGAGCCGCGATAGCTCAGTGAACTTGACTACAAAGGACAAGAGGTCGGGTTTGACCATGATCGACGGCTTCTAGGTTCACCCAGCCTTAAATTGTTATCGGTTTTTTTCTGGGAAAGTAAAGCGGCACGGGCGCAATACCACATTATCCCAAAAATCATGTGCCGAAGGTCTGTAAAATTTAGGGTCACTAACACCATATTCCCTATATGGCACTTGGCGTGAAGGGGATCCTTTACCTTTTTTATATACAAGTTTAAAACAGAACCTCTCTAGGAAAATTAACGGCTACAAGCTATAAGCAGTCACAGCAAAGGTTAAAACACTTGTAAAGTGATTACAGCAAATGTGAGAGTAACAACAGTAGTTTAGTACTTTAGTCCACAGATCTGATCATCTTCAATCAATTAATCAATAACAATACTCATCATCATCATTGAGTGCCATCTCCGCATTGAAGGTTGGCTACCATGGAGCACCATTCCACTCTGTCTCTTGCAGATTGTCATAGGCTGACTTGTCGTCCATCTTTTGATGTTACTCGTCCATGTTAGTCTTGGTCTGCCTCTTTTACCTTGTATTTTCCCTTCCAATATTACTTTTAGTAGGCTGTTGTTTCTTTTAACATGCCCCCAAAATTTCATTTGTCTTGTTCTAATTGTGTTTAGTAGTTCTCTTTTTATTTTCAGTTGTTTTAAAACTTCATCGTTTGTTTTATTTTCTTTCCATCCAATTGTTCTATAAATCCACATTTCAAAGGCTCCAATCTTCTGTTCTGTTTTCTTGTCTAATATCCATGTTTCTGCACCATACAGGAATATTAAGAAGATGTAACATTTTGCTATTCTTAGCTTTAGCCCTGGTGTTATTTGTTTTGGTGTTAGTATATTTTTCACGGCATTAAAATTACTTTTTGTTATACCTATTCTTTTGTTTATTTCACTTGTACATTTTCCATCACTGGTTATAGTATGTCCCAGGTAGTTGTAGCTCTGAACTGTCTCCAAGTGTATTCCTTCAACTTTGATATTTATTTGTAAGTCTTGAGAATAACAATACTAATTAATACTTATTTCAGTTATTTATTACTACACATTGACATCAGATGGTGACATCGGACTACTCAATAATAAACTATCATATTTCAGCTAAGATCATCCCTCCAACACCTCCTCTCGCTAGCAGTACCGCCGCCACACGCTAGGGAAATCACTAAAGATTCACGAACTCTGTAGCACCGGCGGAAACTTTAATAACTGTGTAGTCTTATCTCCCAACAATTGTTTTTTTTCTTCTTGCCTGGGAAGCGGTCATATTTTATCCATTTCCAGATTTTAAACTGCCAGAGAAACGTAGACTGCCCATGGACCCTCGGGTTTTCGCCTTTTCCCGAGAGGTCTAGACATCGGATCTCATTACCCAAGAGACCTCGGGAGGTTAAAACCAAGAAAAATCTAGAAATAGAGAAATTCCTACCGCATGCCGGCTTGCAACGGCGGACATTTTACCCCTAGACCAGTGTTGCCAAAGATAGTTGATGGAATTCCGCTATAGCCTTCAAAAACCCCCGTCCCCAACCAAAAAAAATCTTCACATCTGTAACCCTAGTAATGTTATTCTTCTTATTTTTTTTTTTAGAGCATGGAATTATTATTTGCTCTGGAAAAAAAATTATTATAAACAATAGCTCTCAAAATAGCAGGTCATCTCTGTCCTCTGGGACATCATTTAAGAAATAGCGCATGTGTTGTGAGGTGTTTGGTTCTCAGCTTGATAATTTTGATCATCTTTGTAGGCTGCTAAGGTTCCTATTACAATTATAACCTTTAATATTATATATAGCAATTAATCCTTCCTGTTAACGCGGTTTATACCTCCCCTTATTGAGAATTGCACGGACCAATTCTGTTCCCATCCGGTTTCGCAACTTTGACTTCACGATGTTCATCCAGCTGAAGATTCTTTCCACTTTAGCATTATTAGACAATGGAAGAGCAACAAGCGATGCAAATAGCTCAACCAACTCTTGCAATGGATAGGCACTATAGCTTGTTTCATAACTCGTGCCCAACTTTTAAAATCGGTAGCTTTTTAACCGGTTGTTGTAAGATGTTCACAATTTGCATGTAAAGTTATAATGATTAGAACCCAACAGGGAATTAATTTCATTAAAAAAAAAACATTTGGTTATTATTGTTGCTTATTTGATTTATATAAATTTATAACGACCCATTGATGTAGTCAAAACTTAATGTTTACAGTATTTTAAGTTAAAAATAGCGAGTAAAAATCCATACACGGTAAAATTGACGTGTTTGCACGCTTTCGCCATGGTTTTTTTTACACAATTAGACACTTGAGAAATTGTGTGTTCCATTTCCGTTCATTCATAGGTGTAGACGTGGAACGATATCATTTATCATGAGTCTTAAAATGAAATTCTGCAGTTTACAAAACATCGCAATAAAAATGTATGACTATTTTCGCAAAGAGGCTAAACGAGGAAGATTATTTCATTCTTTAGAAAACCCTGAGAATAGGACAAGACACATTTTGGATTTATCTAAACGGTCATTTAATCGCTGGATTCAAGCACGTGACCGTCAATGTTCAAAATATACAAAATCACAAGGAAGAGCAAAAATGTTGGATAATTTCGACAGTGAACTTATTAGAAGTGAAATTCGCAAAATGTTGGGTATGAATGAAACTGTTACAATAAGAAAATTAAAAGTATCGCTGAAAAAGAACAACAGTATTGAAATATCAAAGTCTACATTATGGAGGAATGTGAGAGCTGCAGGCTTTACATTCAGAAAGTATTCCAATGGACGAAACATCATCTGTGAGAAGCCACATATAGTAGTCATGAGAAGCAAGTACTTACGTGAAGTAAAAGAGGTGCGCAAGCAAGGTTATGATATTGTGTACTTGGATGAAACATGGATCAATGCTCACCACACTAACCAAAGGGAATGGCAGTCATCAGATGGAAAGATTAAGAGATTAATACCTAGCAGCAAAGGACAGCGCTTGATAATTGCGCATGCAGGTAGTCGACAACATGGACTAATACAGAATGCAGAGCTAATTTTTCTTTCAAAATCCATAGACAATCGGAATTATCATTCTGAGATGAATGGTCACATATTTAGACATTGGATTGAAAATTCTGTTCTCCCATCACTAGATCGACCATCTTGCCTAATAATGGACAATGCAGCGTACCACAACATTGTTGCACTTGAAGATAAAGTCCCGACGTCATCCAGTACAAAAGATGCTATTAAGATATGGCTCACAAAGGAGCACATACAATTTAATAACATGTACTTAAAACCTGAATTACTATCTCTAGTAAAGCAAAAACAAAGGACAAAGATTTTTCAAATAGATAAGATTATCCAAGAGCACGGTCATATAAGTTTGAGGCTGCCACCTTACCATAGTCATTTAAATCCAATAGAACTAATCTGGGCAAAATTAAAAGGACAAGTGGCAGATGAAAATACAACATTCAAAATATGCGATGTAAAGACTCTTGCTAATCTCGCTTTGTTAAATATAGACAAAGATTATTGGGCTAAATGTGAAGACCACGTCTTAAAACAGGAAGAGGAATATTGGAAAAATGATGGTTTGTGGAATGTTCAACCCCAAACAGTTATTAATCTTTTAGACTCGTCTGATTCAGAATGAAAGTATATAGCCCCCACAATGTTGGCCCCTATATTACCTTAAATTAGTTCAACAAACGGTCCCTATCAGGACCACACAACTATGAAAATTGGACATACAGGTATACCTTGATATTATCGTCCGTCCTCGAAATGAGAAGACAATAATTCTCCTGGTATTTCCCCATTACGGCCACACCTTTACCTAGTGAAAATTAATCATAGACCAGCAACTACGGTAATTTCTATTATTTAGGGGTTCACAATTTACAATTTTGACAAACATCAAAGAAATTCTCCGCTTTAAGAAAACTGCAGCTGCAAGATATTTGTTAAATATACATTTAAAGGGTCTTTTGCATTCTAATAACATTTGGAAAATTTCAACAGTTTTTAACAAACGGTTACTGAGCAATAGCGTTTTGAAGTTGGGCAAGTGATTTGAAACGAGCTATAGATAAATCTTTATAACTAGCTACCTCACTCCAGAATTCAACTGTAGACCACTTACTAGAAGTATTCTCCCACTTTACATTTAATACATTTATCCGCTGCAATAACAAATAAATCCGTTCCAAATCACACACAAGAACATTTGAATCTCATTTACTACGGGCAATGAGATTCATTTATGATTTAAATTTGACTCCCATCACAGAAAATGCGTTGTGTTGCCAGCACAGCCGCGCACCGGAAGTCGAATTAATCATGTAACAACAAAGGAAAATCACTAATTCAAACAGTTCGAGCAGCTCAAGAACGACAAATGATATAACCACAACACCTTTTTGGTATCAGTGAGAAAGAGAAAAGAAGAAGATCCACTGCAAATCAGCCTTTTTGCTATCTTGTCTGGTGGAATTTGGAGATGCTGTATTTATTTCATGGTATCAATGGTTCCTTGACAACACGAAGAGCACGAGACACAGACATTATTGAGATTGATCCTAACATGTGTGTACTGTAGGCCAGTTTTGCTCGAAGCTCTTTGAGTAGCCTAAAAGGACATCTGTGCGCTGTTTTCTGAAGTCAGTTTCTTCCTGTTTTCAGTTTCTTTGATGTAGTTTTTCTCCAACTTTATTTCAACGCATTTACAAAATCTACGTGGTCGTGCGGCAAAATCCACTGTTTCACTGGCTGAAAAGCCGGCATACGGTGTTCGAAACCCGCGGCAGACAGAACGGATTTTTTTTCTATCGGAGGTGGAATAATAATCCTGAGTCTCACACGTCACGGCGACTGACCAGGCGGCCTTTATTCTTCCGGTCATGTCATGACCCCCCCCCCCCCCCCCCATACACCAGCAATGGTAATGTGTGTCGTAAAGACAGTTGTTTTTTTTTTTAATATTCAGCTTTATCAACACTTTCCGGAATTTTTCAGTCACTATTTACGAAATCTACTATATATATAAATACACTATTTACGGGAGCTCTTAATAAACATAAGAAAGAAGCAATCAACATTTTTGGGCACATCATGAGAACTTAGATGAAAGTTGGAATACTTGGTTACAACTGGCAAAATAAAAGGAAAGAGAGATCGCGGACGACAAAGAGAGAAAATACTGGATAGCGTGGTGTCATGGCATGGAAAACAGTCAACAACAGAACTCATACGATGCACTGTGGATAGAAGATTGTGGAAGGACATGGTCGCCAACGCCAACCGTTACGGCACACGATGATGATTTACGAAATCGTTGCTGATCTTCTTCTTCTACCTTTCAGCTCCCTCTGGAGCATAGGTCTTCAACAAACACTGTCCAGGCCGTTCTGTAACTTGCCAATCTTTTAAGTTAAGATCATTCCATGTCTTCCCCATCATCTTCATTTCTGTTTCCATATGTCTTCTCAAGAATTCCTTGTCTTCCTCTTTGTATTTTTCCCAGGGGATTCCAAAAAAGGGCATGTTGTATAATACTCTCAGTTGGCTTCCGCAGTGTGTGTCCTATCCAGCGCCATCGTCTTCGTTGTCACTTTATCCACTGGTATTTGACTGGTACATTTCCATAATTCTATGTTAGTGATTTTGTCCTGCCATGTCAACCCTTTTATTCTGCGTAAGCATCCATTAATGAAAATCTGTATCTTCATGATTGCCATTTTGTTGTTCTCAATATTTCACAGCCATATAATAAGACTGACTTAACATCGGAGTTGAAAATTTTTATTTCAGTATTTAACCTAATTTCTTTGGACTTCCATGTGTTTCCCGGTGCAACAAATGCTCCTCTTGATTTTGATATCCTTATTTTGGTATCATTTTTCTGTTCCTCCCTCTTTATCTATATTACTAACAAGATATATGTAAGATTGTACGTCTAGTAGAGGTATTTCTCCCATTTTTATTTGGTTATTGCCAACTGCATTAATTCTCATAATGTTAGTCTAATCTCTATTTATTTTCAGTCCCATCTGTTGTGATCTCTTATCAAGTATGCTCATTTTATCTTACATCTGTTGATGGTTGTGTGATATTGTGGCTCCATATTTTGAATGAAACAGTTTAAACACACTTAACAACAAGGCACGAACTATCGTGGCCTAGAATATATCATAGCCCGCTGGCAACTCTGCTTTAGACTAGACCATCCAGCACCAATAACACTTACAAAACATACATCACTTAAGGCTGAGTTTAGAACAGTTTTTCGTGGTTTATGGCTCTTCAAATTCTTTTCTTAAATTTTATCAACTAACAAAGAAATAATAAATAATATGCAAGGATAAATATTTTAAATAGCATTACAAGTGCTCATGATGGTGGTCGAATTGTACGTTCTGAAATCATTCAGTTGTTAACTAGTAAGGAAATAAGGAGAGTTAGTTATCTCACATGAACGTAAGGGGAGACGACCATACATGTTAACGAATGGGATGAATTATCTCAAATGCAAGAAGGGAAGATAAACGTAGTTTTGAGTTGTCTCTCTT